>CAXARG010000201.1:600000-860448 GCA_963971235.1 Cryptus armator | reverse complement strand
GTAAGGTGGTGCAACAATCCATAATGCCCTACGGCGTAATTTATGCACCGCTCCAACTGCTACTTCTTTCGGTAGAAATTTATCGTGTTTGTCTTTAAAGCTTTGAATATCAAACACGATATCGCAGCCAGTACCAGCCATAATGTTACTCTCGAAAAAAAATAGGTGTGCCACTCCGAAGGGGTTGTGCAGCACTAATCACTGAGGTGTTGCTTTGAATTCGACATTATTATATGCCGTCTCGAGATGACACATGAGCAATGGTTCCACTCCTATCCCCTCCACTTTGGTCGCTTCAGCGGAGATAGTCATAGTGCAGCACTTTTTTATTATTTACAGCTTTGAATATCAAACACGATATCGTAGCCTGTACCAGCCATGATGTTACTCTCGAAAAAACTTGTGCCACTCCGAATGGGTTTTGCAGCACTAATCACTGAGGCGCTGCTTTAAACTCGACGCTATTATATTCTGTCCCGAGATACCGCATGAACAACGCGTTTCCATGAGCCGCTGCTTCCATTTGTCGAAACATCTCTGTGTCTTCATCGAAAGCTTTGACGAAGCGATTAGGCAGAAAGCACGTAAATTCATTCTCCACATCGATGGTGATTCTTGAGCCCCATTTAGTATTGGCATATCTGATATTCGTGATCTTGTAGTCTTTATCTGTCGCCAACTCACATAGCTTCTTCACAGGCAGAAACTCCGTTAATCTTCCTACTCTGTTGATTCGCGAGAAATCCATTTTAGATTTTGAGGTGTTTTAACGAGCGTGTTAGAAGACAAAGTTCAGTTCTTGATTGTATTAGCCCTTTAATAGCACTGATATTTTGCAAGTGCCTTTCTATTCGCTTTTTTAATTCGCGCTGTTTTCTCTGTATGGACTTGATGTTGGTAGAGCGATCGGAGAACGACTGATGAGAACATTGGCAACTGGCGAAATTATTACTTGATGCCCCCACTACTTCCATTTTGAGAAGAAATGATATCACCGTATGAGGGCTCTTTGCTACTGCAGCGGTATTCGTGACTCATGCAAATCTCAGTTTCGCGTGAAATATAATATTTGCTGAATTCGACTTTTGAAGAAAATGGCGGTGATGATTAATACAGATGCGCGTGACTTTCAAGGTGATACGTATAGATTTACAGCACGCTTATACTTGTTGCTATCGCAGTGACTCATGCTAACCTCAGCAGTATTCGCGAGGAAGATTGGTTAAGACAAGGAATTCGTCGTGTTCTTTTTATATGTTACTTTTTATTAAATAAATTTATAATATTTACAGACAATGCTCACGAGAACAGCAGCTCTGTATGCACTGTAAATATCTATTACTAAAAACACAATTTTTCTTATTGTAACTGCCTCCTACAGTAGCACCAGCTCTAATGCCTGGAGCTATTAATTTATGTTTTTTATTAATATACGCCTCGTAATAGTCGTAAACTATTTTATCGTTCCACTCCAAATTATTTGAAAACACACTTTTAAACTTATGAATACCGAGACCAGTACACATATAATGAAGAAACATGACGCAATAATGTCCACAGCATTGCGAACTAGCTCCTTGAAGCTGAGTAGTGTTGTATTGGAAGAGCCGACAGTTTCGTCGGAGACGTATGAGATGGTTCGGTATGATTGGTGGTAGTCCGTAGCTATCGAAGAACCATCCATGTCCACTTCGATCGACGTACATGGCGACCCAGTGGGCCCCGGGGAGTTTGTGTCCATCTGTATTAACGACAATCGCTACGGGCTTCGTCAATACCTTTGGTATGCGATCTGCAGGGTACACGCCAATTGTATGATTTTCTATGCCTCGAAGACAATGAAGAATTTGAAGACTATTCATAATTGTTATTAGCCTGTTTCGTCGCGATCTTCATTCTTCTTCACGTTCTCGGGTTCCGGCATGACTATGGAACCTGTAGTCCTATATTCCCATAAACAGGCAAAGCAATCATCACGACAGAGCCACTTTTTGATCCTTGTAGCGTAGTCCAAAGCACAGTTGTACGAGGGTCTTGTATGCAGCAAGCTATGATATATGCAACGAGTACCGTGACCACTATCAAGTTTATGGAACGAGGTAGGATGCTCGTTATCTTCTTCTTCCAGGTTTACAATGAAACAGCTTGTGAGATTTGTCAGGTACGAAGTTTTGATAGCGCCTCTGGTAAATATTCTATCAGCCTGTTCAGCCGTTTTCTTCAAAATATTTTCGATAGCTTCTAAAGAAGTGTCACCCTCGGACCATGCTATGCCATGACAATGACTTTTGAGCCACGCGTTTTGTCGCTTTATAGAGGGGGGCAAATCTATATATGCGCAGGGTGGTTTTACAAGCCAGTATCCCATGTAATCACTCGTCACCGAAACAACTGCAACTTCTTTAGGCAAAAAGTTATCAAATTTATCTTTTACGCCTTGTATATCAATTACAATACTCATGGAGTCGCGCGACATCTTGATGCTTCGAGTTCTCAATGTTAACTGAAGAAGCAGCGAGTATAGCTTAGCCGCTGAAATCTACAATAACTTGGCGCGACGAGTCAATTTCCAATACATTATCATATTCAGCATATACGATACAATTCACTGTCGAGGTTAGAAACTCCTTGAATCGTACTTCTATTCTAACACTGCCGTGCTTCACCAAATTCCAATGACTGTTATTGTTTGCCGAAAGGTCAGGTGTAAGGTCAAATGCGAAAAGACAGTACCCCCACGGATAAGATGAGCGTGATACACAGTTGCCTTGATTGAGAAAATGAATGCCCGTGCCTGAGAATAGCGTATGATAAGCATCTACATATAGAGATGTATCGGTAAAGTCCGGCTGTAGAGCTTTCGAAGGTATCTGAATACCGTCGGCGTATAAAGAGAGATAGTTGATCTCATAGTTTTGAAAATTAAAGGGGTTTAGTGTGCGATCACCATTGAAGGCTTTATTATTCACGAAGCCTATAATTATACGTTTGGGTAATTGACCAAGTATAACATTATCCAAAGTGTCCCCATGTACGCCCGCATGCATTGATATGGCTTTAACCTCTACTCGTGTTAAGGGATATTTGGCCGTAACTTTAGACAGAGCTCTTGCATGAGCCAACAGTATTCCGGGAGCTATCCTTGTACGGCGCACAAGAAGTGATGCTTCAACAATACGAATCTTGCTATTTTTCGAGGTAGTCATGAGGCAAAATGCGTCACTGGTGCGCACGAGGCGCAACCGCATTTCAACACCATTCAGTAAGAATCTGTCCTGATTAAAAATATCGCAATGCAGATGCCCAAGAAGATCGACTGTTTTACCATCGCTTAGAAAAGTACTACGGGCTTTAAGTCCTGTGTTACCGTCATTCAAATCGTCCATTTTACCACCTGTGTCTGTGTACCATAGAACACTCGTAAGATGAGAGGCCTTTGCGCCTTGACCATAATTCAAAAGTGTTTCAATATAAGCCCTATACGCATAAGCGTTGTTCGGAGGCGATACAAGTTTCTGATTCAAGTATACGTCTACTTGATTGAACATCGAATGTAATAGGTTATTGATAGGACCCACTTTAACCTGCTCATCTTTTGTGGAAGTCCTTGGTATTTCAACACGCAAACTCAACATAGTATGGGCTAAGTCAATATACTCATCTCCGTGTCCAGGCACCACAAATTCGATAGGCGAATCATCAGTCAATGATGAAATTGGCTTATAGTATACCCATTGTGTTCCCTCAATAGTCGTTTGAGTAGGGGGTAACGTAAATAGTTCAAGTTCCGACTTCATACATTCGCACGAGTGAGCATGCAGGAAAGCCATTTTTTTTCTAGGCAAAAATATCAGTCACGGACCTCACCTTCTTTCTCTTTTTTTTCGCGATACCGACTCCTAATTTTTGTGTCACAGCCTTCTTCTTCTTCTTCTTCACTTTTCTCGAACGTTTTCTCCCCACTGTCGACTTCTTTCGTTTTTTCGAAGTGATGCGACGAGACGTGCGTCTGCCAGTAGAATGCATCAAATTACTAAGCTTAGCCCTTTTATACCCAGAACCTTTCATAAGAGTATCAATTTTTTCCTCTGCCTTTCGTTTTAGGGTTTGACCTGATTCGCGCAGGCGTGTTTTAAAAGCTTCTCGCGGGTGCATACCGGAATCCAATACGTCACTAGCTACATTAACTCCTGCGCGTAGTGCCTCTTTACCGACGGTGCGAGCTCCCTGCTTTAAGAGAGGTATAATACGTCTGAAGAGACCACCAAGAAAACTACCAATACCGTGTCCACGCTGATTTGGTGACCCCACGTATACATTGCTAATACCACCATGACCTGTCCGCGCACCGCCCCCTGCCTGTGCATCAAAATAATCACTGTAGATATCCATTCTATTAATCTGTACGCTTGAAGTGCAGTGTCACCGTCAAAGTCCCGTACTCAAATGGTATTGGCTCGCCGAATTCGTCCCTTATATCAATAGTTATAGTTTGAAAGTTAGTGCGCAATAGAGGTACATAGCGCTGTGGTGAAAAGCTTCTAATTTTCATGGATCCAAAATTAGAATTGTCAGCGGCTGCTGATGGTACGACTCGGAGCAGGGGTGTATGAACATCACCTGTTATATAAGGTTCACAGATATCAGTATAAACGAAAAACATATTTGGTATGCCATTGATGAGGCTTGCTGGCCTCTGAGCAGCGTACGTAGTACCATTTTGGACTACAACGGCCTGACTATGTGCGTAACCTAAAATTTTGTTTAATTCAGGTGAAAATAAAAATGCGTGTTCTAGGCCCGTACACTTATGACAAATAGTCTCTGCCGTAACGTAACCGTTACTTCTACAATGAAATCTTAAGTGACCTTTGACACACGAAATTTCGTTGACAGCTTCAAGTAGCGAATCTATATTTTGATAGTTTCCCGACGGCACACAATTACGCTCTTCTTTAAAATCTGTGACCGCGCCAGAAGCAGGTGTCACAGCATTCGTGACTACGCTGATAAAGTTCCGTTCTCCCTCAGGAGGGACATGTAAAATGGTCATAGGTATATGAATTTCAGCTAATGAAACGACCCAGCTGCCGTGCAAAGTCACGTATTGCGGTAAATGAGTAGTGTAGTGCGTTGTTGTGTTATCGGGATAATAAACCATGCTACTATTGCTAGGCAGAACAATATAAAATTCATCTTTCATTCTAGATGATTTTTTGTCTTACGCTTTTTCGTTTGAATAGCCTCCTGCACTCGCGATAATTCAGCCTCATAAAAGATGCCGTCGATATCTTCGTTTTGAAGATCGCGTAAGATGTACACTGTAGGCCAACAGCTATCCGATATACGATGTATTTTGAATACTTCACTACTCCAACCACTTTCGTAACCTTTTGCAAAGGCTGCTTTTGCACTACTGATACGTACGGTATCTCCTATTTGATATTTAGGAGACTTTTGATGCTCAGGCTTTATATCATAGCGCTTTAATAGATTAGATCGCGCCCTGGCGGCTGTAACGAGCGTTACATCTGTAGGAGCCATTTTTATACTACTATGTTGTGCGTGATTATATGCCGAAACAATATTTTGCAGAACATCGATATATCGCTTCTGTCTGGAATACGTAAAAAAACGCCACATCCTTTCCTTCAATGTTCTATTGAATCTTTCTGCAATAGAGGCTTTTATATCAGGATTTCGCGCTGTTCGAAATGTAATATTCTTTTTCTGCAGTAAAGTTTGAAAAGCAGCACCGATAAATTCTTTACCTTTATCCGATTGAAGACAGATCGGCGATCTTCCTTTGCTCTGTGATAAAATGCGCGTAAACGCTTTAGCCACTGACGAAGCAGTCTTATCACGCAGAGGCTCAACCCAAGCGTATTTGCTGAGAACATCTATGACTACGAGAAGATAGACAAAGCCGTCATTGTAATCCTTGAGCGAGCGAAGATCGACGAGATCAGCTTCCCAAACATCGTCAATATTTCGTACATTATAGAAACGTCGGGGAAAGTGCCGTATTACAGGCTTATGCCTGGTGAAAGATTCCTGCGCCTCCAACCACCGTAGCGCTCTTTTATCTTTAATTTTTTTCTTACGGGCCAAGCGCAATAGATTAGCGGCACCCGAAAACGATGCGGGATGGGACGGATCAAAATACGCTTTTTCTAATATTTTCATGATTATAATTTGAGGTTTGACCAGGTTACACGCCTAATTTTATATCCCGATCCCCCACCTTGTACACGACGCTTTGATTTACGAAAGGGACTAGGTCTGCTGCTATCACTCCCACCACTGCGACCGGATTGATATGGGTCGCTGAAAAAATCAGGGTCTATATCGCTGATGCCCTCTTCGTCTTCTTCCTCCGCCTCGTTATCACCCACGCCGCCACCTGTGCCGCTGTTGTCGCCACTATCGAGGGGTTGCAGTGTTGAATTGGCTCGGGATTCAGCCCACAGCTCCTCATTCCCCACAAATTCTCGAGGTGCTTGTATCTCTCTCAAAAATCGGGCAAACGCTTTTCGGCCCGTCGGTTTAGGGGCTTTTCTTGCTCGCATCGCATCGTTCACAAGATCAACAATATTCGACTCTTTGATGGGCTTTCCACTAATGGAAACAACGCCCGCAGAATCCCATGCAAAATTCGATTCAGGCACGTCGTGCAGACGGCGCAATAAAAGTTTTGCTTTTGTGCGATATTTTGCTGGTATACTTTCGATTATGACAGAATCATGCATGTGCGTCGATTTCTTTTTCTTTTCATAGCTCTGCGCAGGTGTCTCTTTTTTTTCTACGACCAGATTCAGGTATTGCTGAGCTCGCTCGCTGTCAGCAAAATGAAGATAGCGCTGCAACACAGTCAAATATGCAGACCATTTTTCTCTATCATCCTTGTAAGTATTACACTTCAAAATATCATTCATTTCCGTATCCAGTCTGCTCAAGGTAGCGCCAATAGCTCGTACTTCGGGTGATACCGCAGGCTCGTTAAAAATTACTTGCCTCTGATTTTGTGCACCCAGCTGCGGTAGGTTTTCTTCGGGCACAAGCACCATTTTTCTCGCATGTTCCATTATCTTCCTATCAAGTTTGACAGAACTGTGCCTAATATAGGAGCCAGCAAGAGCGGCAAGAAGCCACCGCTCTGGACAACGTATCGCTTCTTACTTTTCCAGCAGCCTTTCTTTGCTGCTAAGCGACGAAGAACATGCGCGTGTCTCTGTAATTTTTTCTTCTGCTCGGGCTTCAGTGGTACATTGCCACGAAGTATGTTTAGTGCACACTCGCAAATACACCGTATTGTGGAAGAGTCTGCTTTACGCAAAACAGCCTCACGCTGATCTTTGTTGAGGTGCTGAAGAACTTGCAATATCGCAATGTGCTTCTTGCAGAGAGGTGATCCGTTTCGTGCCATTACAGGCATAGAACTGACGAATTTTTGACAAGTTCTTTAACTTTTCTTTGTAGAGTGTGCACGGGGTAGGGCGCTACCACAAAGAACCTTAAATGCACACTCACACACGCTTCTCGTTATTGAGGATGGTGATTTTTCTTTGCGTTGTTCGTGATTGGAATTCTGAAGAGACCCTCTCTGACCGCCTGATGATTCGTTATCGCCCATCACAAGCGCAATACTGGCAGTGCGTCCCGCGCGCGACCGCTTTTTATTTGTTTGCGCGGAACATAGACGAAATGATGTGGGTCATCGGGAAAAATACATGTGCGAAATCTACAGTTATCGGGGGTCGATTGTTTCAGGTCGAGTAGAAGGTAACCGTGCGGCACGGAAGTAGCATCGTGATAGGCCTCTTGTAAAAACCGAGGATTTTCCGGATATATTTGGCGTGCCAGATGTTGTATTTGAGCGCGATCGCGAGGATTCTTGAAAACAACGATGTAATTGGCGTTCAATGAAATATCGCGCTGACCGTGTCCCTGATGGAATAAGTTTTGCGTTATGAAAATCACACTTAAATTCTTATGATGACTCCCTTTCGTGAATAGGTCAACGACAGCATTATTCGAAGCCTCACGCATTAAATCATCAATAATTATGAGTTTAGCACGAGGATCGTTAGCGTAATCGCCCGATTGTGGCAAGCCCTCGTGGAATTCTATTGATGTACCATATTCGACGTAAGCTGCTTGCCATTCAGAATAATAGAAAATAATTCTCTCGAATGGTACACTGTTCATGTGCGACGCAAACTTTAGAAACTTTTTCACAAAATACGTCTTACCGCAGCCTGTGGGCCCGCAGATCATCGAGGTCCAGGGATGTTTCCACCGTGTATCCATCTGAGCGTCTGATCATATTTTCGACAGCGCTTCGCTTAATAAAGAGCCTCAGATTTTTCTTAATAATAGGTCCTTTTATTTGAAAACAATTACTTCTATTACAATTCAGCTTTTGTAGCCATAAGGTAAGCTACCATATCGGCCATCTTGTCGTCGCTTGACGCTCGAAGGTTTGCACGACTTCGTTTCGGGGCGCGTTACAACTTGGTGAAACGATGTGCGACGAATAGCACTGGAACTCAATACGATCGGTTCCTCCCGTTCACCCATAATAAAAGAGCGAATTGACTTATAATTAATTAATGCACTGTTTTTAAAATTGAGTGTGATTCCTTTTACCTTACAGACTTCGCTCTCGGTGCCATCGGGAGCACACACTACGAACGAATAAAATTTAGGGCCTCCGGAAACGAAAGATTTTATATAGCAGCCCGGACCCAGTTCATCCGTTAAATCTCCTAAAAGTTGGCCTATCGGCGGCTCGTATTCGTTCGGCCTGTTTTTGTCTGTCACGTAAATTACCGAGTCGGTGTCGCAATAGAGAGCACGACGATCCAAACGTTCAAGATAGCTATAAAGCTTCAAACGAGCTTGAGCTGTGGTGTAAGAGGCTATTACGGCATTTGCCACGTTAGACGACTCTACAGCTTCGTCGACTTTTGTGTAATTGACGTACAATAATTTGTGATTGACAGGCAGAATGCCTGTGACACTGTATTCCGGACTGTCTAGTAATTCCAAAAGTTTTTCACGCGTAGACACTATTTCCGTTTGCGGCAGATTTTCGCGTTGACCAAATTTTCCCCAGAACGAATTCAGACATAATTTAGCCACGGATCTTAAACCGGGATTTTTTTCTATTGCGTTGTGATTCAATTTAACGCCTTCGGACTGCTCAAAAGCAGCTATATATTGATTTTGACCTACAATATCTTCGGAACAATTGTCAGGCCAACCGCTAGCTTCTTGCTTAATTTTCAAGAACGTATTTATATATGTGGCAAAATGGCCGCCGCTATTTGTCTCTCGCTTAAATTGCGTTATTTGATATTGCCAAATTTCAGTTATGTTTATCACTTTATATCCGCATGAGACGGCTTTTCTTACTTCGTCCACTACCCATGTTCCGCTGAACGCGCGCTCTTCAGGGTTCTCGTGCGTACACTCCTCTTGACTCATAGTCTCGCAACAACTTCGACACAAAGCGAATAGCAGGCGGTGATGCATGCGTACAGGCAATATCGGATGATACAAATTTCGCGGTGGAAGTACAATACATTTTACAAGGCCTTCGATTTTTGAGAGATCTGTGTTATCAGGTCCTGTCAAAACTTTACACTCGTCTCCTACATACACGGTGGGATGGCCAACAGGATACTTACCGAATTTACAGATATACGGATACAATGAGCAAACGTCCACATAACGTATCTGTTCTGTGTCGTTAACATCGTAGAGGGTAACCATGTTTTCGGTACGACCCCCGAAAAACGCGTCGCGCGGGTTAAGCGTTTCGGGTATTACAAGCGGATGGTCTCGCACAAATTCTCTCATTTCAGCGTTCGCTTTTAACAGTCGATCATACTCGCATTCCCAAATCTCTGTTAATTCGTATCCGCCTGCGCGAATTCTATCACGCACTGCAACAGTTCTCTCAAAACGCTCGTTCATCGAAATGTCGTCACTCTGTTCGCGTTCCCTGTTTTTTCGAAAGCAGTGGGGACATCCGTGCCAGTAACAGCCGTGAAATTGTAGCACGTGCGTTGCATCAGGGGTCTCATAGTACCCATCTACCAATAGATTTTGAAATATCCTATTTTCGCGTGACCTACCAGCGTGAATTATTTGACAGCCAAGAAAATGTTCCACCCACACGAGCCACGAGACCGCTTTTTTTGACTGATTGTGAGCCCATCTATACCCCCTTGTAGGTATAATTCCTATTGAACCGTCTTTAAGGAAATTTTTCCGGAAAACGCGAAAACAAGCTGATGCTATTGTGGTGCTTTCGTCGAATGGGCAAACGTTGCCGCTGCTAATAAACAATCGTCTAAAAGCCATACAAGCATTTCTCAATATTGTGACATCGAGTCTACAATAGTTCACTATTTCTTTTTTAAAATCGAATATATAATTGGCGCTATGTAATTCGCTGTGCCAAGCTAATAATTTTTCGCGAGCAACGCTGCTCATTGTTTCCGGGGCATAATATTCTATGGCTGGTAACGCTCCCACATAATTTTGATTTTTCGGTATATTGAACAGGTGAGGAAAAGTACCTTTAGCAAACGACCCCGACAAACCGAAGGCTTTTGGTAATGCACTTAGGGGCATGTGAAAGTAGTTTAAACTGTCGAGAAACACGAGTTTACCGAATTGCATTGTAATAATTTTTGTCCCGTTCATTATTAGTGAGGGCAGCTGCGTCTTTTTTTCATTGATTAAATAGCGCAAAATGAATTGCGCGTCGAAGCCGCCAGCATTATGAGCTATTAAGATTGTGCGCGAGAACCCTTGTATTTCCCGCATAGCCAATTCTACAAGCTGACAGACGGGGCTGTGTCTGAATACGAATTCGTGTACACCGCAATGTCCGCAAGGCTTGTCGATGGAATCGTTGTCGCAGCAGTATGTACAGACGCGCTGCGCCACGCAAAGATTCGGTTCGTGCACAAATGTCGTAGAATCACCATCAACGGGCGTACACTGTTGCGTTTCAAAGTCGTAGAAAATAAAAATATTGCTTTTGGCGTCACGCGCACGAATGGGCCTCATGTAACATAAATGATTATCAGGCTGTTCGGATTTACATGTACGACAATAACTGTACCCACATATATGCTTCTTTTTTTTCTCCAATGGCCTAATCTTTCTGAAGCACTTGCGGCATCTCTTAAGAGCCTCACAGAGAGTAGCTTTTTTACTGCGCGTAATTGTCAGTGCAACTGTAGCATGATGATGTGCACAGACTTCTCCAAAAAAATCACGATTACAACCCACGCATTTTATTATATCGTTAGTATGAGAATCACACGGCGGCCGTTTCCAACAACGCGGGCATTTTTTTTTCGAGCATCTGTGATCTAATTGGCGATATAGTATATTACAATATATACAAAAACCCGTGCAACTAACAGCTCCTTTAAGATTTAAAATTGGCTCATAATGATGCGAACGTTCGTAATACACGATATATAGAGTATATTGAATTGACCCGTGCGTATTTAGAACCTTATTCGAGCCGTTGAATATCGCTTTTTTCGTTCGTCGTCCCAAATCCAAAAATTCAAAAACTACAATTGCAATGCCATTTAGCGCTAAGTATTCCTGATATTGCGCAACTTCTCTTAAGCGGCAGCCGTTCCGTGGTATCTGCACATTTGCCTCTTTTGTAAGCTCTAACGCCTGTTTTTTTTGAAGCGAACCATTAGTTTGCCTAATTTTTTGCCAACTGGTATTCAAATTCCCTGTTCGTATCTCGCCGCGCTCGGCGTGTGCTCTAGCTGTTACAAGTGCGCGCGGTAAACATAGATTATCATCGTTGCGTATTGTTAGAATTGATTTTTTTGCAACATTTTCGTGTGTGAGAGCTTTTCTACCTGTACCTTCGATGCCCTTGACAACACACGTATTTATTTTACACGAATCGTTTATGTCTATCGCTGCGGCACTTTGAGTGACGTCGAAAATCATTTTCCAAATATCTTCAAACGTAAAGTCGCGGACAGGTCGAAAAGAAAACCACACGGGCCCTTGAGTTAAACTGTCCGATTCAAATGACATGCTTGCATAATCGCTACCCTCGCAGGAGTTGGTAATATGTGTCAATAAATCGCGAAATGCCCCCTGCAGCCACTCTACGATGTTTGTTTCTGCAGGCGGTTGACGTATGCGCAACGTCGTCTCTTGCCCGCGAAGTTTAAAACGTTTAAAATACCGCCTGATGCTCTTGATGATTTCTATTCGTATCCCCGGTGGTTGAATGTCGCCGTATGCTTTTTCTCCCAGTCCTCTCCCTCCGCCCTCTTGTATAACTAAAAAAGACAGATTCTTGTAAATAATGAGGATTTTACAAACAACGAATTTTTAAATTATTATGAGTACCTGATCAAGCAATTTCTTCATCAATCATGATTATTTATGATTGGTCAACCGTACGATATTTACCGTCGTTATGCAAACTTTGAGCTCCCGTAGCTTGGGTTGGCTCTGTTGCGTTTATCGGCGCTGGTTGACCCCATAATCGCTGAATCAGCTCTTCGTCGTCGTCGTCGTCGTCGTCGTCGTTGTCGTTCTGTGCTTCTGAAGATCTTGGAGCCTGTTCTTCAGGTTCTACTGTTGCTTCGTCATCTATGTTTTCCGTTAGAGCCGGTGTGCAGTACCGACACTCCCAGAGTTGATTTTCGTGGTACATGCAATTTTCTTCAACATCGCTTTGCTGTTCTTCCGCTCGCTGCACATCTCGGCCTTCTTCTTCTTCTTCGCTATCTACAGGCCTCGTTAGACGCTGGCGATCCGCTGCTGTAAGGTTTTAATTTAATAAATTATTTTTTTAAATATCCAGATACTATTATTATATTTGTATACTCACGCGCAAAGGGAATATCACGCGGAAAATTTACGAGTGCATATTGAATAATAGATTTGCCCTCTTCTTCGTGTGTGCTCTCAATGTTATCGGCTGCAGCTGTTGACTCTGTAAGTGGGACTTCAGGCCGCTGGTGCTCGGATTTATCGACCTCTGCTTCTTTACGTGAAGGCTCATGCTGCTGGTGATGCTGGGCCCCTGCAATATCGACTGTTGCCTCAATAAGGCCCTCACGCCGATACTGAAGTTCCGCGTTATTGGCCGACTCTATAAGTTCTTCTTCTTCTTCGCGAGATGTATCCATTAGCCGCCGATACACTATAGGCAAATAATTATTAATAAGTAAAAATCGACAAATGCATGATTTATACGGATTAGCAGCAGTCGTGTATCTGTCTCTTTCTTATGCATGGTAATGCGTATAGCTCTCTCTTATGCGCATTAGCAGCAGCCGTGCATCTGTCTCTTTCTTATGCACTGTAATGCCTATGCTAATAACTGTACCTCGCGGAACCGCGAATTACCAATTGGTACAGTGATTGGCACTATGGCGAGGTGAAAGGCTAAATTATTTTGATGATACTGCTGTGATCGATTTTTCCCTAGATCCCCTCGTTCTCGAGTTAGAGTCCCAAAAGTAAGTGCCACGCCCTAATACGCGAATATTAGGCCGTCAACTGCACAGCAACAGCAAGCGTATAGCTCTCTCTCTCTTATGCGCATTAGCAACAGCCGCGTATCTGTCTCTTTCTTATGCACTGTAATGCCTATGCTAATAACTGTACCTCGCGGAACCGCGAATTACCAACTGGTACAGTGATTGGCACTATGGCGAGGTGAAAGGCTAAATTATTTTGATGATACTGCTGTGATCGATTTTTCCCTAGATCCCCTCGTTCTCGAGTTAGAGTCCCAAAAGTAAGTGCCACGCCCTAATACGCGAATATTAGGCCGTCAACTGCACAGCAGCAGCAAGCGTATAGCTCTCTCTCTCTTATGCGCATTAGCAACAGCCGCGTATCTGTCTCTTTCTTATGCACTGTAATGCCTATGCTAATAACTGTACCTCGCGGAACCGCGAATTACCAACTGGTACAGTGATTGGCACTATGGCGAGGTGAAAGGCTAAATTATTTTGATGATACTGCAGTGATCGATTTTTCCCTAGATCCCCTCGTTCTCGAGTTAGAGTCCCAAAAGTAAGTGCCACGCCCTAATACGCGAATATTAGGCCGCCAGCTGCACAGTAGCAGCAAGCGTATAGCTCTCTCTCTCTCTCTCTTATGCGCATTAGCAACAGTCGTGTATCTGTCTCTTTCTTATGCACTGTAACGCCTATGCTAATAACTGTACCTCGCGGAACCGCGAATTACCAATTGGTACAGTGATTGACACTATGGCGAGGTGAAAGGCTAAATTATTTTGATGATACTGCAGTGATCGATTTTTCCCTAGATCCCCTCGTTCTCGAGTTAGAGGCCCAAAAGTAAGCGCCACGCCCTAATACACGAGACGCTATGTCATAGTCACCCCACTCACGAATTATTTAATTATAAAAATTTAAACTCACCTCTAATTTCTTCGGCGATATCGCGGAAGCACGGTGATTCTTCGACACCTCGCCGTCGTAATTCGTTGAAAACACATTTTAGCACTCGCTGGCCATTCAGCACACCCCTCTTGTAAGCTTTTGCAATGACTCGTACGGGAGCCCACCATACAACGAATTTCAAACGCCTTACAAGACTATTTCCCGATAAACCGCGCAAATCTCTACACCATTGTTCGTTACAGCGACGTCGTAATTCTGCGCTGTGCAATTTTGTTAATTTTAATAAATCTAAAATACATCTACGAAGGGTCTCATCTGACATTTTTTCGATTAAGAATCGCTCTTTGCTTTCGAACCACAAGATAGTTGAATAAGAACTGGTTAAATGTAAGGCATAGTTGAAGCCGCGAGAGTAGCTGGGGATGCGCTGATACTGCGTTTTCGGGAATCAATCCGCGAAATGACCCTGAGCGCTTTGAATCTCCCCAGTAACAAGCAAATATATGCATCGCATCATTAGTCTTTTCTTCGCTTCCGAACGAGACACTTCTTGTCACGCGTATAAAAAAAAAAAAAAAAAAAATGTATTTAACATTGGCAAGAGACAATATACCCAACGAATTCGTGTGTGAAGTGGTAAAGATAGTGTCTTTGCGTATCGGGAATATGTGCGAAGCGTTACATAATTTTTATAGTAATTGCAACAATCGTTGGAATTGCTATGAAATGAACTAAGTCCCTGTGACTGTAGTTGCAATAACCGCTGGATTGGGGTTCGCGAATAACGCGCAGCCCTTCGGGGAATCCTAGTGTGCGTGTGTGTGCGTGTGTGTGTGTGTGTGTGTGTGTGTGTGGAATTCGCAGCATCAGCAGCTTCTTCGCGAGCTACTGCACGGCTGTAGCAACAGGGACTTAGTTCACCGGTGCTATATCATCGAATGGGCGCGACAAAGATCGACAACCCGTTGACGACTCGGACGGCGTCCGCACCGTAGAGCACCTGAGAATTTGCAGTGTCAGCAACTTCTTCGCGAGCTACTGCACGACTGTAGCAACAGGCACTCAGTTCATCGAGTAGTGCGAGCGCGACAATACAGAGCGTGAAGCGTAGTGCAGTAATTGTTTTAAAAAAAAAAAAAAAAAATGGATAATAATAACTGGTCGATCGACACGTCTTTCAACCCGGAACACAATCGGACGGCGTTAGAAAAAGAAAAAATAAATCAAACGAACGGTCGATTAATGGTACTCGAAGAAAAATTTAAGAAAAACATCTGCCCATTTTGTCCGGAAAGAGCTGCCCACAATTGGCTGCCCTGCTTCAGGGCAGTCATTTGGGCAGTAAAGTGCCAGCAGAGCGGCGAAAAAAAAGTGCGCTGCCCACTGTGCAGCGGCACAATTAAAGTTCGTGTTTTAAATTTTCACGCCGACGAGTGTGTGCGCAGTATGGAGATACTTGCAACAATATTGTGTGAATAGGAGTGTGCGAAAAAGGACAGGAGTGCTAAAAAAAGGACAGGAGTGCAAAAAAAGGACAGGAGAGAGAGAGTAGTAGGACAGGGGTGCGCGGAAAAACAACAATAGGTGCGTGCGTGTGTAAAAAACAAGGACAGGAGTGCGAAAAAAAGGACAGGAGAGAGAGTAGTAGGACAGGAGTGCACGAAAAAACGAGAATAGGTGTGTGTGTGTGTGTGTGTGTGCGTGTGTAAAAAAACAGGAGTGCAAAAAAAGGACAGGAGAGAGAGAGAGAGCAGTAGAACGAGAAAAAAGGACAGGAGAGAGAGCAGAAGGACAAAAAAAGGTAAGCTAAAAAAAAAAAAAAAAAAAATGGAGGAAGAAAATAAAAAAATGGAGGGGGGGATAATAAAAAAAGAAGTGGTGCATTGTGGCTGGCTCCAAATCACCTATCCCCACTCTTACCCCCACCACTTCAAACCGAGCTCAAAACGGGACCGAAGTGGAGGGGATAGGAGTGGGGATAGGAGTGGGGGTCGCCATAGTGCACCACTTACTACTCATGCCATTCCATGCCATTCCATGCCATTCCATGCCATTCCATGCCATTCCATGCCATTCCATGCCATTCCATGCCATTCCATGCCATTCCATGCCATTCCATGCCATTCCATGCCATTCCATGCCATTCCATGCCATTCCATGCCATTCCATGCCATTCCATGCCATTCCATGCCATTCCATGCCATTCCATGCCATTCCATGCCATTCCATGCCATTCCATGCCATTCCATGCCATTCCATGCCATTCCAAGCCATTCCATGCCAGTCCATGCCAGTCCATGCCATTCCATGCCATTCCATGCCACTCAATGCGGTGCCATGCCGTGCCATGCCGGTGCCATGCCGTGCCATGCCGGTGCCATGCCGTGCCATGCCGGTGCCATGCCGTGCCATGCCGGTGCCATGCCGTGCCATGCCGGTGCCATGCCATTCCATGCCGTGCCATGCGGTGCCATGCCATTCCATGCGGTGCCATGCGGTGCCATGCCATTCCATGCCATTCCATGCCATTCCATGCCATTCCATGCCATTCCATGCCATTCCATGCCATTCCATGCCATTCCATGCCATTCCATGCCATTCCATGCCATTCCATACCATTCCATGCCATTCCATGCCATTCCATGCCATTCCATGCCATTCCATGCCATTCCATGCCATTCCATGCCATTCAATGCCGTGCCATGCCGGTGCCATGCCGTGCCATGCCGTGCCATGCCGGGCCATGCCGTGCCATGCCGGTGCCATGCCGTGCCATGCCGTGCCATGCCGGGCCATGCCGTGCCATGCCTTGCCATTCCATGCCATTCCATGCCATTCCATGCCATTCAATGCCGTGCCATGCCGTGCCATGCCGTGCCATGCCGTGCCATGCCGTGCCATGCCGTGCCATGCCGTGCCATGCCGTGCCATGCCGTGCCATGCCGTGCCATGCCGTGCCATGCCGTGCCATGCCGTGCCATGCCGTGCCATGCCGTGCCATGCCGTGCCATGCCGTGCCATGCCGTGCCATGCCGTGCCATGCCGTGCCATGCCGTGCCATGCCGTGCCATGCCGTGCCATGCCGTGCCATGCCGTGCCATGCCGTGCCATGCCGGTGCCATGCCGTGCCATGCCGGTGCCATGCCGTGCCATGCCGTGCCATGCCGGTGCCATGCCGTGCCATGCCGTGCCATGCCGTGCCATGCCGGTGCCATGCCGGTGCGATGCCATTCCATGCCATTCCATGCCATTCCATGCCATTCCATGCCATTCCATGCCATTCCATGCCATTCCATGCCATTCCATGCCATTCCATGCCATTCCATGCCATTCCATGCCATTCCATGCCATTCCATGCCATTCCATGCCATTCCATGCCATTCCATGCCATTCCATGCCATTCCATGCCATTCCATGCCATTCCATGCCATTCCATGCCATTCCATGCCATTCCATGCCATTCCATGCCATTCCATGCCATTCCATGCCATTCCATGCCATTCCATGCCATTCCATGCCATTCCATGCCATTCCATGCCATTCCATGCCATTCCATGCCATTCCATGCCATTCCATGCCATTCCATGCCATTCCATGCCATTCCATGCCATTCCATGCCATTCCATGCCATTCCATGCCATTCCATGCCATTCCATGCCATTCCATGCCATTCCATGCCATTCCATGCCATTCCATGCCATTCCATGCCATTCCATGCCATTCCATGCCATTCCATGCCATTCCATGCCATTCCATGCCATTCCATGCCATTCCATGCCATTCCATGCCATTCCATGCCATTCCATGCCATTCCATGCCATTCCATGCCATTCCATGCCATTCCATGCCATTCCATGCCATTCCATGCCATTCCATGCCATTCCATGCCATTCCATGCCATTCCATGCCATTCCATGCCATTCCATGCCATTCCATGCCATTCCATGCCATTCCATGCCATTCCATGCCATTCCATGCCATTCCATGCCATTCCATGCCATTCCATGCCATTCCATGCCATTCCATGCCATTCCATGCCATTCCATGCCATTCCATGCCATTCCATGCCATTCCATGCCATTCCATGCCATTCCATGCCATTCCATGCCATTCCATGCCATTCCATGCCATTCCATGCCATTCCATGCCATTCCATGCCATTCCATGCCATTCCATGCCATTCCATGCCATTCCATGCCATTCCATGCCATTCCATGCCATTCCATGCCATTCCATGCCATTCCATGCCATTCCATGCCATTCCATGCCATTCCATGCCATTCCATGCCATTCCATGCCATTCCATGCCATTCCATGCCATTCCATGCCATTCCATGCCATTCCATGCCATTCCATGCCGTGCCATGCCGGGCCATGCCGGGCCATGCCGGGCCATGCCGTGCCATGCCGGTGCCATGCCGGTGCCATGCCGTGCCATGCCGTGCCATGCCGGGCCATGCCGTGCCATGCCGTGCCATGCCGGGCCATGCCGTGCCATGCCTTGCCATTCCATGCCATTCCTTGCCATTCCATGCCATTCCATGCCATTCAATGCCGTGCCATGCCGTGCCATGCCGTGCCATGCCGTGCCATGCCGTGCCATGCCGTGCCATGCCGTGCCATGCCGTGCCATGCCGTGCCATGCCGTGCCATGCCGTGCCATGCCGTGCCATGCCGTGCCATGCCGTGCCATGCCGTGCCATGCCGTGCCATGCCGTGCCATGCCGTGCCATGCCGTGCCATGCCGTGCCATGCCGTGCCATGCCGTGCCATGCCGTGCCATGCCGTGCCATGCCGTGCCATGCCGTGCCATGCCGTGCCATGCCGTGCCATGCCGTGCCATGCCGGTGCCATGCCGGTGCCATGCCGTGCCATGCCGGTGCCATGCCGTGCCATGCCGGTGCCATGCCGTGCCATGCCGGTGCCATGCCGTGCCATGCCGGTGCCATGCCGTGCCATGCCAGTGCCATGCCGTGCCATGCCGGTGCCATGCCGTGCCATGCCGGTGCCATGCCGTGCCATGCCGGTGCCGGTGCCGTGCCGTGCCATGCCGGTGCCATGCCGTGCCATGCCGTGCCATGCCGGTGCCATGCCGGTGCGATGCCATTCCATGCCATTCCATGCCATTCCATGCCATTCCATGCCATTCCATGCCATTCCATGCCATTCCATGCCATTCCATGCCATTCCATGCCATTCCATGCCATTCCATGCCATTCCATGCCATTCCATGCCATTCCATGCCATTCCATGCCATTCCATGCCATTCCATGCCATTCCATGCCATTCCATGCCATTCCATGCCATTCCATGCCATTCCATGCCATTCCATGCCATTCCATGCCATTCCATGCCATTCCATGCCATTCCATGCCATTCCATGCCATTCCATGCCATTCCATGCCATTCCATGCCATTCCATGCCATTCCATGCCATTCCATGCCATTCCATGCCATTCCATGCCATTCCATGCCATTCCATGCCATTCCATGCCATTCCATGCCATTCCATGCCATTCCATGCCATTCCATGCCATTCCATGCCATTCCATGCCATTCCATGCCATTCCATGCCATTCCATGCCATTCCATGCCATTCCATGCCATTCCATGCCATTCCATGCCATTCCATGCCATTCCATGCCATTCCATGCCATTCCATGCCATTCCATGCCATTCCATGCCATTCCATGCCATTCCATGCCATTCCATGCCATTCCATGCCATTCCATGCCATTCCATGCCATTCCATGCCATTCCATGCCATTCCATGCCATTCCATGCCATTCCATGCCATTCCATGCCATTCCATGCCATTCCATGCCATTCCATGCCATTCCATGCCATTCCATGCCATTCCATGCCATTCCATGCCATTCCATGCCATTCCATGCCATTCCATGCCATTCCATGCCATTCCATGCCATTCCATGCCATTCCATGCCATTCCATGCCATTCCATGCCATTCCATGCCATTCCATGCCATTCCATGCCATTCCATGCCATTCCATGCCATTCCATGCCATTCCATGCCATTCCATGCCATTCCATGCCATTCCATGCCATTCCATGCCATTCCATGCCATTCCATGCCATTCCATGCCATTCCATGCCATTCCATGCCATTCCATGCCATTCAATGCCGTGCCATGCCGTGCCATGCCGTGCCATGCCGGGCCATGCCGTGCCATGCCGGTGCCATGCCGTGCCATGCCGTGCCATGCCGGGCCATGCCGTGCCATGCCTTGCCATTCCATGCCATTCCATGCCATTCCATGCCATTCAATGCCGTGCCATGCCGTGCCATGCCGTGCCATGCCGTGCCATGCCGTGCCATGCCGTGCCATGCCGTGCCATGCCGTGCCATGCCGTGCCATGCCGTGCCATGCCGTGCCATGCCGTGCCATGCCGTGCCATGCCGTGCCATGCCGTGCCATGCCGTGCCATGCCGTGCCATTCCGGTGCCATGCCGTGCCATGCCGGTGCCATGCCGTGCCATGCCGTGCCATGCCGGTGCCATGCCGTGCCATGCCGTGCCATGCCGTGCCATGCCGGTGCCATGCCGGTGCGATGCCATTCCATGCCATTCCATGCCATTCCATGCCATTCCATGCCATTCCATGCCATTCCATGCCATTCCATGCCATTCCATGCCATTCCATGCCATTCCATGCCATTCCATGCCATTCCATGCCATTCCATGCCATTCCATGCCATTCCATGCCATTCCATGCCATTCCATGCCATTCCATGCCATTCCATGCCATTCCATGCCATTCCATGCCATTCCATGCCATTCCATGCCATTCCATGCCATTCCATGCCATTCCATGCCATTCCATGCCATTCCATGCCATTCCATGCCATTCCATGCCATTCCATGCCATTCCATGCCATTCCATGCCATTCCATGCCATTCCATGCCATTCCATGCCATTCCATGCCATTCCATGCCATTCCATGCCATTCCATGCCATTCCATGCCATTCCATGCCATTCCATGCCATTCCATGCCATTCCATGCCATTCCATGCCATTCCATGCCATTCCATGCCATTCCATGCCATTCCATGCCATTCCATGCCATTCCATGCCATTCCATGCCATTCCATGCCATTCCATGCCATTCCATGCCATTCCATGCCATTCCATGCCATTCCATGCCATTCCATGCCATTCCATGCCATTCCATGCCATTCCATGCCATTCCATGCCATTCCATGCCATTCCATGCCATTCCATGCCATTCCATGCCATTCCATGCCATTCCATGCCATTCCATGCCATTCCATGCCATTCCATGCCATTCCATGCCATTCCATGCCATTCCATGCCATTCCATGCCATTCCATGCCATTCCATGCCATTCCATGCCATTCCATGCCATTCCATGCCATTCCATGCCATTCCATGCCATTCCATGCCATTCCATGCCATTCCATGCCATTCCATGCCATTCCATGCCATTCCATGCCATTCCATGCCATTCCATGCCATTCCATGCCATTCCATGCCATTCCATGCCATTCCATGCCATTCCATGCCATTCCATGCCATTCCATGCCATTCCATGCCATTCCATGCCATTCCATGCCATTCCATGCCATTCCATGCCATTCCATGCCATTCCATGCCATTCCATGCCATTCCATGCCATTCCATGCCATTCCATGCCATTCCATGCCATTCCATGCCATTCCATGCCATTCCATGCCATTCCATGCCATTCCATGCCATTCCATGCCATTCCATGCCATTCCATGCCATTCCATGCCATTCCATGCCATTCCATGCCATTCCATGCCATTCCATGCCATTCCATGCCATTCCATGCCATTCCATGCCATTCCATGCCATTCCATGCCATTCCATGCCGTGCCATGCCGGGCCATGCCGGGCCATGCCGGGCCATGCCGTGCCATGCCGGTGCCATGCCGGTGCCATGCCGTGCCATGCCGTGCCATGCCGGGCCATGCCGTGCCATGCCGTGCCATGCCGGGCCATGCCGTGCCATGCCTTGCCATTCCATGCCATTCCTTGCCATTCCATGCCATTCCATGCCATTCAATGCCGTGCCATGCCGTGCCATGCCGTGCCATGCCGTGCCATGCCGTGCCATGCCGTGCCATGCCGTGCCATGCCGTGCCATGCCGTGCCATGCCGTGCCATGCCGTGCCATGCCGTGCCATGCCGTGCCATGCCGTGCCATGCCGTGCCATGCCGTGCCATGCCGTGCCATGCCGTGCCATGCCGTGCCATGCCGTGCCATGCCGTGCCATGCCGTGCCATGCCGTGCCATGCCGTGCCATGCCGTGCCATGCCGTGCCATGCCGTGCCATGCCGTGCCATGCCGTGCCATGCCGTGCCATGCCGGTGCCATGCCGGTGCCATGCCGTGCCATGCCGGTGCCATGCCGTGCCATGCCGGTGCCATGCCGTGCCATGCCGGTGCCATGCCGTGCCATGCCGGTGCCATGCCGTGCCATGCCGGTGCCATGCCGTGCCATGCCGGTGCCATGCCGTGCCATGCCGGTGCCATGCCGTGCCATGCCGGTGCCGGTGCCGTGCCGTGCCATGCCGGTGCCATGCCGTGCCATGCCGTGCCATGCCGGTGCCATGCCGGTGCGATGCCATTCCATGCCATTCCATGCCATTCCATGCCATTCCATGCCATTCCATGCCATTCCATGCCATTCCATGCCATTCCATGCCATTCCATGCCATTCCATGCCATTCCATGCCATTCCATGCCATTCCATGCCATTCCATGCCATTCCATGCCATTCCATGCCATTCCATGCCATTCCATGCCATTCCATGCCATTCCATGCCATTCCATGCCATTCCATGCCATTCCATGCCATTCCATGCCATTCCATGCCATTCCATGCCATTCCATGCCATTCCATGCCATTCCATGCCATTCCATGCCATTCCATGCCATTCCATGCCATTCCATGCCATTCCATGCCATTCCATGCCATTCCATGCCATTCCATGCCATTCCATGCCATTCCATGCCATTCCATGCCATTCCATGCCATTCCATGCCATTCCATGCCATTCCATGCCATTCCATGCCATTCCATGCCATTCCATGCCATTCCATGCCATTCCATGCCATTCCATGCCATTCCATGCCATTCCATGCCATTCCATGCCATTCCATGCCATTCCATGCCATTCCATGCCATTCCATGCCATTCCATGCCATTCCATGCCATTCCATGCCGGTGCCATGCCGTGCCATGCCGTGCCATGCCGGGCCATGCCGGGCCATGCCGGGCCATGCCGTGCCATGCCGGTGCCATGCCGTGCCATGCCGTGCCATGCCGGGCCATGCCGTGCCATGCCTTGCCATTCCATGCCATTCCATGCCATTCCATGCCATTCAATGCCGTGCCATGCCGTGCCATGCCGTGCCATGCCGTGCCATGCCGTGCCATGCCGTGCCATGCCGTGCCATGCCGTTCCATGCCGTGCCATGCCGTGCCATGCCGTGCCATGCCGGTGCCATGCCGTGCCATGCCGGTGCCATGCCGTGCCATGCCGGTGCCATGCCGTGCCATGCCGGTGCCATACCGTGCCATGCCGGTGCCGGTGCCATGCCGTGCCATGCCGGTGCCATGCCGTGCCATGCCGTGCCATGCCGTGCCATGCCGGTGCCATGCCGTGCCATGCCGTGCCATGCCGGTGCGATGCCATTCCATGCCATTCCATGCCATTCCATGCCATTCCATGCCATTCCATGCCATTCCATGCCATTCCATGCCATTCCATGCCATTCCATGCCATTCCATGCCATTCCATGCCATTCCATGCCATTCCATGCCATTCCATGCCATTCCATGCCATTCCATGCCATTCCATGCCATTCCATGCCATTCCATGCCATTCCATGCCATTCCATGCCATTCCATGCCATTCCATGCCATTCCATGCCATTCCATGCCATTCCATGCCATTCCATGCCATTCCATGCCATTCCATGCCATTCCATGCCATTCCATGCCATTCCATGCCATTCCATGCCATTCCATGCCATTCCATGCCATTCCATGCCATTCCATGCCATTCCATGCCATTCCATGCCATTCCATGCCATTCCATGCCATTCCATGCCATTCCATGCCATTCCATGCCATTCCATGCCATTCCATGCCATTCCATGCCATTCCATGCCATTCCATGCCATTCCATGCCATTCCATGCCATTCCATGCCATTCCATGCCATTCCATGCCATTCCATGCCATTCCATGCCATTCCATGCCATTCCATGCCATTCCATGCCATTCCATGCCATTCCATGCCATTCCATGCCATTCCATGCCATTCCATGCCATTCCATGCCATTCCATGCCATTCCATGCCATTCCATGCCATTCCATGCCATTCCATGCCATTCCATGCCATTCCATGCCATTCCATGCCATTCCATGCCATTCCATGCCATTCCATGCCATTCCATGCCATTCCATGCCATTCCATGCCATTCCATGCCATTCCATGCCATTCCATGCCGGTGCCATGCCGTGCCATGCCGTGCCATGCCGGGCCATGCCGGGCCATGCCGGGCCATGTCGTGCCATGCCGGTGCCATGCCGTGCCATGCCGGGCCATGCCGTGCCATGCCTTGCCATTCCATGCCATTCCATGCCATTCCATGCCATTCAATGCCGTGCCATGCCGTGCCATGCCGTGCCATGCCGTGCCATGCCATTCCATGCCATTCCATGCCATTCCATGCCATTCCATGCCATTCCATGCCATTCCATGCCATTCCATGCCATTCCATGCCATTCCATGCCATTCCATGCCATTCCATGCCATTCCATGCCATTCCATGCCATTCCATGCCATTCCATGCCATTCCATGCCATTCCATGCCATTCCATGCCATTCCATGCCATTCCATGCCATTCCATGCCATTCCATGCCATTCCATGCCATTCCATGCCATTCCATGCCATTCCATGCCATTCCATGCCATTCCATGCCATTCCATGCCATTCCATGCCATTCCATGCCATTCCATGCCATTCCATGCCATTCCATGCCATTCCATGCCATTCCATGCCATTCCATGCCATTCCATGCCATTCCATGCCATTCCATGCCATTCCATGCCATTCCATGCCATTCCATGCCATTCCAAGCCATTCCATGCCAGTCCATGCCAGTCCATGCCATTCCATGCCATTCCATGCCACTCAATGCGGTGCCATGCCGTGCCATGCCGGTGCCATGCCGTGCCATGCCGGTGCCATGCCGTGCCATGCCGGTGCCATGCCGTGCCATGCCGGTGCCATGCCGTGCCATGCCGGTGCCATGCCATTCCATGCCGTGCCATGCGGTGCCATGCCATTCCATGCGGTGACATGCGGTGCCATGCCATTCCATGCCATTCCATGCCATTCCATGCCATTCCATGCCATTCCATGCCATTCCATGCCATTCCATGCCATTCCATGCCATTCCATACCATTCCATGCCATTCCATGCCATTCCATGCCATTCCATGCCATTCCATGCCATTCCATGCCATTCCATGCCATTCCATGCCATTCCATGCCATTCCATGCCATTCAATGCCGTGCCATGCCGGTGCCATGCCGTGCCATGCCGTGCCATGCCGGGCCATGCCGGGCCATGCCGTGCCATGCCGGTGCCATGCCGTGCCATGCCGTGCCATGCCGGGCCATGCCGTGCCATGCCTTGCCATTCCATGCCATTCCATGCCATTCCATGCCATTCAATGCCGTGCCATGCCGTGCCATGCCGTGCCATGCCGTGCCATGCCGTGCCATGCCGTGCCATGCCGTGCCATGCCGTGCCATGCCGTGCCATGCCGTGCCATGCCGTGCCATGCCGTGCCATGCCGTGCCATGCCGTGCCATGCCGTGCCATGCCGTGCCATGCCGTGCCATGCCGTGCCATGCCGTGCCATGCCGTGCCATGCCGTGCCATGCCGTGCCATGCCGTGCCATGCCGTGCCATGCCGTGCCATGCCGTGCCATGCCGTGCCATGCCGTGCCATGCCGTGCCATGCCGTGCCATGCCGTGCCATGCCGTGCCATGCCGTGCCATGCCGTGCCATGCCGTGCCATGCCGTGCCATGCCGTGCCATGCCGTGCCATGCCGTGCCATGCCGTGCCATGCCGTGCCATGCCGTGCCATGCCGTGCCATGCCGTGCCATGCCGTGCCATGCCGTGCCATGCCGTGCCATGCCGTGCCATGCCGTGCCATGCCGTGCCATGCCGTGCCATGCCGTGCCATGCCGTGCCATGCCGTGCCATGCCGTGCCATGCCGTGCCATGCCGTGCCATGCCGTGCCATGCCGTGCCATGCCGTGCCATGCCGTGCCATGCCGTGCCATGCCGTGCCATGCCGGTGCCATGCCGTGCCATGCCGTGCCATGCCGGTGCCATGCCGTGCCATGCCGTGCCATGCCGTGCCATGCCGGTGCCATGCCGGTGCGATGCCATTCCATGCCATTCCATGCCATTCCATGCCATTCCATGCCATTCCATGCCATTCCATGCCATTCCATGCCATTCCATGCCATTCCATGCCATTCCATGCCATTCCATGCCATTCCATGCCATTCCATGCCATTCCATGCCATTCCATGCCATTCCATGCCATTCCATGCCATTCCATGCCATTCCATGCCATTCCATGCCATTCCATGCCATTCCATGCCATTCCATGCCATTCCATGCCATTCCATGCCATTCCATGCCATTCCATGCCATTCCATGCCATTCCATGCCATTCCATGCCATTCCATGCCATTCCATGCCATTCCATGCCATTCCATGCCATTCCATGCCATTCCATGCCATTCCATGCCATTCCATGCCATTCCATGCCATTCCATGCCATTCCATGCCATTCCATGCCATTCCATGCCATTCCATGCCATTCCATGCCATTCCATGCCATTCCATGCCATTCCATGCCATTCCATGCCATTCCATGCCATTCCATGCCATTCCATGCCATTCCATGCCATTCCATGCCATTCCATGCCATTCCATGCCATTCCATGCCATTCCATGCCATTCCATGCCATTCCATGCCATTCCATGCCATTCCATGCCATTCCATGCCATTCCATGCCATTCCATGCCATTCCATGCCATTCCATGCCATTCCATGCCGGTGCCATGCCGTGCCATGCCGGGCCATGCCGGGCCATGCCGTGCCATGCCGGTGCCATGCCGTGCCATGCCGTGCCATGCCGGGCCATGCCGTGCCATGCCGTGCCATGCCGGGCCATGCCGTGCCATGCCTTGCCATTCCATGCCATTCCATGCCATTCCATGCCATTCCATGCCATTCAATGCCGTGCCATGCCGTGCCATGCCGTGCCATGCCGTGCCATGCCGTGCCATGCCGTGCCATGCCGTGCCATGCCGTGCCATGCCGTGCCATGCCGTGCCATGCCGTGCCATGCCGTGCCATGCCGTGCCATGCCGTGCCATGCCGTGCCATGCCGTGCCATGCCGTGCCATGCCGTGCCATGCCGTGCCATGCCGTGCCATGCCGTGCCATGCCGGTGCCATGCCGGTGCCATGCCGTGCCATGCCGGTGCCATGCCGTGCCATGCCGGTGCCATGCCGTGCCATGCCGGTGCCATGCCGTGCCATGCCAGTGCCATGCCGTGCCATGCCGGTGCCATGCCGTGCCATGCCGGTGCCATGCCGTGCCATGCCGGTGCCGGTGCCGTGCCGTGCCATGCCGGTGCCATGCCGTGGCATGCCGTGCCATGCCGGTGCCATGCCGTGCCATGCCGTGCCATGCCGGTGCCATGCCGGTGCGATGCCATTCCATGCCATTCCATGCCATTCCATGCCATTCCATGCCATTCCATGCCATTCCATGCCATTCCATGCCATTCCATGCCATTCCATGCCATTCCATGCCATTCCATGCCATTCCATGCCATTCCATGCCATTCCATGCCATTCCATGCCATTCCATGCCATTCCATGCCATTCCATGCCATTCCATGCCATTCCATGCCATTCCATGCCATTCCATGCCATTCCATGCCATTCCATGCCATTCCATGCCATTCCATGCCATTCCATGCCATTCCATGCCATTCCATGCCATTCCATGCCATTCCATGCCATTCCATGCCATTCCATGCCATTCCATGCCATTCCATGCCATTCCATGCCATTCCATGCCATTCCATGCCATTCCATGCCATTCCATGCCATTCCATGCCATTCCATGCCATTCCATGCCATTCCATGCCATTCCATGCCATTCCATGCCATTCCATGCCATTCCATGCCATTCCATGCCATTCCATGCCATTCCATGCCATTCCATGCCATTCCATGCCATTCCATGCCATTCCATGCCATTCCATGCCATTCCATGCCATTCCATGCCATTCCATGCCATTCCATGCCATTCCATGCCATTCCATGCCATTCCATGCCATTCCATGCCATTCCATGCCATTCCATGCCATTCCATGCCATTCCATGCCATTCCATGCCATTCCATGCCATTCCATGCCATTCCATGCCATTCCATGCCATTCCATGCCATTCCATGCCATTCCATGCCATTCCATGCCATTCCATGCCATTCCATGCCATTCCATGCCATTCCATGCCATTCCATGCCATTCCATGCCATTCCATGCCATTCCATGCCATTCCATGCCATTCCATGCCATTCCATGCCATTCCATGCCATTCCATGCCATTCCATGCCATTCCATGCCATTCCATGCCATTCCATGCCATTCCATGCCATTCCATGCCATTCCATGCCATTCCATGCCATTCCATGCCATTCCATGCCATTCCATGCCATTCCATGCCATTCCATGCCATTCCATGCCATTCCATGCCGTGCCATGCCGTGCCATGCCGTGCCATGCCGGTGCCATGCCGTGCCATGCCGGTGCCATGCCGTGCCATGCCGGTGCCATGCCGTGCCATGCCGGTGCCATGCCGTGCCATGCCGTGCCATGCCGGTGCCATGCCGTGCCATGCCGTGCCATGCCGGTGCCATGCCGTGCCATGCCGGTGCCATGCCGGTGCCATGCCGTGCCATGCCGGTGCCATGCCGTGCCATGCCGGTGCCATGCCGTGCCATGCCGGTGCCATGCCGTGCCATGCCGGTGCCATGCCGTGCCATGCCGGTGCCATGCCGGTGCCATGCCGTGCCATGCCGGTGCCATGCCGTGCCATGCCGGTGCCATGCCGTGCCATGCCGGTGCCATGCCGTGCAATGCCGGTGCCATGCCGGTGCCATGCCGTGCCATGCCGGTGCCATGCCGTGCCATGCCGTGCCATGCCGGTGCCATGCCGTGCCATGCCGGTGCCATGCCGGTGCCATGCCATTCCATGCCATTCCATGCCATTCCATGCCATTCCATGCCATTCAATGCCATTCCATGCCATTCAATGCCGTGCCATGCCGTGCCATGCCGTGCCATGCCGGGCCATGCCGGGCCATGCCGGGCCATGTCGTGCCATGCCGGTGCCATGCCGTGCCATGCCGGGCCATGCCGTGCCATGCCTTGCCATTCCATGCCATTCCATGCCATTCCATGCCATTCAATGCCGTGCCATGCCGTGCCATGCCGTGCCATGCCGTGCCATGCCATTCCATGCCATTCCATGCCATTCCATGCCATTCCATGCCATTCCATGCCATTCCATGCCATTCCATGCCATTCCATGCCATTCCATGCCATTCCATGCCATTCCATGCCATTCCATGCCATTCCATGCCATTCCATGCCATTCCATGCCATTCCATGCCATTCCATGCCATTCCATGCCATTCCATGCCATTCCATGCCATTCCATGCCATTCCATGCCATTCCATGCCATTCCATGCCATTCCATGCCATTCCATGCCATTCCATGCCATTCCATGCCATTCCATGCCATTCCATGCCATTCCATGCCATTCCATGCCATTCCATGCCATTCCATGCCATTCCATGCCATTCCATGCCATTCCATGCCATTCCATGCCATTCCATGCCATTCCATGCCATTCCATGCCATTCCATGCCATTCCATGCCATTCCATGCCATTCCATGCCATTCCATGCCATTCCATGCCATTCCATGCCATTCCATGCCATTCCATGCCATTCCATGCCATTCCAAGCCATTCCATGCCAGTCCATGCCAGTCCATGCCATTCCATGCCATTCCATGCCACTCAATGCGGTGCCATGCCGTGCCATGCCGGTGCCATGCCGTGCCATGCCGGTGCCATGCCGTGCCATGCCGGTGCCATGCCGTGCCATGCCGGTGCCATGCCGTGCCATGCCGGTGCCATGCCATTCCATGCCGTGCCATGCGGTGCCATGCCATTCCATGCGGTGACATGCGGTGCCATGCCATTCCATGCCATTCCATGCCATTCCATGCCATTCCATGCCATTCCATGCCATTCCATGCCATTCCATGCCATTCCATGCCATTCCATGCCATTCCATACCATTCCATGCCATTCCATGCCATTCCATGCCATTCCATGCCATTCCATGCCATTCCATGCCATTCCATGCCATTCCATGCCATTCCATGCCATTCCATGCCATTCAATGCCGTGCCATGCCGGTGCCATGCCGTGCCATGCCGTGCCATGCCGGGCCATGCCGGGCCATGCCGTGCCATGCCGGTGCCATGCCGTGCCATGCCGTGCCATGCCGGGCCATGCCGTGCCATGCCTTGCCATTCCATGCCATTCCATGCCATTCCATGCCGTGCCATGCCGTGCCATGCCGTGCCATGCCGTGCCATGCCGTGCCATGCCGTGCCATGCCGTGCCATGCCGTGCCATGCCGTGCCATGCCGTGCCATGCCGTGCCATGCCGTGCCATGCCGTGCCATGCCGTGCCATGCCGTGCCATGCCGTGCCATGCCGTGCCATGCCGTGCCATGCCGTGCCATGCCGTGCCATGCCGTGCCATGCCGTGCCATGCCGTGCCATGCCGTGCCATGCCGTGCCATGCCGTGCCATGCCGTGCCATGCCGTGCCATGCCGTGCCATGCCGTGCCATGCCGTGCCATGCCGTGCCATGCCGTGCCATGCCGTGCCATGCCGTGCCATGCCGTGCCATGCCGTGCCATGCCGTGCCATGCCGGTGCCATGCCGTGCCATGCCGTGCCATGCCGGTGCCATGCCGTGCCATGCCGTGCCATGCCGTGCCATGCCGGTGCCATGCCGGTGCGATGCCATTCCATGCCATTCCATGCCATTCCATGCCATTCCATGCCATTCCATGCCATTCCATGCCATTCCATGCCATTCCATGCCATTCCATGCCATTCCATGCCATTCCATGCCATTCCATGCCATTCCATGCCATTCCATGCCATTCCATGCCATTCCATGCCATTCCATGCCATTCCATGCCATTCCATGCCATTCCATGCCATTCCATGCCATTCCATGCCATTCCATGCCATTCCATGCCATTCCATGCCATTCCATGCCATTCCATGCCATTCCATGCCATTCCATGCCATTCCATGCCATTCCATGCCATTCCATGCCATTCCATGCCATTCCATGCCATTCCATGCCATTCCATGCCATTCCATGCCATTCCATGCCATTCCATGCCATTCCATGCCATTCCATGCCATTCCATGCCATTCCATGCCATTCCATGCCATTCCATGCCATTCCATGCCATTCCATGCCATTCCATGCCATTCCATGCCATTCCATGCCATTCCATGCCATTCCATGCCATTCCATGCCATTCCATGCCATTCCATGCCATTCCATGCCATTCCATGCCATTCCATGCCATTCCATGCCATTCCATGCCATTCCATGCCATTCCATGCCATTCCATGCCATTCCATGCCATTCCATGCCATTCCATGCCATTCCATGCCATTCCATGCCATTCCATGCCATTCCATGCCATTCCATGCCATTCCATGCCATTCCATGCCATTCCATGCCATTCCATGCCATTCCATGCCATTCCATGCCATTCCATGCCATTCCATGCCATTCCATGCCATTCCATGCCGGTGCCATGCCGTGCCATGCCGGGCCATGCCGGGCCATGCCGGGCCATGCCGTGCCATGCCGGTGCCATGCCGTGCCATGCCGTGCCATGCCGGGCCATGCCGTGCCATGCCGTGCCATGCCGGGCCATGCCGTGCCATGCCTTGCCATTCCATGCCATTCCATGCCATTCCATGCCATTCCATGCCATTCAATGCCGTGCCATGCCGTGCCATGCCGTGCCATGCCGTGCCATGCCGTGCCATGCCGTGCCATGCCGTGCCATGCCGTGCCATGCCGTGCCATGCCGTGCCATGCCGTGCCATGCCGTGCCATGCCGTGCCATGCCGTGCCATGCCGTGCCATGCCGTGCCATGCCGTGCCATGCCGTGCCATGCCGTGCCATGCCGTGCCATGCCGTGCCATGCCGGTGCCATGCCGGTGCCATGCCGTGCCATGCCGGTGCCATGCCGTGCCATGCCGGTGCCATGCCGTGCCATGCCGGTGCCATGCCGTGCCATGCCAGTGCCATGCCGTGCCATGCCGGTGCCATGCCGTGCCATGCCGGTGCCATGCCGTGCCATGCCGGTGCCGGTGCCGTGCCGTGCCATGCCGGTGCCATGCCGTGGCATGCCGTGCCATGCCGGTGCCATGCCGTGCCATGCCGTGCCATGCCGGTGCCATGCCGGTGCGATGCCATTCCATGCCATTCCATGCCATTCCATGCCATTCCATGCCATTCCATGCCATTCCATGCCATTCCATGCCATTCCATGCCATTCCATGCCATTCCATGCCATTCCATGCCATTCCATGCCATTCCATGCCATTCCATGCCATTCCATGCCATTCCATGCCATTCCATGCCATTCCATGCCATTCCATGCCATTCCATGCCATTCCATGCCATTCCATGCCATTCCATGCCATTCCATGCCATTCCATGCCATTCCATGCCATTCCATGCCATTCCATGCCATTCCATGCCATTCCATGCCATTCCATGCCATTCCATGCCATTCCATGCCATTCCATGCCATTCCATGCCATTCCATGCCATTCCATGCCATTCCATGCCATTCCATGCCATTCCATGCCATTCCATGCCATTCCATGCCATTCCATGCCATTCCATGCCATTCCATGCCATTCCATGCCATTCCATGCCATTCCATGCCATTCCATGCCATTCCATGCCATTCCATGCCATTCCATGCCATTCCATGCCATTCCATGCCATTCCATGCCATTCCATGCCATTCCATGCCATTCCATGCCATTCCATGCCATTCCATGCCATTCCATGCCATTCCATGCCATTCCATGCCATTCCATGCCATTCCATGCCATTCCATGCCATTCCATGCCATTCCATGCCATTCCATGCCATTCCATGCCATTCCATGCCATTCCATGCCATTCCATGCCATTCCATGCCATTCCATGCCATTCCATGCCATTCCATGCCATTCCATGCCATTCCATGCCATTCCATGCCATTCCATGCCATTCCATGCCATTCCATGCCATTCCATGCCATTCCATGCCATTCAATGCCGTGCCATGCCGTGCCATGCCGTGCCATGCCGGTGCCATGCCGTGCCATGCCGGTGCCATGCCGTGCCATGCCGGTGCCATGCCGTGCCATGCCGGTGCCATGCCGTGCCATGCCGGTGCCATGCCGTGCCATGCCGTGCCATGCCGGTGCCATGCCGTGCCATGCCGTGCCATGCCGGTGCCATGCCGTGCCATGCCGGTGCCATGCCGGTGCCATGCCGTGCCATGCCGGTGCCATGCCGTGCCATGCCGGTGCCATGCCGTGCCATGCCGGTGCCATGCCGTGCCATGCCGGTGCCATGCCGTGCCATGCCGGTGCCATGCCGGTGCCATGCCGTGCCATGCCGGTGCCATGCCGTGCCATGCCGGTGCCATGCCGTGCAATGCCGGTGCCATGCCGGTGCCATGCCGTGCCATGCCGGTGCCATGCCGTGCCATGCCGTGCCATGCCGGTGCCATGCCGTGCCATGCCGGTGCCATGCCGGTGCCATGCCATTCCATGCCATTCCATGCCATTCCATGCCATTCCATGCCATTCAATGCCATTCCATGCCATTCAATGCCGTGCCATGCCGTGCCATGCGGTGCCATGCCATTCCATGACATTCCATGCCGTGCCATGCGGTGCCATGCCATTCCATGCCATTCCATGCCATTCCATGCCATTCCATGCCATTCCATGCCATTCCATGCCATTCCATGCCATTCCATGCCATTCCATGCCATTCCATGCCATTCCATGCCATTCCATGCCATTCCATGCCATTCCATGCCATTCCATGCCATTCCATGCCATTCCATGCCATTCCATGCCATTCCATGCCATTCCATGCCATTCCATGCCATTCCATGCCATTCCATGCCATTCCATGCCATTCCATGCCATTCCATGCCATTCCATGCCATTCCATGCCATTCCATGCCATTCCATGCCATTCCATGCCATTCCATGCCATTCCATGCCATTCCATGCCATTCCATGCCATTCCATGCCATTCCATGCCATTCCATGCCATTCCATGCCATTCCATGCCATTCCATGCCATTCCATGCCATTCCATGCCATTCCATGCCATTCCATGCCATTCCATGCCATTCCATGCCATTCCATGCCATTCCATGCCATTCCATGCCATTCCATGCCATTCCATGCCATTCCATGCCATTCCATGCCATTCCATGCCATTCCATGCCATTCCATGCCATTCCATGCCATTCCATGCCATTCCATGCCATTCCATGCCATTCCATGCCATTCCATGCCATTCCATGCCATTCCATGCCATTCCATGCCATTCCATGCCATTCCATGCCATTCCATGCCATTCCATGCCATTCCATGCCATTCCATGCCATTCCATGCCATTCCATGCCATTCCATGCCATTCCATGCCATTCCATGCCATTCCATGCCATTCCATGCCATTCCATGCCATTCCATGCCATTCCATGCCATTCCATGCCATTCCATGCCATTCCATGCCATTCCATGCCATTCCATGCCATTCCATGCCATTCCATGCCATTCCATGCCATTCCATGCCATTCCATGCCATTCCATGCCATTCCATGCCATTCCATGCCATTCCATGCCATTCCATGCCATTCCATGCCATTCCATGCCATTCCATGCCATTCCATGCCATTCCATGCCATTCCATGCCATTCCATGCCATTCCATGCCATTCCATGCCATTCCATGCCATTCCATGCCATTCCATGCCATTCCATGCCATTCCATGCCATTCCATGCCGTGCCATGCCGTGCCATGCCGTGCCATGCCGTGCCATGCCGGTGCCATGCCGTGCCATGCCGGTGCCATGCCGTGCCATGCCGGTGCCAGCCGGTGCCATGCCGTGCCATGCCGGTGCCATGCCGTGCCATGCCGTGCCATGCCGGTGCCATGCCGTGCCATGCCGTGCCATGCCGGTGCCATGCCGTGCCATGCCGGTGCCATGCCGTGCCATGCCGGTGCCATGCCGGTGCCATGCCGTGCCATGCCGGTGCCATGCCGTGCCATGCCGGTGCCATGCCGTGCCATGCCGGTGCCATGCCGTGCCATGCCGGTGCCATGCCGTGCCATGCCGGTGCCATGCCGTGCCATGCCGGTGCCATGCCGGTGCCATGCCGTGCCATGCCGGTGCCATGCCGTGCCATGCCGGTGCCATGCCGTGCAATGCCGGTGCCATGCCGGTGCCATGCCGTGCCATGCCGGTGCCATGCCGTGCCATGCCGTGCCATGCCGGTGCCATGCCGTGCCATGCCGTGCCATGCCGGTGCCATGCCGTGCCATGCCGGTGCCATGCCGGTGCCATGCCATTCCATGCCATTCCATGCCATTCCATGCCATTCAATGCCATTCCATGCCATTCAATGCCGTGCCATGCCGTGCCATGCGGTGCCATGCCATTCCATGACATTCCATGCCGTGCCATGCGGTGCCATGCCATTCCATGCCATTCCATGCCATTCCATGCCATTCCATGCCATTCCATGCCATTCCATGCCATTCCATGCCATTCCATGCCATTCCATGCCATTCCATGCCATTCCATGCCATTCCATGCCATTCCATGCCATTCCATGCCATTCCATGCCATTCCATGCCATTCCATGCCATTCCATGCCATTCCATGCCATTCCATGCCATTCCATGCCATTCCATGCCATTCCATGCCATTCCATGCCATTCCATGCCATTCCATGCCATTCCATGCCATTCCATGCCATTCCATGCCATTCCATGCCATTCCATGCCATTCCATGCCATTCCATGCCATTCCATGCCATTCCATGCCATTCCATGCCATTCCATGCCATTCCATGCCATTCCATGCCATTCCATGCCATTCCATGCCATTCCATGCCATTCCATGCCATTCCATGCCATTCCATGCCATTCCTTGCCATTCCATGCCATTCCATGCCATTCCATGCCATTCCATGCCATTCCATGCCATTCCATGCCATTCCATGCCATTCCATGCCATTCCATGCCATTCCATGCCATTCCATGCCATTCCATGCCATTCCATGCCATTCCATGCCATTCCATGCCATTCCATGCCATTCCATGCCATTCCATGCCATTCAATGCCGTGCCATGCCGTGCCATGCCGTGCCATGCCGTGCCATGCCGGTGCCATGCCGTGCCATGCCGGTGCCATGCCGTGCCATGCCGGTGCCATGCCGTGCCATGCCGGTGCCATGCCGTGCAATGCCGGTGCCATGCCGGTGCCATGCCGTGCCATGCCGGTGCCATGCCGTGCCATGCCGTGCCATGCCGGTGCCATGCCGTGCCATGCCGTGCCATGCCGTGCCATGCCGGTGCCATGCCGGTGCGATGCCATTCCATGCCATTCCATGCCATTCCATGCCATTCCATGCCATTCCATGCCATTCCATGCCATTCCATGCCATTCCATGCCATTCCATGCCATTCCATGCCATTCCATGCCATTCCATGCCATTCCATGCCATTCCATGCCATTCCATGCCATTCCATGCCATTCCATGCCATTCCATGCCATTCCATGCCATTCCATGCCATTCCATGCCATTCCATGCCATTCCATGCCATTCCATGCCATTCCATGCCATTCCATGCCATTCCATGCCATTCCATGCCATTCCATGCCATTCCATGCCATTCCATGCCATTCCATGCCATTCCATGCCATTCCATGCCATTCCATGCCATTCCATGCCATTCCATGCCATTCCATGCCATTCCATGCCATTCCATGCCATTCCATGCCATTCCATGCCATTCCATGCCATTCCATGCCATTCCATGCCATTCCATGCCATTCCATGCCATTCCATGCCATTCCATGCCATTCCATGCCATTCCATGCCATTCCATGCCGGTGCCATGCCGTGCCATGCCGTGCCATGCCGGGCCATGCCGTGCCATGCCGGTGCCATGCCGTGCCATGCCGTGCCATGCCGGGCCATGCCGTGCCATGCCTTGCCATTCCATGCCATTCCATGCCATTCCATGCCATTCCATGCCATTCCATGCCATTCCATGCCATTCAATGCCGTGCCATGCCGTGCCATGCCGTGCCATGCCGTGCCATGCCGTGCCATGCCGTGCCATGCCGTGCCATGCCGGTGCCATGCCGTGCCATGCCGTGCCATGCCGGTGCCATGCCGTGCCATGCCGTGCCATGCCGTGCCATGCCGGTGCCATGCCGGTGCGATGCCATTCCATGCCATTCCATGCCATTCCATGCCATTCCATGCCATTCCATGCCATTCCATGCCATTCCATGCCATTCCATGCCATTCCATGCCATTCCATGCCATTCCATGCCATTCCATGCCATTCCATGCCATTCCATGCCATTCCATGCCATTCCATGCCATTCCATGCCATTCCATGCCATTCCATGCCATTCCATGCCATTCCATGCCATTCCATGCCATTCCATGCCATTCCATGCCATTCCATGCCATTCCATGCCATTCCATGCCATTCCATGCCATTCCATGCCATTCCATGCCATTCCATGCCATTCCATGCCATTCCATGCCATTCCATGCCATTCCATGCCATTCCATGCCATTCCATGCCATTCCATGCCATTCCATGCCATTCCATGCCATTCCATGCCATTCCATGCCATTCCATGCCATTCCATGCCATTCCATGCCATTCCATGCCATTCCATGCCATTCCATGCCATTCCATGCCATTCCATGCCATTCCATGCCATTCCATGCCATTCCATGCCATTCCATGCCATTCCATGCCATTCCATGCCATTCCATGCCATTCCATGCCATTCCATGCCATTCCATGCCATTCCATGCCATTCCATGCCATTCCATGCCATTCCATGCCATTCCATGCCATTCCATGCCATTCCATGCCATTCCATGCCATTCCATGCCATTCCATGCCATTCCATGCCATTCCATGCCATTCCATGCCATTCCATGCCATTCCATGCCATTCCATGCCATTCCATGCCATTCCATGCCATTCCATGCCATTCCATGCCATTCCATGCCATTCCATGCCATTCCATGCCGGTGCCATGCCGTGCCATGCCGGGCCATGCCGGGCCATGCCGGGCCATGCCGTGCCATGCCGGTGCCATGCCGTGCCATGCCGTGCCATGCCGGGCCATGCCGTGCCATGCCGTGCCATGCCGGGCCATGCCGTGCCATGCCTTGCCATTCCATGCCATTCCATGCCATTCCATGCCATTCCATGCCATTCAATGCCGTGCCATGCCGTGCCATGCCGTGCCATGCCGTGCCATGCCGTGCCATGCCGTGCCATGCCGTGCCATGCCGTGCCATGCCGTGCCATGCCGTGCCATGCCGTGCCATGCCGTGCCATGCCGTGCCATGCCGTGCCATGCCGTGCCATGCCGTGCCATGCCGTGCCATGCCGTGCCATGCCGTGCCATGCCGTGCCATGCCGTGCCATGCCGGTGCCATGCCGGTGCCATGCCGTGCCATGCCGGTGCCATGCCGTGCCATGCCGGTGCCATGCCGTGCCATGCCGGTGCCATGCCGTGCCATGCCAGTGCCATGCCGTGCCATGCCGGTGCCATGCCGTGCCATGCCGGTGCCATGCCGTGCCATGCCGGTGCCGGTGCCGTGCCGTGCCATGCCGGTGCCATGCCGTGGCATGCCGTGCCATGCCGGTGCCATGCCGTGCCATGCCGTGCCATGCCGGTGCCATGCCGGTGCGATGCCATTCCATGCCATTCCATGCCATTCCATGCCATTCCATGCCATTCCATGCCATTCCATGCCATTCCATGCCATTCCATGCCATTCCATGCCATTCCATGCCATTCCATGCCATTCCATGCCATTCCATGCCATTCCATGCCATTCCATGCCATTCCATGCCATTCCATGCCATTCCATGCCATTCCATGCCATTCCATGCCATTCCATGCCATTCCATGCCATTCCATGCCATTCCATGCCATTCCATGCCATTCCATGCCATTCCATGCCATTCCATGCCATTCCATGCCATTCCATGCCATTCCATGCCATTCCATGCCATTCCATGCCATTCCATGCCATTCCATGCCATTCCATGCCATTCCATGCCATTCCATGCCATTCCATGCCATTCCATGCCATTCCATGCCATTCCATGCCATTCCATGCCATTCCATGCCATTCCATGCCATTCCATGCCATTCCATGCCATTCCATGCCATTCCATGCCATTCCATGCCATTCCATGCCATTCCATGCCATTCCATGCCATTCCATGCCATTCCATGCCATTCCATGCCATTCCATGCCATTCCATGCCATTCCATGCCATTCCATGCCATTCCATGCCATTCCATGCCATTCCATGCCATTCCATGCCATTCCATGCCATTCCATGCCATTCCATGCCATTCCATGCCATTCCATGCCATTCCATGCCATTCCATGCCATTCCATGCCATTCCATGCCATTCCATGCCATTCCATGCCATTCCATGCCATTCCATGCCATTCCATGCCATTCCATGCCATTCCATGCCATTCCATGCCATTCAATGCCGTGCCATGCCGTGCCATGCCGTGCCATGCCGGTGCCATGCCGTGCCATGCCGGTGCCATGCCGTGCCATGCCGGTGCCATGCCGTGCCATGCCGGTGCCATGCCGTGCCATGCCGGTGCCATGCCGTGCCATGCCGTGCCATGCCGGTGCCATGCCGTGCCATGCCGTGCCATGCCGGTGCCATGCCGTGCCATGCCGGTGCCATGCCGGTGCCATGCCGTGCCATGCCGGTGCCATGCCGTGCCATGCCGGTGCCATGCCGTGCCATGCCGGTGCCATGCCGTGCCATGCCGGTGCCATGCCGTGCCATGCCGGTGCCATGCCGGTGCCATGCCGTGCCATGCCGGTGCCATGCCGTGCCATGCCGGTGCCATGCCGTGCAATGCCGGTGCCATGCCGGTGCCATGCCGTGCCATGCCGGTGCCATGCCGTGCCATGCCGTGCCATGCCGGTGCCATGCCGTGCCATGCCGGTGCCATGCCGGTGCCATGCCATTCCATGCCATTCCATGCCATTCAATGCCATTCCATGCCATTCAATGCCGTGCCATGCCGTGCCATGCGGTGCCATGCCATTCCATGACATTCCATGCCGTGCCATGCGGTGCCATGCCATTCCATGCCATTCCATGCCATTCCATGCCATTCCATGCCATTCCATGCCATTCCATGCCATTCCATGCCATTCCATGCCATTCCATGCCATTCCATGCCATTCCATGCCATTCCATGCCATTCCATGCCATTCCATGCCATTCCATGCCATTCCATGCCATTCCATGCCATTCCATGCCATTCCATGCCATTCCATGCCATTCCATGCCATTCCATGCCATTCCATGCCATTCCATGCCATTCCATGCCATTCCATGCCATTCCATGCCATTCCATGCCATTCCATGCCATTCCATGCCATTCCATGCCATTCCATGCCATTCCATGCCATTCCATGCCATTCCATGCCATTCCATGCCATTCCATGCCATTCCATGCCATTCCATGCCATTCCATGCCATTCCATGCCATTCCATGCCATTCCATGCCATTCCATGCCATTCCATGCCATTCCATGCCATTCCATGCCATTCCATGCCATTCCATGCCATTCCATGCCATTCCATGCCATTCCATGCCATTCCATGCCATTCCATGCCATTCCATGCCATTCCATGCCATTCCATGCCATTCCATGCCATTCCATGCCATTCCATGCCATTCCATGCCATTCCATGCCATTCCATGCCATTCCATGCCATTCCATGCCATTCCATGCCATTCCATGCCATTCCATGCCATTCCATGCCATTCCATGCCATTCCATGCCATTCCATGCCATTCCATGCCATTCCATGCCATTCCATGCCATTCCATGCCATTCCATGCCATTCCATGCCATTCCATGCCATTCCATGCCATTCCATGCCATTCCATGCCATTCCATGCCATTCCATGCCATTCCATGCCATTCCATGCCATTCCATGCCATTCCATGCCATTCCATGCCATTCCATGCCATTCCATGCCATTCCATGCCATTCCATGCCATTCCATGCCATTCCATGCCATTCCATGCCATTCCATGCCATTCCATGCCATTCCATGCCATTCCATGCCATTCCATGCCATTCCATGCCATTCCATGCCATTCCATGCCGTGCCATGCCGTGCCATGCCGTGCCATGCCGTGCCATGCCGGTGCCATGCCGTGCCATGCCGGTGCCATGCCGTGCCATGCCGGTGCCATGCCGTGCCATGCCGGTGCCATGCCGTGCCATGCCGTGCCATGCCGGTGCCATGCCGTGCCATGCCGTGCCATGCCGGTGCCATGCCGTGCCATGCCGGTGCCATGCCGTGCCATGCCGGTGCCATGCCGGTGCCATGCCGTGCCATGCCGGTGCCATGCCGTGCCATGCCGGTGCCATGCCGTGCCATGCCGGTGCCATGCCGTGCCATGCCGGTGCCATGCCGTGCCATGCCGGTGCCATGCCGTGCCATGCCGGTGCCATGCCGGTGCCATGCCGTGCCATGCCGGTGCCATGCCGTGCCATGCCGGTGCCATGCCGTGCAATGCCGGTGCCATGCCGGTGCCATGCCGTGCCATGCCGGTGCCATGCCGTGCCATGCCGTGCCATGCCGGTGCCATGCCGTGCCATGCCGTGCCATGCCGGTGCCATGCCGTGCCATGCCGGTGCCATGCCGGTGCCATGCCATTCCATGCCATTCCATGCCATTCCATGCCATTCAATGCCATTCCATGCCATTCAATGCCGTGCCATGCCGTGCCATGCGGTGCCATGCCATTCCATGACATTCCATGCCGTGCCATGCGGTGCCATGCCATTCCATGCCATTCCATGCCATTCCATGCCATTCCATGCCATTCCATGCCATTCCATGCCATTCCATGCCATTCCATGCCATTCCATGCCATTCCATGCCATTCCATGCCATTCCATGCCATTCCATGCCATTCCATGCCATTCCATGCCATTCCATGCCATTCCATGCCATTCCATGCCATTCCATGCCATTCCATGCCATTCCATGCCATTCCATGCCATTCCATGCCATTCCATGCCATTCCATGCCATTCCATGCCATTCCATGCCATTCCATGCCATTCCATGCCATTCCATGCCATTCCATGCCATTCCATGCCATTCCATGCCATTCCATGCCATTCCATGCCATTCCATGCCATTCCATGCCATTCCATGCCATTCCATGCCATTCCATGCCATTCCATGCCATTCCATGCCATTCCATGCCATTCCTTGCCATTCCATGCCATTCCATGCCATTCCATGCCATTCCATGCCATTCCATGCCATTCCATGCCATTCCATGCCATTCCATGCCATTCCATGCCATTCCATGCCATTCCATGCCATTCCATGCCATTCCATGCCATTCCATGCCATTCCATGCCATTCCATGCCATTCCATGCCATTCCATGCCATTCAATGCCGTGCCATGCCGTGCCATGCCGTGCCATGCCGTGCCATGCCGGTGCCATGCCGTGCCATGCCGGTGCCATGCCGTGCCATGCCGGTGCCATGCCGTGCCATGCCGGTGCCATGCCGTGCAATGCCGGTGCCATGCCGGTGCCATGCCGTGCCATGCCGGTGCCATGCCGTGCCATGCCGTGCCATGCCGGTGCCATGCCGTGCCATGCCGTGCCATGCCGTGCCATGCCGGTGCCATGCCGGTGCGATGCCATTCCATGCCATTCCATGCCATTCCATGCCATTCCATGCCATTCCATGCCATTCCATGCCATTCCATGCCATTCCATGCCATTCCATGCCATTCCATGCCATTCCATGCCATTCCATGCCATTCCATGCCATTCCATGCCATTCCATGCCATTCCATGCCATTCCATGCCATTCCATGCCATTCCATGCCATTCCATGCCATTCCATGCCATTCCATGCCATTCCATGCCATTCCATGCCATTCCATGCCATTCCATGCCATTCCATGCCATTCCATGCCATTCCATGCCATTCCATGCCATTCCATGCCATTCCATGCCATTCCATGCCATTCCATGCCATTCCATGCCATTCCATGCCATTCCATGCCATTCCATGCCATTCCATGCCATTCCATGCCATTCCATGCCATTCCATGCCATTCCATGCCATTCCATGCCATTCCATGCCATTCCATGCCATTCCATGCCATTCCATGCCATTCCATGCCATTCCATGCCATTCCATGCCATTCCATGCCATTCCATGCCATTCCATGCCGGTGCCATGCCGTGCCATGCCGTGCCATGCCGGGCCATGCCGTGCCATGCCGGTGCCATGCCGTGCCATGCCGTGCCATGCCGGGCCATGCCGTGCCATGCCTTGCCATTCCATGCCATTCCATGCCATTCCATGCCATTCCATGCCATTCCATGCCATTCCATGCCATTCAATGCCGTGCCATGCCGTGCCATGCCGTGCCATGCCGTGCCATGCCGTGCCATGCCGTGCCATGCCGTGCCATGCCGTGCCATGCCGTGCCATGCCGTGCCATGCCGTGCCATGCCGTGCCATGCCGGTGCCATGCCGGTGCCATGCCGTGCCATGCCGGTGCCATGCCGGTGCGATGCCATTCCATGCCATTCCATGCCATTCCATGCCATTCCATGCCATTCCATGCCATTCCATGCCATTCCATGCCATTCCATGCCATTCCATGCCATTCCATGCCATTCCATGCCATTCCATGCCATTCCATGCTATTCCATGCCATTCCATGCCATTCCATGCCATTCCATGCCATTCCATGCCATTCCATGCCATTCCATGCCATTCCATGCCATTCCATGCCATTCCATGCCATTCCATGCCATTCCATGCCATTCCATGCCATTCCATGCCATTCCATGCCATTCCATGCCATTCCATGCCATTCCATGCCATTCCATGCCATTCCATGCCATTCCATGCCATTCCATGCCATTCCATGCCATTCCATGCCATTCCATGCCATTCCATGCCATTCCAAGCCATTCCATGCCAGTCCATGCCAGTCCATGCCATTCCATGCCATTCCATGCCACTCAATGCGGTGCCATGCCGTGCCATGCCGGTGCCATGCCGTGCCATGCCGGTGCCATGCCGTGCCATGCCGGTGCCATGCCGTGCCATGCCGGTGCCATGCCATTCCATGCCGTGCCATGCGGTGCCATGCCATTCCATGCGGTGCCATGCGGTGCCATGCCATTCCATGCCATTCCATGCCATTCCATGCCATTCCATGCCATTCCATGCCATTCCATGCCATTCCATACCATTCCATGCCATTCCATGCCATTCCATGCCATTCCATGCCATTCCATGCCATTCCATGCCATTCCATGCCATTCCATGCCATTCCATGCCATTCCATGCCATTCCATGCCATTCCATGCCATTCCATGCCATTCCATGCCATTCAATGCCGTGCCATGCCGGTGCCATGCCGTGCCATGCCGTGCCATGCCGGGCCATGCCGGGCCATGCCGGTGCCATGCCGGTGCCATGCCGTGCCATGCCGGTGCCATGCCGTGCCATGCCGGTGCCATGTCGTGCCATGCCGGTGCCATGCCGTGCCATGCCAGTGCCATGCCGTGCCATGCCGGTGCCATGCCGTGCCATGCCGGTGCCATGCCGTGCCATGCCGGTGCCGGTGCCGTGCCGTGCCATGCCGGTGCCATGCCGTGCCATGCCGTGCCATGCCGGTGCCATGCCGTGCCATGCCGTGCCATGCCGGTGCCATGCCGGTGCGATGCCATTCCATGCCATTCCATGCCATTCCATGCCATTCCATGCCATTCCATGCCATTCCATGCCATTCCATGCCATTCCATGCCATTCCATGCCATTCCATGCCATTCCATGCCATTCCATGCCATTCCATGCCATTCCATGCCATTCCATGCCATTCCATGCCATTCCATGCCATTCCATGCCATTCCATGCCATTCCATGCCATTCCATGCCATTCCATGCCATTCCATGCCATTCCATGCCATTCCATGCCATTCCATGCCATTCCATGCCATTCCATGCCATTCCATGCCATTCCATGCCATTCCATGCCATTCCATGCCATTCCATGCCATTCCATGCCATTCCATGCCATTCCATGCCATTCCATGCCATTCCATGCCATTCCATGCCATTCCATGCCATTCCATGCCATTCCATGCCATTCCATGCCATTCCATGCCATTCCATGCCATTCCATGCCATTCCATGCCATTCCATGCCATTCCATGCCATTCCATGCCATTCCATGCCATTCCATGCCATTCCATGCCATTCCATGCCATTCCATGCCATTCCATGCCATTCCATGCCATTCCATGCCATTCCATGCCATTCCATGCCATTCCATGCCATTCCATGCCATTCCATGCCATTCCATGCCATTCCATGCCATTCCATGCCATTCCATGCCATTCCATGCCATTCCATGCCATTCCATGCCATTCCATGCCATTCCATGCCATTCCATGCCATTCCATGCCATTCCATGCCATTCCATGCCATTCCATGCCATTCCATGCCATTCCATGCCATTCCATGCCATTCCATGCCATTCCATGCCATTCCATGCCATTCCATGCCATTCCATGCCATTCCATGCCATTCCATGCCATTCCATGCCATTCCATGCCATTCCATGCCATTCCATGCCATTCCATGCCATTCCATGCCATTCCATGCCATTCCATGCCATTCCATGCCATTCCATGCCATTCCATGCCATTCCATGCCATTCCATGCCATTCCATGCCATTCCATGCCATTCCATGCCATTCCATGCCATTCCATGCCATTCCATGCCATTCCATGCCATTCCATGCCATTCCATGCCGTGCCATGCCGGTGCCATGCCGTGCCATGCCGGTGCCATGCCGTGCCATGCCGGTGCCATGCCGTGCCATGCCGTGCCATGCCGGTGCCATGCCGTGCCATGCCGTGCCATGCCGGTGCCATGCCGTGCCATGCCGGTGCCATGCCGTGCCATGCCGGTGCCATGCCGGTGCCATGCCGTGCCATGCCGGTGCCATGCCGTGCCATGCCGGTGCCATGCCGTGCCATGCCGGTGCCATGCCGTGCCATGCCGGTGCCATGCCGTGCCATGCCGGTGCCATGCCGTGCCATGCCGGTGCCATGCCGGTGCCATGCCGTGCCATGCCGGTGCCATGCCGTGCCATGCCGGTGCCATGCCGTGCAATGCCGGTGCCATGCCGGTGCCATGCCGTGCCATGCCGGTGCCATGCCGTGCCATGCCGTGCCATGCCGGTGCCATGCCGTGCCATGCCGTGCCATGCCGGTGCCATGCCGTGCCATGCCGGTGCCATGCCGGTGCCATGCCATTCCATGCCATTCCATGCCATTCCATGCCATTCAATGCCATTCCATGCCATTCAATGCCGTGCCATGCCGTGCCATGCGGTGCCATGCCATTCCATGACATTCCATGCCGTGCCATGCGGTGCCATGCCATTCCATGCCATTCCATGCCATTCCATGCCATTCCATGCCATTCCATGCCATTCCATGCCATTCCATGCCATTCCATGCCATTCCATGCCATTCCATGCCATTCCATGCCATTCCATGCCATTCCATGCCATTCCATGCCATTCCATGCCATTCCATGCCATTCCATGCCATTCCATGCCATTCCATGCCATTCCATGCCATTCCATGCCATTCCATGCCATTCCATGCCATTCCATGCCATTCCATGCCATTCCATGCCATTCCATGCCATTCCATGCCATTCCATGCCATTCCATGCCATTCCATGCCATTCCATGCCATTCCATGCCATTCCATGCCATTCCATGCCATTCCATGCCATTCCATGCCATTCCATGCCATTCCATGCCATTCCATGCCATTCCATGCCATTCCATGCCATTCCATGCCATTCCATGCCATTCCATGCCATTCCATGCCATTCCATGCCATTCCATGCCATTCCATGCCATTCCATGCCATTCCATGCCATTCCATGCCATTCCATGCCATTCCATGCCATTCCATGCCATTCCATGCCATTCCATGCCATTCCATGCCATTCCATGCCGGTGCCATGCCGTGCCATGCCGTGCCATGCCGGGCCATGCCGGGCCATGCCGTGCCATGCCGGTGCCATGCCGTGCCATGCCGGGCCATGCCGTGCCATGCCTTGCCATTCCATGCCATTCCATGCCATTCCATGCCATTCAATGCCGTGCCATGCCGTGCCATGCCGTGCCATGCCGTGCCATGCCGTGCCATGCCGTGCCATGCCGTGCCATGCCGTTCCATGCCGTGCCATGCCGTGCCATGCCGTGCCATGCCGGTGCCATGCCGTGCCATGCCGGTGCCATCCGGTGCCATGCCGTGCCATGCCGGTGCCGGTGCCATGCCGTGCCATGCCGGTGCCATGCCGTGCCATGCCGGTGCCATGCCGTGCCATGCCGTGCCATGCCGTGCCATGCCGGTGCCATGCCGGTGCCATGCCGTGCCATGCCGGTGCGATGCCATTCCATGCCATTCCATGCCATTCCATGCCATTCCATGCCATTCCATGCCATTCCATGCCATTCCATGCCATTCCATGCCATTCCATGCCATTCCATGCCATTCCATGCCATTCCATGCCATTCCATGCCATTCCATGCCATTCCATGCCATTCCATGCCATTCCATGCCATTCCATGCCATTCCATGCCATTCCATGCCATTCCATGCCATTCCATGCCATTCCATGCCATTCCATGCCATTCCATGCCATTCCATGCCATTCCATGCCATTCCATGCCATTCCATGCCATTCCATGCCATTCCATGCCATTCCATGCCATTCCATGCCATTCCATGCCATTCCATGCCATTCCATGCCATTCCATGCCATTCCATGCCATTCCATGCCATTCCATGCCATTCCATGCCATTCCATGCCATTCCATGCCATTCCATGCCATTCCATGCCATTCCATGCCATTCCATGCCATTCCATGCCATTCCATGCCATTCCATGCCATTCCATGCCATTCCATGCCATTCCATGCCATTCCATGCCATTCCATGCCATTCCATGCCATTCCATGCCATTCCATGCCATTCCATGCCATTCCATGCCATTCCATGCCATTCCATGCCATTCCATGCCATTCCATGCCATTCCATGCCATTCCATGCCATTCCATGCCATTCCATGCCATTCCATGCCATTCCATGCCATTCCATGCCATTCCAAGCCATTCCATGCCAGTCCATGCCAGTCCATGCCATTCCATGCCATTCCATGCCACTCAATGCGGTGCCATGCCGTGCCATGCCGGTGCCATGCCGTGCCATGCCGGTGCCATGCCGTGCCATGCCGGTGCCATGCCGTGCCATGCCGGTGCCATGCCGTGCCATGCCGGTGCCATGCCATTCCATGCCGTGCCATGCGGTGCCATGCCATTCCATGCGGTGCCATGCGGTGCCATGCCATTCCATGCCATTCCATGCCATTCCATGCCATTCCATGCCATTCCATGCCATTCCATGCCATTCCATGCCATTCCATACCATTCCATGCCATTCCATGCCATTCCATGCCATTCCATGCCATTCCATGCCATTCCATGCCATTCCATGCCATTCCATGCCATTCCATGCCATTCAATGCCGTGCCATGCCGGTGCCATGCCGTGCCATGCCGTGCCATGCCGGGCCATGCCGGGCCATGCCGTGCCATGCCGGTGCCATGCCGTGCCATGCCGGGCCATGCCGTGCCATGCGGTGCCATGCCATTCCATGCGGTGCCATGCGGTGCCATGCCATTCCATGCCATTCCATGCCATTCCATGCCATTCCATGCCATTCCATGCCATTCCATACCATTCCATGCCATTCCATGCCATTCCATGCCATTCCATGCCATTCCATGCCATTCCATGCCATTCCATGCCATTCCATGCCATTCCATGCCATTCCATGCCATTCCATGCCATTCCATGCCATTCAATGCCGTGCCATGCCGGTGCCATGCCGTGCCATGCCGTGCCATGCCGGGCCATGCCGGGCCATGCCGTGCCATGCCGGTGCCATGCCGTGCCATGCCGTGCCATGCCGGGCCATGCCGTGCCATGCCTTGCCATTCCATGCCATTCCATGCCATTCCATGCCATTCAATGCCGTGCCATGCCGTGCCATGCCGTGCCATGCCGTGCCATGCCGTGCCATGCCGTGCCATGCCGTGCCATGCCGTGCCATGCCGTGCCATGCCGTGCCATGCCGTGCCATGCCGTGCCATGCCGTGCCATGCCGTGCCATGCCGTGCCATGCCGTGCCATGCCGTGCCATGCCGTGCCATGCCGTGCCATGCCGTGCCATGCCGTGCCATGCCGTGCCATGCCGTGCCATGCCGTGCCATGCCGTGCCATGCCGTGCCATGCCGTGCCATGCCGTGCCATGCCGTGCCATGCCGTGCCATGCCGTGCCATGCCGTGCCATGCCGTGCCATGCCGTGCCATGCCGTGCCATGCCGTGCCATGCCGTGCCATGCCGTGCCATGCCGTGCCATGCCGTGCCATGCCGTGCCATGCCGGTGCCATGCCGTGCCATGCCGGTGCCATGCCGTGCCATGCCGGTGCCATGCCGTGCCATGCCGTGCCATGCCGTGCCATGCCATTCCATGCCATTCCATGCCATTCCATGCCATTCCATGCCATTCCATGCCATTCCATGCCATTCCATGCCATTCCATGCCATTCCATGCCATTCCATGCCATTCCATGCCATTCCATGCCATTCCATGCCATTCCATGCCATTCCATGCCATTCCATGCCATTCCATGCCATTCCATGCCATTCCATGCCATTCCATGCCATTCCATGCCATTCCATGCCATTCCATGCCATTCCATGCCATTCCATGCCATTCCATGCCATTCCATGCCATTCCATGCCATTCCATGCCATTCCATGCCATTCCATGCCATTCCATGCCATTCCATGCCATTCCATGCCATTCCATGCCATTCCATGCCATTCCATGCCATTCCATGCCATTCCATGCCATTCCATGCCATTCCATGCCATTCCATGCCATTCCATGCCATTCCATGCCATTCCATGCCATTCCATGCCATTCCATGCCATTCCATGCCATTCCATGCCATTCCATGCCATTCCATGCCATTCCATGCCATTCCATGCCATTCCATGCCATTCCATGCCATTCCATGCCATTCCATGCCATTCCATGCCATTCCATGCCATTCCATGCCATTCCATGCCATTCCATGCCATTCCATGCCATTCCATGCCATTCCATGCCATTCCATGCCATTCCATGCCATTCCATGCCATTCCATGCCATTCCATGCCATTCCATGCCATTCCATGCCATTCCATGCCATTCCATGCCATTCCATGCCATTCCATGCCATTCCATGCCATTCCATGCCATTCCATGCCATTCAATGCCGTGCCATGCCGTGCCATGCCGTGCCATGCCGTGCCATGCCGTGCCATGCCGGTGCCATGCCGTGCCATGCCGGTGCCATGCCGTGCCATGCCGGTGCCATGCCGTGCCATGCCGGTGCCATGCCGTGCCATGCCGGTGCCATGCCGTGCCATGCCGTGCCATGCCGGTGCCATGCCGTGCCATGCCGGTGCCATGCCGTGCCATGCCGGTGCCATGCCGTGCCATGCCGGTGCCATGCCGTGCCATGCCGGTGCCATGCCGTGCCATGCCGTGCCATGCCGGTGCCATGCCGTGCCATGCCGTGCCATGCCATTCCATGCCATTCCATGCCATTCAATGCCATTCCATGCCATTCAATGCCGTGCCATGCCGTGCCATGCGGTGCCATGCCATTCCATGCCATTCCATGCCATTCCATGCCATTCCATGCCATTCCATGCCATTCCATGCCATTCCATGCCATTCCATGCCATTCCATGCCATTCCATGCCATTCCATGCCATTCCATGCCATTCCATGCCATTCCATGCCATTCCATGCCATTCCATGCCATTCCATGCCATTCCATGCCATTCCATGCCATTCCATGCCATTCCATGCCATTCCATGCCATTCCATGCCATTCCATGCCATTCCATGCCATTCCATGCCATTCCATGCCATTCCATGCCATTCCATGCCATTCCATGCCATTCCATGCCATTCCATGCCATTCCATGCCATTCCATGCCATTCCATGCCATTCCATGCCATTCCATGCCATTCCATGCCATTCCATGCCATTCCATGCCATTCCATGCCATTCCATGCCATTCCATGCCATTCCATGCCATTCCATGCCATTCCATGCCATTCCATGCCATTCCATGCCATTCCATGCCATTCCATGCCATTCCATGCCATTCCATGCCATTCCATGCCATTCCATGCCATTCCATGCCATTCCATGCCATTCCATGCCATTCCATGCCATTCCATGCCATTCCATGCCATTCCATGCCATTCCATGCCATTCCATGCCATTCCATGCCATTCCATGCCATTCCATGCCATTCCATGCCATTCCATGCCATTCCATGCCATTCCATGCCATTCCATGCCATTCCATGCCATTCCATGCCATTCCATGCCATTCCATGCCATTCCATGCCATTCCATGCCATTCCATGCCATTCCATGCCATTCCATGCCATTCCATGCCATTCCATGCCATTCCATGCCATTCCATGCCATTCCATGCCATTCCATGCCATTCCATGCCATTCCATGCCATTCCATGCCATTCCATGCCATTCCATGCCATTCCATGCCATTCCATGCCATTCCATGCCATTCCATGCCATTCCATGCCATTCCATGCCATTCCATGCCATTCCATGCCATTCCATGCCATTCCATGCCATTCCATGCCATTCCATGCCATTCCATGCCATTCCATGCCATTCCATGCCATTCCATGCCATTCCATGCCATTCCATGCCATTCCATGCCATTCCATGCCATTCCATGCCATTCCATGCCATTCCATGCCGGTGCCATGCCGTGCCATGCCGTGCCATGCCGGGCCATGCCGGGCCATGCCATTCCATGCCATTCCATGCCATTCCATGCCGGTGCCATGCCGTGCCATGCCGTGCCATGCCGGGCCATGCCGGGCCATGCCGGGCCATGCCGTGCCATGCCGGTGCCATGCCGTGCCATGCCGTGCCATGCCGGGCCATGCCGTGCCATGCCGGTGCCATGCCGTGCCATGCCGTGCCATGCCGGGCCATGCCGGGCCATGCCGTGCCATGCCGGTGCCATGCCGTGCCATGCCGTGCCATGCCGGGCCATGCCGTGCCATGCCTTGCCATTCCATGCCATTCCATGCCATTCCATGCCATTCAATGCCGTGCCATGCCGTGCCATGCCGTGCCATGCCGTGCCATGCCGTGCCATGCCATTCCATGCCGGTGCCATGCCGTGCCATGCCGTGCCATGCCGGGCCATGCCGTGCCATGCCGGTGCCATGCCGTGCCATGCCGTGCCATGCCGGGCCATGCCGTGCCATGCCTTGCCATTCCATGCCATTCCATGCCATTCAATGCCGTGCCATGCCGTGCCATGCCGTGCCATGCCGTGCCATGCCGTGCCATGCCGTGCCATGCCGTGCCATGCCGTGCCATGCCGTGCCATGCCGTGCCATGCCGTGCCATGCCGTGCCATGCCGTGCCATGCCGTGCCATGCCGTGCCATGCCGTGCCATGCCGGTGCCATGCCGTGCCATGCCGGTGCCATGCCGGTGCCATGCCGTGCCATGCCGGTGCCATGCCGGTGCGATGCCATTCCATGCCATTCCATGCCATTCCATGCCATTCCATGCCGTGCCATGCCGGTGCCATGCCGGTGCGATGCCATTCCATGCCATTCCATGCCATTCCATGCCATTCCATGCCATTCCATGCCATTCCATGCCATTCCATGCCATTCCATGCCATTCCATGCCATTCCATGCCATTCCATGCCATTCCATGCCATTCCATGCCATTCCATGCCATTCCATGCCATTCCATGCCATTCCATGCCATTCCATGCCATTCCATGCCATTCCATGCCATTCCATGCCATTCCATGCCATTCCATGCCATTCCATGCCATTCCATGCCATTCCATGCCATTCCATGCCATTCCATGCCATTCCATGCCATTCCATGCCATTCCATGCCATTCCATGCCATTCCATGCCATTCCATGCCATTCCATGCCATTCCATGCCATTCCATGCCATTCCATGCCATTCCATGCCATTCCATGCCATTCCATGCCATTCCATGCCATTCCATGCCATTCCATGCCATTCCATGCCATTCCATGCCATTCCATGCCATTCCATGCCATTCCATGCCGGTGCCATGCCGTGCCATTCCATGCCATTCCATGCCATTCCATGCCATTCCATGCCATTCCATGCCATTCCATGCCATTCCATGCCATTCCATGCCATTCCATGCCATTCCATGCCATTCCATGCCATTCCATGCCATTCCATGCCATTCCATGCCATTCCATGCCATTCCATGCCATTCCATGCCATTCCATGCCGGTGCCATGCCGTGCCATGCCGTGCCATGCCGGGCCATGCCGTGCCATGCCGGTGCCATGCCGTGCCATGCCGTGCCATGCCGGGCCATGCCGTGCCATGCCTTGCCATTCCATGCCATTCCATGCCATTCCATGCCATTCCATGCCATTCAATGCCGTGCCATGCCGTGCCATGCCGTGCCATGCCGTGCCATGCCGTGCCATGCCGTGCCATGCCGTGCCATGCCGTGCCATGCCGTGCCATGCCGTGCCATGCCGTGCCATGCCGGTGCCATGCCGGTGCCATGCCGTGCCATGCCGGTGCCATGCCGGTGCGATGCCATTCCATGCCATTCCATGCCATTCCATGCCATTCCATGCCATTCCATGCCATTCCATGCCATTCCATGCCATTCCATGCCATTCCATGCCATTCCATGCCATTCCATGCCATTCCATGCCATTCCATGCCATTCCATGCCATTCCATGCCATTCCATGCTATTCCATGCCATTCCATGCCATTCCATGCCATTCCATGCCATTCCATGCCATTCCATGCCATTCCATGCCATTCCATGCCATTCCATGCCATTCCATGCCATTCCATGCCATTCCATGCCATTCCATGCCATTCCATGCCATTCCATGCCATTCCATGCCATTCCATGCCATTCCATGCCATTCCATGCCATTCCATGCCATTCCATGCCATTCCATGCCATTCCATGCCATTCCATGCCATTCCATGCCATTCCATGCCATTCCATGCCATTCCAAGCCATTCCATGCCAGTCCATGCCAGTCCATGCCATTCCATGCCATTCCATGCCACTCAATGCGGTGCCATGCCGTGCCATGCCGGTGCCATGCCGTGCCATGCCGGTGCCATGCCGTGCCATGCCGGTGCCATGCCGTGCCATGCCGGTGCCATGCCATTCCATGCCGTGCCATGCGGTGCCATGCCATTCCATGCGGTGCCATGCGGTGCCATGCCATTCCATGCCATTCCATGCCATTCCATGCCATTCCATGCCATTCCATGCCATTCCATGCCATTCCATACCATTCCATGCCATTCCATGCCATTCCATGCCATTCCATGCCATTCCATGCCATTCCATGCCATTCCATGCCATTCCATGCCATTCCATGCCATTCCATGCCATTCCATGCCATTCCATGCCATTCCATGCCATTCAATGCCGTGCCATGCCGGTGCCATGCCGTGCCATGCCGTGCCATGCCGGGCCATGCCGGGCCATGCCGGTGCCATGCCGGTGCCATGCCGTGCCATGCCGGTGCCATGCCGTGCCATGCCGGTGCCATGTCGTGCCATGCCGGTGCCATGCCGTGCCATGCCAGTGCCATGCCGTGCCATGCCGGTGCCATGCCGTGCCATGCCGGTGCCATGCCGTGCCATGCCGGTGCCGGTGCCGTGCCGTGCCATGCCGGTGCCATGCCGTGCCATGCCGTGCCATGCCGGTGCCATGCCGTGCCATGCCGTGCCATGCCGGTGCCATGCCGGTGCGATGCCATTCCATGCCATTCCATGCCATTCCATGCCATTCCATGCCATTCCATGCCATTCCATGCCATTCCATGCCATTCCATGCCATTCCATGCCATTCCATGCCATTCCATGCCATTCCATGCCATTCCATGCCATTCCATGCCATTCCATGCCATTCCATGCCATTCCATGCCATTCCATGCCATTCCATGCCATTCCATGCCATTCCATGCCATTCCATGCCATTCCATGCCATTCCATGCCATTCCATGCCATTCCATGCCATTCCATGCCATTCCATGCCATTCCATGCCATTCCATGCCATTCCATGCCATTCCATGCCATTCCATGCCATTCCATGCCATTCCATGCCATTCCATGCCATTCCATGCCATTCCATGCCATTCCATGCCATTCCATGCCATTCCATGCCATTCCATGCCATTCCATGCCATTCCATGCCATTCCATGCCATTCCATGCCATTCCATGCCATTCCATGCCATTCCATGCCATTCCATGCCATTCCATGCCATTCCATGCCATTCCATGCCATTCCATGCCATTCCATGCCATTCCATGCCATTCCATGCCATTCCATGCCATTCCATGCCATTCCATGCCATTCCATGCCATTCCATGCCATTCCATGCCATTCCATGCCATTCCATGCCATTCCATGCCATTCCATGCCATTCCATGCCATTCCATGCCATTCCATGCCATTCCATGCCATTCCATGCCATTCCATGCCATTCCATGCCATTCCATGCCATTCCATGCCATTCCATGCCATTCCATGCCATTCCATGCCATTCCATGCCATTCCATGCCATTCCATGCCATTCCATGCCGTGCCATGCCGGTGCCATGCCGTGCCATGCCGGTGCCATGCCGTGCCATGCCGGTGCCATGCCGTGCCATGCCGTGCCATGCCGGTGCCATGCCGTGCCATGCCGTGCCATGCCGGTGCCATGCCGTGCCATGCCGGTGCCATGCCGTGCCATGCCGGTGCCATGCCGTGCCATGCCGGTGCCATGCCGGTGCCATGCCGTGCCATGCCGGTGCCATGCCGTGCCATGCCGGTGCCATGCCGTGCCATGCCGGTGCCATGCCGTGCCATGCCGGTGCCATGCCGTGCCATGCCGGTGCCATGCCGTGCCATGCCGGTGCCATGCCGTGCCATGCCGGTGCCATGCCGGTGCCATGCCGTGCCATGCCGGTGCCATGCCGTGCCATGCCGGTGCCATGCCGTGCAATGCCGGTGCCATGCCGGTGCCATGCCGTGCCATGCCGGTGCCATGCCGTGCCATGCCGTGCCATGCCGGTGCCATGCCGTGCCATGCCGTGCCATGCCGGTGCCATGCCGTGCCATGCCGGTGCCATGCCGGTGCCATGCCATTCCATGCCATTCCATGCCATTCCATGCCATTCAATGCCATTCCATGCCATTCAATGCCGTGCCATGCCGTGCCATGCGGTGCCATGCCATTCCATGACATTCCATGCCGTGCCATGCGGTGCCATGCCATTCCATGCCATTCCATGCCATTCCATGCCATTCCATGCCATTCCATGCCATTCCATGCCATTCCATGCCATTCCATGCCATTCCATGCCATTCCATGCCATTCCATGCCATTCCATGCCATTCCATGCCATTCCATGCCATTCCATGCCATTCCATGCCATTCCATGCCATTCCATGCCATTCCATGCCATTCCATGCCATTCCATGCCATTCCATGCCATTCCATGCCATTCCATGCCATTCCATGCCATTCCATGCCATTCCATGCCATTCCATGCCATTCCATGCCATTCCATGCCATTCCATGCCATTCCATGCCATTCCATGCCATTCCATGCCATTCCATGCCATTCCATGCCATTCCATGCCATTCCATGCCATTCCATGCCATTCCATGCCATTCCATGCCATTCCATGCCATTCCATGCCATTCCATGCCATTCCATGCCATTCCATGCCATTCCATGCCATTCCATGCCATTCCATGCCATTCCATGCCATTCCATGCCATTCCATGCCATTCCATGCCATTCCATGCCATTCCATGCCATTCCATGCCATTCCATGCCATTCCATGCCGGTGCCATGCCGTGCCATGCCGTGCCATGCCGGGCCATGCCGGGCCATGCCGTGCCATGCCGGTGCCATGCCGTGCCATGCCGGGCCATGCCGTGCCATGCCTTGCCATTCCATGCCATTCCATGCCATTCCATGCCATTCAATGCCGTGCCATGCCGTGCCATGCCGTGCCATGCCGTGCCATGCCGTGCCATGCCGTGCCATGCCGTGCCATGCCGTGCCATGCCGTTCCATGCCGTGCCATGCCGTGCCATGCCGTGCCATGCCGGTGCCATGCCGTGCCATGCCGGTGCCATGCCGTGCCATGCCGGTGCCGGTGCCATGCCGTGCCATGCCGGTGCCATGCCGTGCCATGCCGGTGCCATGCCGTGCCATGCCGTGCCATGCCGTGCCATGCCGGTGCCATGCCGTGCCATGCCGTGCCATGCCGGTGCGATGCCATTCCATGCCATTCCATGCCATTCCATGCCATTCCATGCCATTCCATGCCATTCCATGCCATTCCATGCCATTCCATGCCATTCCATGCCATTCCATGCCATTCCATGCCATTCCATGCCATTCCATGCCATTCCATGCCATTCCATGCCATTCCATGCCATTCCATGCCATTCCATGCCATTCCATGCCATTCCATGCCATTCCATGCCATTCCATGCCATTCCATGCCATTCCATGCCATTCCATGCCATTCCATGCCATTCCATGCCATTCCATGCCATTCCATGCCATTCCATGCCATTCCATGCCATTCCATGCCATTCCATGCCATTCCATGCCATTCCATGCCATTCCATGCCATTCCATGCCATTCCATGCCATTCCATGCCATTCCATGCCATTCCATGCCATTCCATGCCATTCCATGCCATTCCATGCCATTCCATGCCATTCCATGCCATTCCATGCCATTCCATGCCATTCCATGCCATTCCATGCCATTCCATGCCATTCCATGCCATTCCATGCCATTCCATGCCATTCCATGCCATTCCATGCCATTCCATGCCATTCCATGCCATTCCATGCCATTCCATGCCATTCCATGCCATTCCATGCCATTCCATGCCATTCCATGCCATTCCATGCCATTCCATGCCATTCCATGCCATTCCATGCCATTCCATGCCATTCCATGCCATTCCATGCCATTCCATGCCATTCCATGCCATTCCATGCCATTCCATGCCATTCCATGCCATTCCATGCCATTCCAAGCCATTCCATGCCAGTCCATGCCAGTCCATGCCATTCCATGCCATTCCATGCCACTCAATGCGGTGCCATGCCGTGCCATGCCGGTGCCATGCCGTGCCATGCCGGTGCCATGCCGTGCCATGCCGGTGCCATGCCGTGCCATGCCGGTGCCATGCCGTGCCATGCCGGTGCCATGCCATTCCATGCCGTGCCATGCGGTGCCATGCCATTCCATGCGGTGCCATGCGGTGCCATGCCATTCCATGCCATTCCATGCCATTCCATGCCATTCCATGCCATTCCATGCCATTCCATGCCATTCCATGCCATTCCATACCATTCCATGCCATTCCATGCCATTCCATGCCATTCCATGCCATTCCATGCCATTCCATGCCATTCCATGCCATTCCATGCCATTCCATGCCATTCAATGCCGTGCCATGCCGGTGCCATGCCGTGCCATGCCGTGCCATGCCGGGCCATGCCGGGCCATGCCGTGCCATGCCGGTGCCATGCCGTGCCATGCCGGGCCATGCCGTGCCATGCGGTGCCATGCCATTCCATGCGGTGCCATGCGGTGCCATGCCATTCCATGCCATTCCATGCCATTCCATGCCATTCCATGCCATTCCATGCCATTCCATACCATTCCATGCCATTCCATGCCATTCCATGCCATTCCATGCCATTCCATGCCATTCCATGCCATTCCATGCCATTCCATGCCATTCCATGCCATTCCATGCCATTCCATGCCATTCCATGCCATTCCATGCCATTCCATGCCATTCCATGCCATTCCATGCCATTCCATGCCATTCCATGCCATTCCATGCCATTCCATGCCATTCCATGCCATTCCATGCCATTCCATGCCATTCCATGCCATTCCATGCCATTCCATGCCATTCCATGCCATTCCATGCCATTCCATGCCATTCCATGCCATTCCATGCCATTCCATGCCATTCCATGCCATTCCATGCCATTCCATGCCATTCCATGCCATTCCATGCCATTCCATGCCATTCCATGCCGGTGCCATGCCGTGCCATGCCGTGCCATGCCGGGCCATGCCGGGCCATGCCATTCCATGCCATTCCATGCCATTCCATGCCGGTGCCATGCCGTGCCATGCCGTGCCATGCCGGGCCATGCCGGGCCATGCCGGGCCATGCCGTGCCATGCCGGTGCCATGCCGTGCCATGCCGTGCCATGCCGGGCCATGCCGTGCCATGCCGGTGCCATGCCGTGCCATGCCGTGCCATGCCGGGCCATGCCGGGCCATGCCGTGCCATGCCGGTGCCATGCCGTGCCATGCCGTGCCATGCCGGGCCATGCCGTGCCATGCCTTGCCATTCCATGCCATTCCATGCCATTCCATGCCATTCAATGCCGTGCCATGCCGTGCCATGCCGTGCCATGCCGTGCCATGCCGTGCCATGCCATTCCATGCCGGTGCCATGCCGTGCCATGCCGTGCCATGCCGGGCCATGCCGTGCCATGCCGGTGCCATGCCGTGCCATGCCGTGCCGTGCCATGCCGTGCCATGCCGGGCCATGCCGTGCCATGCCTTGCCATTCCATGCCATTCCATGCCATTCAATGCCGTGCCATGCCGTGCCATGCCGTGCCATGCCGTGCCATGCCGTGCCATGCCGTGCCATGCCGTGCCATGCCGTGCCATGCCGTGCCATGCCGTGCCATGCCGTGCCATGCCGTGCCATGCCGTGCCATGCCGTGCCATGCCGTGCCATGCCGGTGCCATGCCGTGCCATGCCGGTGCCATGCCGGTGCCATGCCGTGCCATGCCGGTGCCATGCCGGTGCGATGCCATTCCATGCCATTCCATGCCATTCCATGCCATTCCATGCCGTGCCATGCCGGTGCCATGCCGGTGCGATGCCATTCCATGCCATTCCATGCCATTCCATGCCATTCCATGCCATTCCATGCCATTCCATGCCATTCCATGCCATTCCATGCCATTCCATGCCATTCCATGCCATTCCATGCCATTCCATGCCATTCCATGCCATTCCATGCCATTCCATGCCATTCCATGCCATTCCATGCCATTCCATGCCATTCCATGCCATTCCATGCCATTCCATGCCATTCCATGCCATTCCATGCCATTCCATGCCATTCCATGCCATTCCATGCCATTCCATGCCATTCCATGCCATTCCATGCCATTCCATGCCATTCCATGCCATTCCATGCCATTCCATGCCATTCCATGCCATTCCATGCCATTCCATGCCATTCCATGCCATTCCATGCCATTCCATGCCATTCCATGCCATTCCATGCCATTCCATGCCATTCCATGCCATTCCATGCCATTCCATGCCATTCCATGCCATTCCATGCCATTCCATGCCATTCCATGCCATTCCATGCCGGTGCCATGCCGTGCCATTCCATGCCATTCCATGCCATTCCATGCCATTCCATGCCATTCCATGCCATTCCATGCCATTCCATGCCATTCCATGCCATTCCATGCCATTCCATGCCATTCCATGCCATTCCATGCCATTCCATGCCATTCCATGCCATTCCATGCCATTCCATGCCATTCCATGCCATTCCATGCCATTCCATGCCGGTGCCATGCCGTGCCATGCCGTGCCATGCCGGGCCATGCCGTGCCATGCCGGTGCCATGCCGTGCCATGCCGTGCCATGCCGGGCCATGCCGTGCCATGCCTTGCCATTCCATGCCATTCCATGCCATTCCATGCCATTCCATGCCATTCAATGCCGTGCCATGCCGTGCCATGCCGTGCCATGCCGTGCCATGCCGTGCCATGCCGTGCCATGCCGTGCCATGCCGTGCCATGCCGTGCCATGCCGTGCCATGCCGTGCCATGCCGGTGCCATGCCGGTGCCATGCCGTGCCATGCCGGTGCCATGCCGGTGCGATGCCATTCCATGCCATTCCATGCCATTCCATGCCATTCCATGCCATTCCATGCCATTCCATGCCATTCCATGCCATTCCATGCCATTCCATGCCATTCCATGCCATTCCATGCCATTCCATGCCATTCCATGCCATTCCATGCCATTCCATGCTATTCCATGCCATTCCATGCCATTCCATGCCATTCCATGCCATTCCATGCCATTCCATGCCATTCCATGCCATTCCATGCCATTCCATGCCATTCCATGCCATTCCATGCCATTCCATGCCATTCCATGCCATTCCATGCCATTCCATGCCATTCCATGCCATTCCATGCCATTCCATGCCATTCCATGCCATTCCATGCCATTCCATGCCATTCCATGCCATTCCATGCCATTCCATGCCATTCCATGCCATTCCATGCCATTCCATGCCATTCCAAGCCATTCCATGCCAGTCCATGCCAGTCCATGCCATTCCATGCCATTCCATGCCACTCAATGCGGTGCCATGCCGTGCCATGCCGGTGCCATGCCGTGCCATGCCGGTGCCATGCCGTGCCATGCCGGTGCCATGCCGTGCCATGCCGGTGCCATGCCATTCCATGCCGTGCCATGCGGTGCCATGCCATTCCATGCGGTGCCATGCGGTGCCATGCCATTCCATGCCATTCCATGCCATTCCATGCCATTCCATGCCATTCCATGCCATTCCATGCCATTCCATACCATTCCATGCCATTCCATGCCATTCCATGCCATTCCATGCCATTCCATGCCATTCCATGCCATTCCATGCCATTCCATGCCATTCCATGCCATTCCATGCCATTCCATGCCATTCCATGCCATTCAATGCCGTGCCATGCCGGTGCCATGCCGTGCCATGCCGTGCCATGCCGGGCCATGCCGGGCCATGCCGGTGCCATGCCGGTGCCATGCCGTGCCATGCCGGTGCCATGCCGTGCCATGCCGGTGCCATGTCGTGCCATGCCGGTGCCATGCCGTGCCATGCCAGTGCCATGCCGTGCCATGCCGGTGCCATGCCGTGCCATGCCGGTGCCATGCCGTGCCATGCCGGTGCCGGTGCCGTGCCGTGCCATGCCGGTGCCATGCCGTGCCATGCCGTGCCATGCCGGTGCCATGCCGTGCCATGCCGTGCCATGCCGGTGCCATGCCGGTGCGATGCCATTCCATGCCATTCCATGCCATTCCATGCCATTCCATGCCATTCCATGCCATTCCATGCCATTCCATGCCATTCCATGCCATTCCATGCCATTCCATGCCATTCCATGCCATTCCATGCCATTCCATGCCATTCCATGCCATTCCATGCCATTCCATGCCATTCCATGCCATTCCATGCCATTCCATGCCATTCCATGCCATTCCATGCCATTCCATGCCATTCCATGCCATTCCATGCCATTCCATGCCATTCCATGCCATTCCATGCCATTCCATGCCATTCCATGCCATTCCATGCCATTCCATGCCATTCCATGCCATTCCATGCCATTCCATGCCATTCCATGCCATTCCATGCCATTCCATGCCATTCCATGCCATTCCATGCCATTCCATGCCATTCCATGCCATTCCATGCCATTCCATGCCATTCCATGCCATTCCATGCCATTCCATGCCATTCCATGCCATTCCATGCCATTCCATGCCATTCCATGCCATTCCATGCCATTCCATGCCATTCCATGCCATTCCATGCCATTCCATGCCATTCCATGCCATTCCATGCCATTCCATGCCATTCCATGCCATTCCATGCCATTCCATGCCATTCCATGCCATTCCATGCCATTCCATGCCATTCCATGCCATTCCATGCCATTCCATGCCATTCCATGCCATTCCATGCCATTCCATGCCATTCCATGCCATTCCATGCCATTCCATGCCATTCCATGCCATTCCATGCCATTCCATGCCATTCCATGCCATTCCATGCCATTCCATGCCATTCCATGCCATTCCATGCCATTCCATGCCATTCCATGCCATTCCATGCCATTCCATGCCATTCCATGCCATTCCATGCCATTCCATGCCATTCCATGCCATTCCATGCCATTCCATGCCATTCCATGCCATTCCATGCCATTCCATGCCATTCCATGCCATTCCATGCCATTCCATGCCATTCCATGCCATTCCATGCCATTCCATGCCATTCCATGCCATTCCATGCCATTCCATGCCGTGCCATGCCGGTGCCATGCCGTGCCATGCCGGTGCCATGCCGTGCCATGCCGGTGCCATGCCGTGCCATGCCGTGCCATGCCGGTGCCATGCCGTGCCATGCCGTGCCATGCCGGTGCCATGCCGTGCCATGCCGGTGCCATGCCGTGCCATGCCGGTGCCATGCCGTGCCATGCCGGTGCCATGCCGGTGCCATGCCGTGCCATGCCGGTGCCATGCCGTGCCATGCCGGTGCCATGCCGTGCCATGCCGGTGCCATGCCGTGCCATGCCGGTGCCATGCCGTGCCATGCCGGTGCCATGCCGTGCCATGCCGGTGCCATGCCGTGCCATGCCGGTGCCATGCCGGTGCCATGCCGTGCCATGCCGGTGCCATGCCGTGCCATGCCGGTGCCATGCCGTGCAATGCCGGTGCCATGCCGGTGCCATGCCGTGCCATGCCGGTGCCATGCCGTGCCATGCCGTGCCATGCCGGTGCCATGCCGTGCCATGCCGTGCCATGCCGGTGCCATGCCGTGCCATGCCGGTGCCATGCCGGTGCCATGCCATTCCATGCCATTCCATGCCATTCCATGCCATTCAATGCCATTCCATGCCATTCAATGCCGTGCCATGCCGTGCCATGCGGTGCCATGCCATTCCATGACATTCCATGCCGTGCCATGCGGTGCCATGCCATTCCATGCCATTCCATGCCATTCCATGCCATTCCATGCCATTCCATGCCATTCCATGCCATTCCATGCCATTCCATGCCATTCCATGCCATTCCATGCCATTCCATGCCATTCCATGCCATTCCATGCCATTCCATGCCATTCCATGCCATTCCATGCCATTCCATGCCATTCCATGCCATTCCATGCCATTCCATGCCATTCCATGCCATTCCATGCCATTCCATGCCATTCCATGCCATTCCATGCCATTCCATGCCATTCCATGCCATTCCATGCCATTCCATGCCATTCCATGCCATTCCATGCCATTCCATGCCATTCCATGCCATTCCATGCCATTCCATGCCATTCCATGCCATTCCATGCCATTCCATGCCATTCCATGCCATTCCATGCCATTCCATGCCATTCCATGCCATTCCATGCCATTCCATGCCATTCCATGCCATTCCATGCCATTCCATGCCATTCCATGCCATTCCATGCCATTCCATGCCATTCCATGCCATTCCATGCCATTCCATGCCATTCCATGCCATTCCATGCCGGTGCCATGCCGTGCCATGCCGTGCCATGCCGGGCCATGCCGGGCCATGCCGTGCCATGCCGGTGCCATGCCGTGCCATGCCGGGCCATGCCGTGCCATGCCTTGCCATTCCATGCCATTCCATGCCATTCCATGCCATTCAATGCCGTGCCATGCCGTGCCATGCCGTGCCATGCCGTGCCATGCCGTGCCATGCCGTGCCATGCCGTGCCATGCCGTTCCATGCCGTGCCATGCCGTGCCATGCCGTGCCATGCCGGTGCCATGCCGTGCCATGCCGGTGCCATGCCGTGCCATGCCGGTGCCGGTGCCATGCCGTGCCATGCCGGTGCCATGCCGTGCCATGCCGGTGCCATGCCGTGCCATGCCGTGCCATGCCGTGCCATGCCGGTGCCATGCCGTGCCATGCCGTGCCATGCCGGTGCGATGCCATTCCATGCCATTCCATGCCATTCCATGCCATTCCATGCCATTCCATGCCATTCCATGCCATTCCATGCCATTCCATGCCATTCCATGCCATTCCATGCCATTCCATGCCATTCCATGCCATTCCATGCCATTCCATGCCATTCCATGCCATTCCATGCCATTCCATGCCATTCCATGCCATTCCATGCCATTCCATGCCATTCCATGCCATTCCATGCCATTCCATGCCATTCCATGCCATTCCATGCCATTCCATGCCATTCCATGCCATTCCATGCCATTCCATGCCATTCCATGCCATTCCATGCCATTCCATGCCATTCCATGCCATTCCATGCCATTCCATGCCATTCCATGCCATTCCATGCCATTCCATGCCATTCCATGCCATTCCATGCCATTCCATGCCATTCCATGCCATTCCATGCCATTCCATGCCATTCCATGCCATTCCATGCCATTCCATGCCATTCCATGCCATTCCATGCCATTCCATGCCATTCCATGCCATTCCATGCCATTCCATGCCATTCCATGCCATTCCATGCCATTCCATGCCATTCCATGCCATTCCATGCCATTCCATGCCATTCCATGCCATTCCATGCCATTCCATGCCATTCCATGCCATTCCATGCCATTCCATGCCATTCCATGCCATTCCATGCCATTCCATGCCATTCCATGCCATTCCATGCCATTCCATGCCATTCCATGCCATTCCATGCCATTCCATGCCATTCCATGCCATTCCAAGCCATTCCATGCCAGTCCATGCCAGTCCATGCCATTCCATGCCATTCCATGCCACTCAATGCGGTGCCATGCCGTGCCATGCCGGTGCCATGCCGTGCCATGCCGGTGCCATGCCGTGCCATGCCGGTGCCATGCCGTGCCATGCCGGTGCCATGCCGTGCCATGCCGGTGCCATGCCATTCCATGCCGTGCCATGCGGTGCCATGCCATTCCATGCGGTGCCATGCGGTGCCATGCCATTCCATGCCATTCCATGCCATTCCATGCCATTCCATGCCATTCCATGCCATTCCATGCCATTCCATGCCATTCCATACCATTCCATGCCATTCCATGCCATTCCATGCCATTCCATGCCATTCCATGCCATTCCATGCCATTCCATGCCATTCCATGCCATTCCATGCCATTCAATGCCGTGCCATGCCGGTGCCATGCCGTGCCATGCCGTGCCATGCCGGGCCATGCCGGGCCATGCCGTGCCATGCCGGTGCCATGCCGTGCCATGCCGGGCCATGCCGTGCCATGCGGTGCCATGCCATTCCATGCGGTGCCATGCGGTGCCATGCCATTCCATGCCATTCCATGCCATTCCATGCCATTCCATGCCATTCCATGCCATTCCATACCATTCCATGCCATTCCATGCCATTCCATGCCATTCCATGCCATTCCATGCCATTCCATGCCATTCCATGCCATTCCATGCCATTCCATGCCATTCCATGCCATTCCATGCCATTCCATGCCATTCAATGCCGTGCCATGCCGGTGCCATGCCGTGCCATGCCGTGCCATGCCGGGCCATGCCGGGCCATGCCGTGCCATGCCGGTGCCATGCCGTGCCATGCCGTGCCATGCCGGGCCATGCCGTGCCATGCCTTGCCATTCCATGCCATTCCATGCCATTCAATGCCGTGCCATGCCGTGCCATGCCGTGCCATGCCGTGCCATGCCGTGCCATGCCGTGCCATGCCGGTGCCATGCCGTGCCATGCCGTGCCATGCCATTCCATGCCATTCCATGCCATTCAATGCCATTCCATGCCATTCAATGCCGTGCCATGCCGTGCCATGCGGTGCCATGCCATTCCATGCCATTCCATGCCATTCCATGCCATTCCATGCCATTCCATGCCATTCCATGCCATTCCATGCCATTCCATGCCATTCCATGCCATTCCATGCCATTCCATGCCATTCCATGCCATTCCATGCCATTCCATGCCATTCCATGCCATTCCATGCCATTCCATGCCATTCCATGCCATTCCATGCCATTCCATGCCATTCCATGCCATTCCATGCCATTCCATGCCATTCCATGCCATTCCATGCCATTCCATGCCATTCCATGCCATTCCATGCCATTCCATGCCATTCAATGCCGTGCCATGCCGTGCCATGCCGTGCCATGCCGTGCCATGCCGTGCCATGCCGGTGCCATGCCGTGCCATGCCGGTGCCATGCCGTGCCATGCCGGTGCCATGCCGTGCCATGCCGGTGCCATGCCGTGCCATGCCGGTGCCATGCCGTGCCATGCCGTGCCATGCCGGTGCCATGCCGTGCCATGCCGGTGCCATGCCGTGCCATGCCGGTGCCATGCCGTGCCATGCCGGTGCCATGCCGTGCCATGCCGGTGCCATGCCGTGCCATGCCGTGCCATGCCGGTGCCATGCCGTGCCATGCCGTGCCATGCCATTCCATGCCATTCCATGCCATTCAATGCCATTCCATGCCATTCAATGCCGTGCCATGCCGTGCCATGCGGTGCCATGCCATTCCATGCCATTCCATGCCATTCCATGCCATTCCATGCCATTCCATGCCATTCCATGCCATTCCATGCCATTCCATGCCATTCCATGCCATTCCATGCCATTCCATGCCATTCCATGCCATTCCATGCCATTCCATGCCATTCCATGCCATTCCATGCCATTCCATGCCATTCCATGCCATTCCATGCCATTCCATGCCATTCCATGCCATTCCATGCCATTCCATGCCATTCCATGCCATTCCATGCCATTCCATGCCATTCCATGCCATTCCATGCCATTCCATGCCATTCCATGCCATTCCATGCCATTCCATGCCATTCCATGCCATTCCATGCCATTCCATGCCATTCCATGCCATTCCATGCCATTCCATGCCATTCCATGCCATTCCATGCCATTCCATGCCATTCCATGCCATTCCATGCCATTCCATGCCATTCCATGCCATTCCATGCCATTCCATGCCATTCCATGCCATTCCATGCCATTCCATGCCATTCCATGCCATTCCATGCCATTCCATGCCATTCCATGCCATTCCATGCCATTCCATGCCATTCCATGCCATTCCATGCCATTCCATGCCATTCCATGCCATTCCATGCCATTCCATGCCGGTGCCATGCCGTGCCATGCCGTGCCATGCCGGGCCATGCCGGGCCATGCCGGGCCATGCCGTGCCATGCCGGTGCCATGCCGTGCCATGCCGGGCCATGCCGTGCCATGCCTTGCCATTCCATGCCATTCCATGCCATTCCATGCCATTCCATGCCATTCAATGCCGTGCCATGCCGTGCCATGCCGTGCCATGCCGTGCCATGCCGTGCCATGCCGTGCCATGCCGTGCCATGCCGTTCCATGCCGTGCCATGCCGTGCCATGCCGTGCCATGCCGGTGCCATGCCGTGCCATGCCGGTGCCATGCCGTGCCATGCCGGTGCCATGCCGTGCCATGCCGGTGCCGGTGCCATGCCGTGCCATGCCGGTGCCATGCCGTGCCATGCCGTGCCATGCCGTGCCATGCCGGTGCCATGCCGTGCCATGCCGTGCCATGCCGGTGCGATGCCATTCCATGCCATTCCATGCCATTCCATGCCATTCCATGCCATTCCATGCCATTCCATGCCATTCCATGCCATTCCATGCCATTCCATGCCATTCCATGCCATTCCATGCCATTCCATGCCATTCCATGCCATTCCATGCCATTCCATGCCATTCCATGCCATTCCATGCCATTCCATGCCATTCCATGCCATTCCATGCCATTCCATGCCATTCCATGCCATTCCATGCCATTCCATGCCATTCCATGCCATTCCATGCCATTCCATGCCATTCCATGCCATTCCATGCCATTCCATGCCATTCCATGCCATTCCATGCCATTCCATGCCATTCCATGCCATTCCATGCCATTCCATGCCATTCCATGCCATTCCATGCCATTCCATGCCATTCCATGCCATTCCATGCCATTCCATGCCATTCCATGCCATTCCATGCCATTCCATGCCATTCCATGCCATTCCATGCCATTCCATGCCATTCCATGCCATTCCATGCCATTCCATGCCATTCCATGCCATTCCATGCCATTCCATGCCATTCCATGCCATTCCATGCCATTCCATGCCATTCCATGCCATTCCATGCCATTCCATGCCATTCCATGCCATTCCATGCCATTCCATGCCATTCCATGCCATTCCATGCCATTCCATGCCATTCCATGCCATTCCATGCCATTCCATGCCATTCCATGCCATTCCATGCCATTCCATGCCATTCCATGCCATTCCATGCCATTCCATGCCATTCCATGCCATTCCATGCCATTCCATGCCATTCCATGCCATTCCATGCCATTCCATGCCATTCCATGCCATTCCATGCCATTCCATGCCATTCCATGCCATTCCATGCCATTCCATGCCATTCCATGCCATTCCATGCCATTCCATGCCATTCCATGCCATTCCATGCCATTCCATGCCATTCCATGCCATTCCATGCCATTCCATGCCATTCCATGCCATTCCATGCCATTCCATGCCATTCCATGCCATTCCATGCCATTCCATGCCATTCCATGCCATTCCATGCCATTCCATGCCATTCCATGCCATTCCATGCCATTCCATGCCATTCCATGCCATTCCATGCCATTCCATGCCATTCCATGCCATTCCATGCCATTCCATGCCATTCCATGCCATTCCATGCCATTCCATGCCATTCCATGCCATTCCATGCCATTCCATGCCATTCCATGCCATTCCATGCCATTCCATGCCATTCCATGCCATTCCATGCCATTCCATGCCATTCCATGCCATTCCATGCCATTCCATGCCATTCCATGCCATTCCATGCCATTCCATGCCATTCCATGCCATTCCATGCCATTCCATGCCATTCCATGCCATTCCATGCCATTCCATGCCATTCCATGCCATTCCATGCCATTCCATGCCATTCCATGCCATTCCATGCCATTCCATGCCATTCCATGCCATTCCATGCCATTCCATGCCGGTGCCATGCCGTGCCATGCCGTGCCATGCCGGGCCATGCCGGGCCATGCCATTCCATGCCATTCCATGCCATTCCATGCCGGTGCCATGCCGTGCCATGCCGTGCCATGCCGGGCCATGCCGGGCCATGCCGGGCCATGCCGTGCCATGCCGGTGCCATGCCGTGCCATGCCGTGCCATGCCGGGCCATGCCGTGCCATGCCGGTGCCATGCCGTGCCATGCCGTGCCATGCCGGGCCATGCCGGGCCATGCCGTGCCATGCCGGTGCCATGCCGTGCCATGCCGTGCCATGCCGGGCCATGCCGTGCCATGCCTTGCCATTCCATGCCATTCCATGCCATTCCATGCCATTCAATGCCGTGCCATGCCGTGCCATGCCGTGCCATGCCGTGCCATGCCGTGCCATGCCATTCCATGCCGGTGCCATGCCGTGCCATGCCGTGCCATGCCGGGCCATGCCGTGCCATGCCGGTGCCATGCCGTGCCATGCCGTGCCATGCCGGGCCATGCCGTGCCATGCCTTGCCATTCCATGCCATTCCATGCCATTCAATGCCGTGCCATGCCGTGCCATGCCGTGCCATGCCGTGCCATGCCGTGCCATGCCGTGCCATGCCGTGCCATGCCGTGCCATGCCGTGCCATGCCGTGCCATGCCGTGCCATGCCGTGCCATGCCGTGCCATGCCGTGCCATGCCGTGCCATGCCGGTGCCATGCCGTGCCATGCCGGTGCCATGCCGGTGCCATGCCGTGCCATGCCGGTGCCATGCCGGTGCGATGCCATTCCATGCCATTCCATGCCATTCCATGCCATTCCATGCCGTGCCATGCCGGTGCCATGCCGGTGCGATGCCATTCCATGCCATTCCATGCCATTCCATGCCATTCCATGCCATTCCATGCCATTCCATGCCATTCCATGCCATTCCATGCCATTCCATGCCATTCCATGCCATTCCATGCCATTCCATGCCATTCCATGCCATTCCATGCCATTCCATGCCATTCCATGCCATTCCATGCCATTCCATGCCATTCCATGCCATTCCATGCCATTCCATGCCATTCCATGCCATTCCATGCCATTCCATGCCATTCCATGCCATTCCATGCCATTCCATGCCATTCCATGCCATTCCATGCCATTCCATGCCATTCCATGCCATTCCATGCCATTCCATGCCATTCCATGCCATTCCATGCCATTCCATGCCATTCCATGCCATTCCATGCCATTCCATGCCATTCCATGCCATTCCATGCCATTCCATGCCATTCCATGCCATTCCATGCCATTCCATGCCATTCCATGCCATTCCATGCCATTCCATGCCATTCCATGCCATTCCATGCCATTCCATGCCGGTGCCATGCCGTGCCATTCCATGCCATTCCATGCCATTCCATGCCATTCCATGCCGGTGCCATGCCGTGCCATGCCGTGCCATGCCGGGCCATGCCGTGCCATGCCGGTGCCATGCCGTGCCATGCCGTGCCATGCCGGGCCATGCCGTGCCATGCCTTGCCATTCCATGCCATTCCATGCCATTCCATGCCATTCCATGCCATTCAATGCCGTGCCATGCCGTGCCATGCCGTGCCATGCCGTGCCATGCCGTGCCATGCCGTGCCATGCCGTGCCATGCCGTGCCATGCCGTGCCATGCCGTGCCATGCCGTGCCATGCCGGTGCCATGCCGGTGCCATGCCGTGCCATGCCGGTGCCATGCCGGTGCGATGCCATTCCATGCCATTCCATGCCATTCCATGCCATTCCATGCCATTCCATGCCATTCCATGCCATTCCATGCCATTCCATGCCATTCCATGCCATTCCATGCCATTCCATGCCATTCCATGCCATTCCATGCTATTCCATGCCATTCCATGCCATTCCATGCCATTCCATGCCATTCCATGCCATTCCATGCCATTCCATGCCATTCCATGCCATTCCATGCCATTCCATGCCATTCCATGCCATTCCATGCCATTCCATGCCATTCCATGCCATTCCATGCCATTCCATGCCATTCCATGCCATTCCATGCCATTCCATGCCATTCCATGCCATTCCATGCCATTCCATGCCATTCCATGCCATTCCATGCCATTCCATGCCATTCCATGCCATTCCATGCCATTCCATGCCATTCCAAGCCATTCCATGCCAGTCCATGCCAGTCCATGCCATTCCATGCCATTCCATGCCACTCAATGCGGTGCCATGCCGTGCCATGCCGGTGCCATGCCGTGCCATGCCGGTGCCATGCCGTGCCATGCCGGTGCCATGCCGTGCCATGCCGGTGCCATGCCATTCCATGCCGTGCCATGCGGTGCCATGCCATTCCATGCGGTGCCATGCGGTGCCATGCCGGTGCCATGCCGTGCCATGCCGGTGCCATGCCGTGCAATGCCGGTGCCATGCCGGTGCCATGCCGTGCCATGCCGGTGCCATGCCGTGCCATGCCGTGCCATGCCGGTGCCATGCCGTGCCATGCCGTGCCATGCCGGTGCCATGCCGTGCCATGCCGGTGCCATGCCGGTGCCATGCCATTCCATGCCATTCCATGCCATTCCATGCCATTCAATGCCATTCCATGCCATTCAATGCCGTGCCATGCCGTGCCATGCGGTGCCATGCCATTCCATGACATTCCATGCCGTGCCATGCGGTGCCATGCCATTCCATGCCATTCCATGCCATTCCATGCCATTCCATGCCATTCCATGCCATTCCATGCCATTCCATGCCATTCCATGCCATTCCATGCCATTCCATGCCATTCCATGCCATTCCATGCCATTCCATGCCATTCCATGCCATTCCATGCCATTCCATGCCATTCCATGCCATTCCATGCCATTCCATGCCATTCCATGCCATTCCATGCCATTCCATGCCATTCCATGCCATTCCATGCCATTCCATGCCATTCCATGCCATTCCATGCCATTCCATGCCATTCCATGCCATTCCATGCCATTCCATGCCATTCCATGCCATTCCATGCCATTCCATGCCATTCCATGCCATTCCATGCCATTCCATGCCATTCCATGCCATTCCATGCCATTCCATGCCATTCCATGCCATTCCATGCCATTCCATGCCATTCCATGCCATTCCATGCCATTCCATGCCATTCCATGCCATTCCATGCCATTCCATGCCATTCCATGCCATTCCATGCCATTCCATGCCATTCCATGCCATTCCATGCCGGTGCCATGCCGTGCCATGCCGTGCCATGCCGGGCCATGCCGGGCCATGCCGTGCCATGCCGGTGCCATGCCGTGCCATGCCGGGCCATGCCGTGCCATGCCTTGCCATTCCATGCCATTCCATGCCATTCCATGCCATTCAATGCCGTGCCATGCCGTGCCATGCCGTGCCATGCCGTGCCATGCCGTGCCATGCCGTGCCATGCCGTGCCATGCCGTTCCATGCCGTGCCATGCCGTGCCATGCCGTGCCATGCCGGTGCCATGCCGTGCCATGCCGGTGCCATGCCGTGCCATGCCGGTGCCGGTGCCATGCCGTGCCATGCCGGTGCCATGCCGTGCCATGCCGGTGCCATGCCGTGCCATGCCGTGCCATGCCGTGCCATGCCGGTGCCATGCCGTGCCATGCCGTGCCATGCCGGTGCGATGCCATTCCATGCCATTCCATGCCATTCCATGCCATTCCATGCCATTCCATGCCATTCCATGCCATTCCATGCCATTCCATGCCATTCCATGCCATTCCATGCCATTCCATGCCATTCCATGCCATTCCATGCCATTCCATGCCATTCCATGCCATTCCATGCCATTCCATGCCATTCCATGCCATTCCATGCCATTCCATGCCATTCCATGCCATTCCATGCCATTCCATGCCATTCCATGCCATTCCATGCCATTCCATGCCATTCCATGCCATTCCATGCCATTCCATGCCATTCCATGCCATTCCATGCCATTCCATGCCATTCCATGCCATTCCATGCCATTCCATGCCATTCCATGCCATTCCATGCCATTCCATGCCATTCCATGCCATTCCATGCCATTCCATGCCATTCCATGCCATTCCATGCCATTCCATGCCATTCCATGCCATTCCATGCCATTCCATGCCATTCCATGCCATTCCATGCCATTCCATGCCATTCCATGCCATTCCATGCCATTCCATGCCATTCCATGCCATTCCATGCCATTCCATGCCATTCCATGCCATTCCATGCCATTCCATGCCATTCCATGCCATTCCATGCCATTCCATGCCATTCCATGCCATTCCATGCCATTCCATGCCATTCCATGCCATTCCATGCCATTCCATGCCATTCCATGCCATTCCATGCCATTCCATGCCATTCCATGCCATTCCATGCCATTCCATGCCATTCCATGCCATTCCATGCCATTCCATGCCATTCCATGCCATTCCAAGCCATTCCATGCCAGTCCATGCCAGTCCATGCCATTCCATGCCATTCCATGCCACTCAATGCGGTGCCATGCCGTGCCATGCCGGTGCCATGCCGTGCCATGCCGGTGCCATGCCGTGCCATGCCGGTGCCATGCCGTGCCATGCCGGTGCCATGCCGTGCCATGCCGGTGCCATGCCATTCCATGCCGTGCCATGCGGTGCCATGCCATTCCATGCGGTGCCATGCGGTGCCATGCCATTCCATGCCATTCCATGCCATTCCATGCCATTCCATGCCATTCCATGCCATTCCATGCCATTCCATGCCATTCCATACCATTCCATGCCATTCCATGCCATTCCATGCCATTCCATGCCATTCCATGCCATTCCATGCCATTCCATGCCATTCCATGCCATTCCATGCCATTCAATGCCGTGCCATGCCGGTGCCATGCCGTGCCATGCCGTGCCATGCCGGGCCATGCCGGGCCATGCCGTGCCATGCCGGTGCCATGCCGTGCCATGCCGGGCCATGCCGTGCCATGCGGTGCCATGCCATTCCATGCGGTGCCATGCGGTGCCATGCCATTCCATGCCATTCCATGCCATTCCATGCCATTCCATGCCATTCCATGCCATTCCATACCATTCCATGCCATTCCATGCCATTCCATGCCATTCCATGCCATTCCATGCCATTCCATGCCATTCCATGCCATTCCATGCCATTCCATGCCATTCCATGCCATTCCATGCCATTCCATGCCATTCAATGCCGTGCCATGCCGGTGCCATGCCGTGCCATGCCGTGCCATGCCGGGCCATGCCGGGCCATGCCGTGCCATGCCGGTGCCATGCCGTGCCATGCCGTGCCATGCCGGGCCATGCCGTGCCATGCCTTGCCATTCCATGCCATTCCATGCCATTCCATGCCATTCAATGCCGTGCCATGCCGTGCCATGCCGTGCCATGCCGTGCCATGCCGTGCCATGCCGTGCCATGCCGTGCCATGCCGTGCCATGCCGTGCCATGCCGTGCCATGCCGTGCCATGCCGTGCCATGCCGTGCCATGCCGTGCCATGCCGTGCCATGCCGTGCCATGCCGTGCCATGCCGTGCCATGCCGTGCCATGCCGTGCCATGCCGTGCCATGCCGTGCCATGCCGTGCCATGCCGTGCCATGCCGTGCCATGCCGTGCCATGCCGTGCCATGCCGTGCCATGCCGTGCCATGCCGTGCCATGCCGTGCCATGCCGTGCCATGCCGTGCCATGCCGTGCCATGCCGTGCCATGCCGTGCCATGCCGTGCCATGCCGTGCCATGCCGTGCCATGCCGTGCCATGCCGTGCCATGCCGTGCCATGCCGTGCCATGCCGGTGCCATGCCGTGCCATGCCGGTGCCATGCCGTGCCATGCCGGTGCCATGCCGTGCCATGCCATTCCATGCCATTCCATGCCATTCCATGCCATTCCATGCCATTCCATGCCATTCCATGCCATTCCATGCCATTCCATGCCATTCCATGCCATTCCATGCCATTCCATGCCATTCCATGCCATTCCATGCCATTCCATGCCATTCCATGCCATTCCATGCCATTCCATGCCATTCCATGCCATTCCATGCCATTCCATGCCATTCCATGCCATTCCATGCCATTCCATGCCATTCCATGCCATTCCATGCCATTCCATGCCATTCCATGCCATTCCATGCCATTCCATGCCATTCCATGCCATTCCATGCCATTCCATGCCATTCCATGCCATTCCATGCCATTCCATGCCATTCCATGCCATTCCATGCCATTCCATGCCATTCCATGCCATTCCATGCCATTCCATGCCATTCCATGCCATTCCATGCCATTCCATGCCATTCCATGCCATTCCATGCCATTCCATGCCATTCCATGCCATTCCATGCCATTCCATGCCATTCCATGCCATTCCATGCCATTCCATGCCATTCCATGCCATTCCATGCCATTCCATGCCATTCCATGCCATTCCATGCCATTCCATGCCATTCCATGCCATTCCATGCCATTCCATGCCATTCCATGCCATTCCATGCCATTCCATGCCATTCCATGCCATTCCATGCCATTCCATGCCATTCCATGCCATTCCATGCCATTCCATGCCATTCCATGCCATTCCATGCCATTCCATGCCATTCCATGCCATTCCATGCCATTCCATGCCATTCCATGCCATTCCATGCCATTCCATGCCATTCCATGCCATTCCATGCCATTCCATGCCATTCCATGCCATTCCATGCCATTCCATGCCATTCCATGCCATTCCATGCCATTCCATGCCATTCCATGCCATTCCATGCCATTCAATGCCGTGCCATGCCGTGCCATGCCGTGCCATGCCGTGCCATGCCGTGCCATGCCGGTGCCATGCCGTGCCATGCCGGTGCCATGCCGTGCCATGCCGGTGCCATGCCGTGCCATGCCGGTGCCATGCCGTGCCATGCCGGTGCCATGCCGTGCCATGCCGTGCCATGCCGGTGCCATGCCGTGCCATGCCGGTGCCATGCCGTGCCATGCCGGTGCCATGCCGTGCCATGCCGGTGCCATGCCGTGCCATGCCGTGCCATGCCGGTGCCATGCCGTGCCATGCCGTGCCATGCCATTCCATGCCATTCCATGCCATTCAATGCCATTCCATGCCATTCAATGCCGTGCCATGCCGTGCCATGCGGTGCCATGCCATTCCATGCCATTCCATGCCATTCCATGCCATTCCATGCCATTCCATGCCATTCCATGCCATTCCATGCCATTCCATGCCATTCCATGCCATTCCATGCCATTCCATGCCATTCCATGCCATTCCATGCCATTCCATGCCATTCCATGCCATTCCATGCCATTCCATGCCATTCCATGCCATTCCATGGCATTCCATGCCATTCCATGCCATTCCATGCCATTCCATGCCATTCCATGCCATTCCATGCCATTCCATGCCATTCCATGCCATTCCATGCCATTCCATGCCATTCCATGCCATTCCATGCCATTCCATGCCATTCCATGCCATTCCATGCCATTCCATGCCATTCCATGCCATTCCATGCCATTCCATGCCATTCCATGCCATTCCATGCCATTCCATGCCATTCCATGCCATTCCATGCCATTCCATGCCATTCCATGCCATTCCATGCCATTCCATGCCATTCCATGCCATTCCATGCCATTCCATGCCATTCCATGCCATTCCATGCCATTCCATGCCATTCCATGCCATTCCATGCCATTCCATGCCATTCCATGCCATTCCATGCCATTCCATGCCATTCCATGCCATTCCATGCCGGTGCCATGCCGTGCCATGCCGTGCCATGCCGGGCCATGCCGGGCCATGCCGGGCCATGCCGTGCCATGCCGGTGCCATGCCGTGCCATGCCGGGCCATGCCGTGCCATGCCTTGCCATTCCATGCCATTCCATGCCATTCCATGCCATTCCATGCCATTCAATGCCGTGCCATGCCGTGCCATGCCGTGCCATGCCGTGCCATGCCGTGCCATGCCGTGCCATGCCGTGCCATGCCGTTCCATGCCGTGCCATGCCGTGCCATGCCGTGCCATGCCGGTGCCATGCCGTGCCATGCCGGTGCCATGCCGTGCCATGCCGGTGCCATGCCGTGCCATGCCGGTGCCGGTGCCATGCCGTGCCATGCCGGTGCCATGCCGTGCCATGCCGTGCCATGCCGTGCCATGCCGGTGCCATGCCGTGCCATGCCGTGCCATGCCGGTGCGATGCCATTCCATGCCATTCCATGCCATTCCATGCCATTCCATGCCATTCCATGCCATTCCATGCCATTCCATGCCATTCCATGCCATTCCATGCCATTCCATGCCATTCCATGCCATTCCATGCCATTCCATGCCATTCCATGCCATTCCATGCCATTCCATGCCATTCCATGCCATTCCATGCCATTCCATGCCATTCCATGCCATTCCATGCCATTCCATGCCATTCCATGCCATTCCATGCCATTCCATGCCATTCCATGCCATTCCATGCCATTCCATGCCATTCCATGCCATTCCATGCCATTCCATGCCATTCCATGCCATTCCATGCCATTCCATGCCATTCCATGCCATTCCATGCCATTCCATGCCATTCCATGCCATTCCATGCCATTCCATGCCATTCCATGCCATTCCATGCCATTCCATGCCATTCCATGCCATTCCATGCCATTCCATGCCATTCCATGCCATTCCATGCCATTCCATGCCATTCCATGCCATTCCATGCCATTCCATGCCATTCCATGCCATTCCATGCCATTCCATGCCATTCCATGCCATTCCATGCCATTCCATGCCATTCCATGCCATTCCATGCCATTCCATGCCATTCCATGCCATTCCATGCCATTCCATGCCATTCCATGCCATTCCATGCCATTCCATGCCATTCCATGCCATTCCATGCCATTCCATGCCATTCCATGCCATTCCATGCCATTCCATGCCATTCCATGCCATTCCATGCCATTCCATGCCATTCCATGCCATTCCATGCCATTCCATGCCATTCCATGCCATTCCATGCCATTCCATGCCATTCCATGCCATTCCATGCCATTCCATGCCATTCCATGCCATTCCATGCCATTCCATGCCATTCCATGCCATTCCATGCCATTCCATGCCATTCCATGCCATTCCATGCCATTCCATGCCATTCCATGCCATTCCATGCCATTCCATGCCATTCCATGCCATTCCATGCCATTCCATGCCATTCCATGCCATTCCATGCCATTCCATGCCATTCCATGCCATTCCATGCCATTCCATGCCATTCCATGCCATTCCATGCCATTCCATGCCATTCCATGCCATTCCATGCCATTCCATGCCATTCCATGCCATTCCATGCCATTCCATGCCATTCCATGCCATTCCATGCCATTCCATGCCATTCCATGCCATTCCATGCCATTCCATGCCATTCCATGCCATTCCATGCCGGTGCCATGCCGTGCCATGCCGTGCCATGCCGGGCCATGCCGGGCCATGCCATTCCATGCCATTCCATGCCATTCCATGCCGGTGCCATGCCGTGCCATGCCGTGCCATGCCGGGCCATGCCGGGCCATGCCGGGCCATGCCGTGCCATGCCGGTGCCATGCCGTGCCATGCCGTGCCATGCCGGGCCATGCCGTGCCATGCCGGTGCCATGCCGTGCCATGCCGTGCCATGCCGGGCCATGCCGGGCCATGCCGTGCCATGCCGGTGCCATGCCGTGCCATGCCGTGCCATGCCGGGCCATGCCGTGCCATGCCTTGCCATTCCATGCCATTCCATGCCATTCCATGCCATTCAATGCCGTGCCATGCCGTGCCATGCCGTGCCATGCCGTGCCATGCCGTGCCATGCCATTCCATGCCGGTGCCATGCCGTGCCATGCCGTGCCATGCCGGGCCATGCCGTGCCATGCCGGTGCCATGCCGTGCCATGCCGTGCCATGCCGGGCCATGCCGTGCCATGCCTTGCCATTCCATGCCATTCCATGCCATTCAATGCCGTGCCATGCCGTGCCATGCCGTGCCATGCCGTGCCATGCCGTGCCATGCCGTGCCATGCCGTGCCATGCCGTGCCATGCCGTGCCATGCCGTGCCATGCCGTGCCATGCCGTGCCATGCCGGTGCCATGCCGTGCCATGCCGGTGCCATGCCGGTGCCATGCCGTGCCATGCCGGTGCCATGCCGGTGCGATGCCATTCCATGCCATTCCATGCCATTCCATGCCATTCCATGCCGTGCCATGCCGGTGCCATGCCGGTGCGATGCCATTCCATGCCATTCCATGCCATTCCATGCCATTCCATGCCATTCCATGCCATTCCATGCCATTCCATGCCATTCCATGCCATTCCATGCCATTCCATGCCATTCCATGCCATTCCATGCCATTCCATGCCATTCCATGCCATTCCATGCCATTCCATGCCATTCCATGCCATTCCATGCCATTCCATGCCATTCCATGCCATTCCATGCCATTCCATGCCATTCCATGCCATTCCATGCCATTCCATGCCATTCCATGCCATTCCATGCCATTCCATGCCATTCCATGCCATTCCATGCCATTCCATGCCATTCCATGCCATTCCATGCCATTCCATGCCATTCCATGCCATTCCATGCCATTCCATGCCATTCCATGCCATTCCATGCCATTCCATGCCATTCCATGCCATTCCATGCCATTCCATGCCATTCCATGCCATTCCATGCCATTCCATGCCATTCCATGCCATTCCATGCCATTCCATTCCATGCCATTCCATGCCATTCCATGCCATTCCATGCCATTCCATGCCATTCCATGCCATTCCATGCCATTCCATGCCATTCCATGCCATTCCATGCCATTCCATGCCATTCCATGCCATTCCATGCCATTCCATGCCATTCCATGCCATTCCATGCCATTCCATGCCATTCCATGCCATTCCATGCCATTCCATGCCATTCAATGCCGTGCCATGCCGTGCCATGCCGTGCCATGCCGGTGCCATGCCGTGCCATGCCGGTGCCATGCCGTGCCATGCCGGTGCCATGCCGGTGCCATGCCGTGCCATGCCGTGCCATGCCGGTGCCATGCCGTGCCATGCCGTGCCATGCCGGTGCCATGCCGTGCCATGCCGGTGCCATGCCGTGCCATGCCGGTGCCATGCCGTGCCATGCCGGTGCCATGCCGGTGCCATGCCGTGCCATGCCGGTGCCATGCCGTGCCATGCCGGTGCCATGCCGTGCCATGCCGGTGCCATGCCGTGCCATGCCGGTGCCATGCCGTGCCATGCCGGTGCCATGCCGGTGCCATGCCGGTGCCATGCCGTGCCATGCCGGTGCCATGCCGTGCCATGCCGGTGCCATGCCGTGCCATGCCGGTGCCATGCCGTGCAATGCCGGTGCCATGCCGGTGCCATGCCGTGCCATGCCGGTGCCATGCCGTGCCATGCCGTGCCATGCCGGTGCCATGCCGTGCCATGCCGTGCCATGCCGTGCCATGCCGGTGCCATGCCGGTGCGATGCCATTCCATGCCATTCCATGCCATTCCATGCCATTCCATGCCATTCCATGCCATTCCATGCCATTCCATGCCATTCCATGCCATTCCATGCCATTCCATGCCATTCCATGCCATTCCATGCCATTCCATGCCATTCCATGCCATTCCATGCCATTCCATGCCATTCCATGCCATTCCATGCCATTCCATGCCATTCCATGCCATTCCATGCCATTCCATGCCATTCCATGCCATTCCATGCCATTCCATGCCATTCCATGCCATTCCAATGCCATTCCATGCCATTCCATGCCATTCCATGCCATTCCATGCCATTCCATGCCATTCCATGCCATTCCATGCCATTCCATGCCATTCCATGCCATTCCATGCCATTCCATGCCATTCCATGCCATTCCATGCCATTCCATGCCATTCCATGCCATTCCATGCCATTCCATGCCATTCCATGCCATTCCATGCCATTCCATGCCATTCCATGCCATTCCATGCCATTCCATGCCATTCCATGCCATTCCATGCCATTCCATGCCATTCCATGCCATTCCATGCCATTCCATGCCATTCCATGCCATTCCATGCCATTCCATGCCATTCCATGCCATTCCATGCCATTCCATGCCATTCCATGCCATTCCATGCCGTGCCATGCCGGGCCATGCCGTGCCATGCCGGTGCCATGCCGTGCCATGCCGTGCCATGCCGGGCCATGCCGTGCCATGCCTTGCCATTCCATGCCATTCCATGCCATTCCATGCCATTCCATGCCATTCAATGCCGTGCCATGCCGTGCCATGCCGTGCCATGCCGTGCCATGCCGTGCCATGCCGTGCCATGCCGTGCCATGCCGTGCCATGCCGTGCCATGCCGTGCCATGCCGTGCCATGCCGTGCCATGCCGTGCCATGCCGTGCCATGCCGTGCCATGCCGTGCCATGCCGTGCCATGCCGTGCCATGCCGTGCCATGCCGGTGCCATGCCGGTGCCATGCCGTGCCATGCCGGTGCCATGCCGGTGCGATGCCATTCCATGCCATTCCATGCCATTCCATGCCATTCCATGCCATTCCATGCCATTCCATGCCATTCCATGCCATTCCATGCCATTCCATGCCATTCCATGCCATTCCATGCCATTCCATGCCATTCCATGCCATTCCATGCCATTCCATGCCATTCCATGCCATTCCATGCCATTCCATGCCATTCCATGCCATTCCATGCCATTCCATGCCATTCCATGCCATTCCATGCCATTCCATGCCATTCCATGCCATTCCATGCCATTCCATGCCATTCCATGCCATTCCATGCCATTCCATGCCATTCCATGCCATTCCATGCCATTCCATGCCATTCCATGCCATTCCATGCCATTCCATGCCATTCCATGCCATTCCATGCCATTCCATGCCATTCCATGCCATTCCATGCCATTCCATGCCATTCCATGCCATTCCATGCCATTCCATGCCATTCCATGCCATTCCATGCCATTCCATGCCATTCCATGCCATTCCATGCCATTCCATGCCATTCCATGCCATTCCATGCCATTCCATGCCATTCCATGCCATTCCATGCCATTCCATGCCATTCCATGCCATTCCATGCCATTCCATGCCATTCCATGCCATTCCATGCCATTCCATGCCATTCCATGCCATTCCATGCCATTCCATGCCATTCCATGCCATTCCATGCCATTCCATGCCATTCCATGCCATTCCATGCCATTCCATGCCATTCCATGCCATTCCATGCCATTCCATGCCGGTGCCATGCCGTGCCATGCCGTGCCATGCCGGGCCATGCCGGGCCATGCCATTCCATGCCATTCCATGCCATTCCATGCCGGTGCCATGCCATTCCATGCCATTCCATGCCGGTGCCATGCCGTGCCATGCCGTGCCATGCCGGGCCATGCCGGGCCATGCCGGGCCATGCCGTGCCATGCCGGTGCCATGCCGTGCCATGCCGGTGCCATGCCGTGCCATGCCGGTGCCATGCCGTGCCATGCCGGTGCCATGCCGTGCCATGCCGTGCCATGCCGGTGCCATGCCGTGCCATGCCATTCCATGCCATTCCATGCCATTCCATGCCATTCCATGCCATTCCATGCCATTCCATGCCATTCCATGCCATTCCATGCCATTCCATGCCATTCCATGCCATTCCATGCCATTCCATGCCATTCCATGCCATTCCATGCCATTCCATGCCATTCCATGCCATTCCATGCCATTCCATGCCATTCCATGCCATTCCATGCCATTCCATGCCATTCCATGCCATTCCATGCCATTCCATGCCATTCCATGCCATTCCATGCCATTCCATGCCATTCCATGCCATTCCATGCCATTCCATGCCATTCCATGCCATTCCATGCCATTCCATGCCATTCCATGCCATTCCATGCCATTCCATGCCATTCCATGCCATTCCATGCCATTCCATGCCATTCCATGCCATTCCATGCCATTCCATGCCATTCCATGCCATTCCATGCCATTCCATGCCATTCCATGCCATTCCATGCCATTCCATGCCATTCCATGCCATTCCATGCCATTCCATGCCATTCCATGCCATTCCATGCCATTCCATGCCGGTGCCATGCCGTGCCATGCCGTGCCATGCCGGGCCATGCCGGGCCATGCCATTCCATGCCATTCCATGCCATTCCATGCCGGTGCCATGCCGTGCCATGCCGTGCCATGCCGGGCCATGCCGGGCCATGCCGGGCCATGCCGTGCCATGCCGGTGCCATGCCGTGCCATGCCGTGCCATGCCGGGCCATGCCGTGCCATGCCGGTGCCATGCCGTGCCATGCCGTGCCATGCCGGGCCATGCCGGGCCATGCCGTGCCATGCCGGTGCCATGCCGTGCCATGCCGTGCCATGCCGGGCCATGCCGTGCCATGCCTTGCCATTCCATGCCATTCCATGCCATTCCATGCCATTCAATGCCGTGCCATGCCGTGCCATGCCGTGCCATGCCGTGCCATGCCGTGCCATGCCATTCCATGCCGGTGCCATGCCGTGCCATGCCGTGCCATGCCGGTGCCATGCCGTGCCATGCCGTGCCATGCCGGGCCATGCCGTGCCATGCCTTGCCATTCCATGCCATTCCATGCCATTCAATGCCGTGCCATGCCGTGCCATGCCGTGCCATGCCGTGCCATGCCGTGCCATGCCGTGCCATGCCGTGCCATGCCGTGCCATGCCGTGCCATGCCGTGCCATGCCGTGCCATGCCGTGCCATGCCGTGCCATGCCGTGCCATGCCGTGCCATGCCGGTGCCATGCCGGTGCCATGCCGTGCCATGCCGGTGCCATGCCGGTGCGATGCCATTCCATGCCATTCCATGCCATTCCATGCCATTCCATGCCGTGCCATGCCGGTGCCATGCCGGTGCGATGCCATTCCATGCCATTCCATGCCATTCCATGCCATTCCATGCCATTCCATGCCATTCCATGCCATTCCATGCCATTCCATGCCATTCCATGCCATTCCATGCCATTCCATGCCATTCCATGCCATTCCATGCCATTCCATGCCATTCCATGCCATTCCATGCCATTCCATGCCATTCCATGCCATTCCATGCCATTCCATGCCATTCCATGCCATTCCATGCCATTCCATGCCATTCCATGCCATTCCATGCCATTCCATGCCATTCCATGCCATTCCATGCCATTCCATGCCATTCCATGCCATTCCATGCCATTCCATGCCATTCCATGCCATTCCATGCCATTCCATGCCATTCCATGCCATTCCATGCCATTCCATGCCATTCCATGCCATTCCATGCCATTCCATGCCATTCCATGCCATTCCATGCCATTCCATGCCATTCCATGCCATTCCATGCCATTCCATGCCATTCCATGCCATTCCATGCCGGTGCCATGCCGTGCCATTCCATGCCATTCCATGCCATTCCATGCCATTCCATGCCATTCCATGCCATTCCATGCCATTCCATGCCATTCCATGCCATTCCATGCCATTCCATGCCATTCCATGCCATTCCATGCCATTCCATGCCATTCCATGCCATTCCATGCCATTCAATGCCGTGCCATGCCGTGCCATGCCGTGCCATGCCGGTGCCATGCCGTGCCATGCCGGTGCCATGCCGTGCCATGCCGGTGCCATGCCGGTGCCATGCCGTGCCATGCCGTGCCATGCCGGTGCCATGCCGTGCCATGCCGTGCCATGCCGGTGCCATGCCGTGCCATGCCGGTGCCATGCCGTGCCATGCCGGTGCCATGCCGGTGCCATGCCGTGCCATGCCGGTGCCATGCCGTGCCATGCCGGTGCCATGCCGTGCCATGCCGGTGCCATGCCGTGCCATGCCGGTGCCATGCCGTGCCATGCCGTGCCATGCCGGTGCCATGCCGGTGCCATGCCGTGCAATGCCGGTGCCATGCCGGTGCCATGCCGTGCCATGCCGGTGCCATGCCGTGCCATGCCGTGCCATGCCGGTGCCATGCCGTGCCATGCCGTGCCATGCCGTGCCATGCCGGTGCCATGCCGGTGCGATGCCATTCCATGCCATTCCATGCCATTCCATGCCATTCCATGCCATTCCATGCCATTCCATGCCATTCCATGCCATTCCATGCCATTCCATGCCATTCCATGCCATTCCATGCCATTCCATGCCATTCCATGCCATTCCATGCCATTCCATGCCATTCCATGCCATTCCATGCCATTCCATGCCATTCCATGCCATTCCATGCCATTCCATGCCATTCCATGCCATTCCATGCCATTCCATGCCATTCCATGCCATTCCATGCCGGTGCCATGCCGTGCCATGCCGTGCCATGCCGGGCCATGCCGTGCCATGCCGGTGCCATGCCGTGCCATGCCGTGCCATGCCGGGCCATGCCGTGCCATGCCTTGCCATTCCATGCCATTCCATGCCATTCCATGCCATTCCATGCCATTCAATGCCGTGCCATGCCGTGCCATGCCGTGCCATGCCGTGCCATGCCGTGCCATGCCGTGCCATGCCGTGCCATGCCGTGCCATGCCGTGCCATGCCGTGCCATGCCGTGCCATGCCGTGCCATGCCGTGCCATGCCGTGCCATGCCGGTGCCATGCCGGTGCCATGCCGTGCCATGCCGGTGCCATGCCGGTGCGATGCCATTCCATGCCATTCCATGCCATTCCATGCCATTCCATGCCATTCCATGCCATTCCATGCCATTCCATGCCATTCCATGCCATTCCATGCCATTCCATGCTATTCCATGCCATTCCATGCCATTCCATGCCATTCCATGCCATTCCATGCCATTCCATGCCATTCCATGCCATTCCATGCCATTCCATGCCATTCCATGCCATTCCATGCCATTCCATGCCATTCCATGCCATTCCATGCCATTCCATGCCATTCCATGCCATTCCATGCCATTCCATGCCATTCCATGCCATTCCATGCCATTCCATGCCATTCCATGCCATTCCATGCCATTCCATGCCATTCCATGCCATTCCATGCCATTCCATGCCATTCCATGCCATTCCATGCCATTCCATGCCATTCCATGCCATTCCATGCCATTCCATGCCATTCCATGCCATTCCATGCCATTCCATGCCATTCCATGCCATTCCATGCCATTCCATGCCATTCCATGCCATTCCATGCCGGTGCCATGCCGTGCCATTCCATGCCATTCCATGCCATTCCATGCCATTCCATGCCATTCCATGCCATTCCATGCCATTCCATGCCATTCCATGCCATTCCATGCCATTCCATGCCATTCCATGCCATTCCATGCCATTCCATGCCATTCCATGCCATTCCATGCCATTCCATGCCATTCCATGCCATTCCATGCCATTCCATGCCATTCCATGCCATTCCATGCCATTCCATGCCATTCCATGCCATTCAATGCCGTGCCATGCCGTGCCATGCCGTGCCATGCCGTGCCATGCCGGTGCCATGCCGTGCCATGCCGGTGCCATGCCGTGCCATGCCGGTGCCATGCCGTGCCATGCCGGTGCCATGCCGTGCCATGCCGTGCCATGCCGGTGCCATGCCGTGCCATGCCGTGCCATGCCGGTGCCATGCCGTGCCATGCCGGTGCCATGCCGTGCCATGCCGGTGCCATGCCGGTGCCATGCCGTGCCATGCCGGTGCCATGCCGTGCCATGCCGGTGCCATGCCGTGCCATGCCGGTGCCATGCCGTGCCATGCCGTGCCATGCCGGTGCCATGCCGTGCCATGCCGGTGCCATGCCGGTGCCATGCCATTCCATGCCATTCCATGCCATTCCATGCCATTCCATGCCATTCAATGCCATTCCATGCCATTCAATGCCGTGCCATGCCGTGCCATGCGGTGCCATGCCATTCCATGCCATTCCATGCCATTCCATGCCATTCCATGCCATTCCATGCCATTCCATGCCATTCCATGCCATTCCATGCCATTCCATGCCATTCCATGCCATTCCATGCCATTCCATGCCATTCCATGCCATTCCATGCCATTCCATGCCATTCCATGCCATTCCATGCCATTCCATGCCATTCCATGCCATTCCATGCCATTCCATGCCGGTGCCATGCCGTGCCATGCCGTGCCATGCCGGGCCATGCCGGGCCATGCCGGGCCATGCCGTGCCATGCCGGTGCCATGCCGTGCCATGCCGGGCCATGCCGTGCCATGCCTTGCCATTCCATGCCATTCCATGCCATTCCATGCCATTCCATGCCATTCAATGCCGTGCCATGCCGTGCCATGCCGTGCCATGCCGTGCCATGCCGTGCCATGCCGTGCCATGCCGTGCCATGCCGTGCCATGCCGTGCCATGCCGTTCCATGCCGTGCCATGCCGTGCCATGCCGTGCCATGCCGTGCCATGCCGTGCCATGCCGGTGCCATGCCGGTGCCATGCCGTGCCATGCCGGTGCCATGCCGTGCCATGCCGGTGCCATGCCGTGCCATGCCGGTGCCATGCCGTGCCATGCCGGTGCCATGCCGTGCCATGCCGGTGCCATGCCGTGCCATGCCGGTGCCGGTGCCATGCCGTGCCATGCCGGTGCCATGCCGTGCCATGCCGGTGCCATGCCGTGCCATGCCGTGCCATGCCGGTGCGATGCCATTCCATGCCATTCCATGCCATTCCATGCCATTCCATGCCATTCCATGCCATTCCATGCCATTCCATGCCATTCCATGCCATTCCATGCCATTCCATGCCATTCCATGCCATTCCATGCCATTCCATGCCATTCCATGCCATTCCATGCCATTCCATGCCATTCCATGCCATTCCATGCCATTCCATGCCATTCCATGCCATTCCATGCCATTCCATGCCATTCCATGCCATTCCATGCCATTCCATGCCATTCCATGCCATTCCATGCCATTCCATGCCATTCCATGCCATTCCATGCCATTCCATGCCATTCCATGCCATTCCATGCCATTCCATGCCATTCCATGCCATTCCATGCCATTCCATGCCATTCCATGCCATTCCATGCCATTCCATGCCATTCCATGCCATTCCATGCCATTCCATGCCATTCCATGCCATTCCATGCCATTCCATGCCATTCCATGCCATTCCATGCCGTGCCATGCCGTGCCATGCCGGGCCATGCCGGGCCATGCCGGGCCATGCCGTGCCATGCCGGTGCCATGCCGTGCCATGCCGGGCCATGCCGTGCCATGCCTTGCCATTCCATGCCATTCCATGCCATTCCATGCCATTCAATGCCGTGCCATGCCGTGCCGTGCCATGCCGTGCCATGCCGTGCCATGCCGTGCCATGCCGTGCCATGCCGTGCCATGCCGTGCCATGCCGTTCCATGCCGTGCCATGCCGTGCCATGCCGTGCCATGCCGTGCCATGCCGTGCCATGCCGTGCCATGCCGGTGCCATGCCGGTGCCATGCCGTGCCATGCCGGTGCCATGCCGTGCCATGCCGGTGCCATGCCGTGCCATGCCGGTGCCATGCCGTGCCATGCCGGTGCCATGCCGAGCCATGCCGGTGCCATGCCGTGCCATGCCGGTGCCGGTGCCATGCCGTGCCATGCCGGTGCCATGCCGTGCCATGCCGTGCCATGCCGTGCCATGCCGGTGCCATGCCGTGCCATGCCGTGCCATGCCGGTGCGATGCCATTCCATGCCATTCCATGCCATTCCATGCCATTCCATGCCATTCCATGCCATTCCATGCCATTCCATGCCATTCCATGCCATTCCATGCCATTCCATGCCATTCCATGCCATTCCATGCCATTCCATGCCATTCCATGCCATTCCATGCCATTCCATGCCATTCCATGCCATTCCATGCCATTCCATGCCATTCCATGCCATTCCATGCCATTCCATGCCATTCCATGCCATTCCATGCCATTCCATGCCATTCCATGCCATTCCATGCCATTCCATGCCATTCCATGCCATTCCATGCCATTCCATGCCATTCCATGCCATTCCATGCCATTCCATGCCATTCCATGCCATTCCATGCCATTCCATGCCATTCCATGCCATTCCATGCCATTCCATGCCATTCCATGCCATTCCATGCCATTCCATGCCATTCCATGCCATTCCATGCCATTCCATGCCATTCCATGCCATTCAATGCCGTGCCATGCCGTGCCATGCCGGTGCCATGCCGTGCCATGCCGGTGCCATGCCGTGCCATGCCGGTGCCATGCCGGTGCCATGCCGTGCCATGCCGGTGCCATGCCGGTGCCATGCCGTGCCATGCCGGTGCCATGCCGTGCCATGCCGGTGCCATGCCGTGCCATGCCGGTGCCATGCCGTGCCATGCCGGTGCCATGCCGTGCCATGCCGGTGCCATGCCGTGCCATGCCGGTGCCATGCCGTGCCATGCCGGTGCCATGCCGTGCCATGCCGGTGCCATGCCGTGCCATGCCGGTGCCATGCCGTGCCATGCCGGTGCCATGCCGTGCCATGCCGGTGCCATGCCGTGCCATGCCGGTGCCATGCCGTGCCATGCCGGTGCCATGCCGTGCCATGCCGGTGCCATGCCGTGCCATGCCGTGCCATGCCGGTGCCATGCCGTGCCATGCCGGTGCCATGCCGTGCCATGCCGTGCCATGCCGGTGCCATGCCGTGCCATGCCGGTGCCGGTGCCATGCCGTGCCATGCCGGTGCCATGCCGTGCCATGCCGTGCCATGCCGGTGCCATGCCGTGCCATGCCGTGCCATGCCGGTGCGATGCCATTCCATGCCATTCCATGCCATTCCATGCCATTCCATGCCATTCCATGCCATTCCATGCCATTCCATGCCATTCCATGCCATTCCATGCCATTCCATGCCATTCCATGCGATTCCATGCCATTCCATGCCATTCCATGCCATTCCATGCCATTCCATGCCATTCCATGCCATTCCATGCCATTCCATGCCATTCCATGCCATTCCATGCCATTCCATGCCATTCCATGCCATTCCATGCCATTCCATGCCATTCCATGCCATTCCATGCCATTCCATGCCATTCCATGCCATTCCATGCCATTCCATGCCATTCCATGCCATTCCATGCCATTCCATGCCATTCCATGCCATTCCATGCCATTCCATGCCATTCCATGCCATTCCATGCCATTCCATGCCATTCCATGCCATTCCATGCCATTCCATGCCATTCCATGCCATTCCATGCCATTCCATGCCATTCCATGCCATTCCATGCCATTCCATGCCATTCCATGCCATTCCATGCCATTCCATGCCATTCCATGCCATTCCATGCCATTCCATGCCATTCCATGCCATTCAATGCCGTGCCATGCCGTGCCATGCCGGTGCCATGCCGTGCCATGCCGGTGCCATGCCGGTGCCATGCCGTGCCATGCCGGTGCCATGCCGTGCCATGCCGGTGCCATGCCGTGCCATGCCGGTGCCATGCCGTGCCATGCCGGTGCCATGCCGTGCCATGCCGGTGCCATGCCGTGCCATGCCGGTGCCATGCCGGTGCCATGCCGTGCCATGCCGGTGCCATGCCGTGCCATGCCGGTGCCATGCCGTGCCATGCCGGTGCCATGCCGTGCCATGCCGGTGCCATGCCGGTGCCATGCCGTGCCATGCCAGTGCCATGCCGTGCCATGCCGGTGCCATGCCGTGCCATGCCGGTGCCATGCCGTGCAATGCCGGTGCCATGCCGGTGCCATGCCGTGCCATGCCGGTGCCATGCCGTGCCATGCCGTGCCATGCCGGTGCCATGCCGTGCCATGCCGTGCCATGCCGGTGCCATGCCGTGCCATGCCGGTGCCATGCCGGTGCCATGCCATTCCATGCCATTCCATGCCATTCCATGCCATTCCATGCCATTCCATGCCATTCCATGCCATTCCATGCCATTCCATGCCATTCCATGCCATTCCATGCCATTCCATGCCATTCCATGCCATTCCATGCCATTCCATGCCATTCCATGCCATTCCATGCCATTCCATGCCATTCCATGCCATTCCATGCCATTCCATGCCATTCCATGCCATTCCATGCCATTCCATGCCATTCCATGCCGGTGCCATGCCGTGCCATGCCGTGCCATGCCGGGCCATGCCGGGCCATGCCGGGCCATGCCGTGCCATGCCGGTGCCATGCCGTGCCATGCCGGGCCATGCCGTGCCATGCCTTGCCATTCCATGCCATTCCATGCCATTCCATGCCATTCCATGCCATTCAATGCCGTGCCATGCCGTGCCATGCCGTGCCATGCCGTGCCATGCCGTGCCATGCCGTGCCATGCCGTGCCATGCCGTTCCATGCCGTGCCATGCCGTGCCATGCCGTGCCATGCCGTGCCATGCCGTGCCATGCCGGTGCCATGCCGGTGCCATGCCGTGCCATGCCGGTGCCATGCCGTGCCATGCCGGTGCCATGCCGTGCCATGCCGGTGCCATGCCGTGCCATGCCGGTGCCATGCCGTGCCATGCCGGTGCCGGTGCCATGCCGTGCCATGCCGGTGCCATGCCGTGCCATGCCGTGCCATGCCGTGCCATGCCGGTGCCATGCCGTGCCATGCCGTGCCATGCCGGTGCGATGCCATTCCATGCCATTCCATGCCATTCCATGCCATTCCATGCCATTCCATGCCATTCCATGCCATTCCATGCCATTCCATGCCATTCCATGCCGGTGCCATGCCGTGCCATGCCGTGCCATGCCGGGCCATGCCGGGCCATGCCGGGCCATGCCGGTGCCATGCCGTGCCATGCCGGTGCCATGCCGTGCCATGCCGGTGCCATGCCGTGCCATGCCGGTGCCATGCCGTGCCATGCCGGTGCCATGCCGTGCCATGCCGGTGCCATGCCGTGCCATGCCGGTGCCATGCCGTGCCATGCCGGTGCCATGCCGTGCCATGCCGGTGCCATGCCGTGCCATGCCGGTGCCATGCCGTGCCATGCCGTGCCATGCCGGTGCCATGCCGTGCCATGCCGGTGCCATGCCGTGCCATGCCGTGCCATGCCGGTGCCATGCCGTGCCATGCCGGTGCCGGTGCCATGCCGTGCCATGCCGGTGCCATGCCGTGCCATGCCGTGCCATGCCGGTGCCATGCCGTGCCATGCCGTGCCATGCCGGTGCGATGCCATTCCATGCCATTCCATGCCATTCCATGCCATTCCATGCCATTCCATGCCATTCCATGCCATTCCATGCCATTCCATGCCATTCCATGCCATTCCATGCGATTCCATGCCATTCCATGCCATTCCATGCCATTCCATGCCATTCCATGCCATTCCATGCCATTCCATGCCATTCCATGCCATTCCATGCCATTCCATGCCATTCCATGCCATTCCATGCCATTCCATGCCATTCCATGCCATTCCATGCCATTCCATGCCATTCCATGCCATTCCATGCCATTCCATGCCATTCCATGCCATTCCATGCCATTCCATGCCATTCCATGCCATTCCATGCCATTCCATGCCATTCCATGCCATTCCATGCCATTCCATGCCATTCCATGCCATTCCATGCCATTCCATGCCATTCCATGCCATTCCATGCCATTCCATGCCATTCCATGCCATTCCATGCCATTCCATGCCATTCCATGCCATTCCATGCCATTCCATGCCATTCCATGCCATTCCATGCCATTCCATGCCATTCCATGCCATTCCATGCCATTCCATGCCATTCCATGCCATTCCATGCCATTCCATGCCATTCCATGCCATTCCATGCCATTCCATGCCATTCCATGCCATTCCATGCCATTCCATGCCATTCCATGCCATTCAATGCCGTGCCATGCCGTGCCATGCCGGTGCCATGCCGTGCCATGCCGGTGCCATGCCGGTGCCATGCCGTGCCATGCCGGTGCCATGCCGTGCCATGCCGGTGCCATGCCGTGCCATGCCGTGCAATGCCGGTGCCATGCCGGTGCCATGCCGTGCCATGCCGTGCCATGCCGGTGCCATGCCGTGCCATGCCGTGCCATGCCGGTGCCATGCCGTGCCATGCCGTGCCATGCCGGGCCATGCCGGGCCATGCCGGGCCATGCCGTGCCATGCCGGTGCCATGCCGTGCCATGCCGTGCCATGCCGGGCCATGCCGTGCCATGCCGGTGCCATGCCGTGCCATGCCGTGCCATGCCGGGCCATGCCGGGCCATGCCGTGCCATGCCGGTGCCATGCCGTGCCATGCCGTGCCATGCCGGGCCATGCCGTGCCATGCCTTGCCATTCCATGCCATTCCATGCCATTCCATGCCATTCAATGCCGTGCCATGCCGTGCCATGCCGTGCCATGCCGTGCCATGCCGTGCCATGCCGTGCCATGCCATTCCATGCCGGTGCCATGCCGTGCCATGCCGTGCCATGCCGGGCCATGCCGGTGCCATGCCGTGCCATGCCGTGCCATGCCGTGCCATGCCGTGCCATGCCGTGCCATGCCGTGCCATGCCGTGCCATGCCGTTCCATGCCGTGCCATGCCGTGCCATGCCGTGCCATGCCGTGCCATGCCGTGCCATGCCGGTGCCATGCCGGTGCCATGCCGTGCCATGCCGGTGCCATGCCGTGCCATGCCGGTGCCATGCCGTGCCATGCCGGTGCCATGCCGTGCCATGCCGGTGCCATGCCGTGCCATGCCGGTGCCATGCCGTGCCATGCCGGTGCCGGTGCCATGCCGTGCCATGCCGGTGCCATGCCGTGCCATGCCGTGCCATGCCGTGCCATGCCGGTGCCATGCCGTGCCATGCCGTGCCATGCCGGTGCGATGCCATTCCATGCCATTCCATGCCATTCCATGCCATTCCATGCCATTCCATGCCATTCCATGCCATTCCATGCCATTCCATGCCATTCCATGCCATTCCATGCCATTCCATGCCATTCCATGCCATTCCATGCCATTCCATGCCATTCCATGCCATTCCATGCCATTCCATGCCATTCCATGCCATTCCATGCCATTCCATGCCATTCCATGCCATTCCATGCCATTCCATGCCATTCCATGCCATTCCATGCCATTCCATGCCATTCCATGCCATTCCATGCCATTCCATGCCATTCCATGCCATTCCATGCCATTCCATGCCATTCCATGCCATTCCATGCCATTCCATGCCATTCCATGCCATTCCATGCCATTCCATGCCATTCCATGCCATTCCATGCCATTCCATGCCATTCCATGCCGGTGCCATGCCATTCCATGCCATTCCATGCCATTCCATGCCATTCCATGCCGGTGCCATGCCGTGCCATGCCGTGCCATGCCGGGCCATGCCGGGCCATGCCGGGCCATGCCGTGCCATGCCGGTGCCATGCCGTGCCATGCCGGGCCATGCCGTGCCATGCCTTGCCATTCCATGCCATTCCATGCCATTCCATGCCATTCAATGCCGTGCCATGCCGTGCCATGCCGTGCCATGCCGTGCCATGCCGTGCCATGCCGTGCCATGCCGTGCCATGCCGTGCCATGCCGTGCCATGCCGTTCCATGCCGTGCCATGCCGTGCCATGCCGTGCCATGCCGTGCCATGCCGTGCCATGCCGGTGCCATGCCGGTGCCATGCCGTGCCATGCCGGTGCCATGCCGTGCCATGCCGGTGCCATGCCGTGCCATGCCGGTGCCATGCCGTGCCATGCCGGTGCCATGCCGAGCCATGCCGGTGCCATGCCGGTGCCATGCCGGTGCCGGTGCCATGCCGTGCCATGCCGGTGCCATGCCGTGCCATGCCGTGCCATGCCGTGCCATGCCGGTGCCATGCCGTGCCATGCCGTGCCATGCCGGTGCGATGCCATTCCATGCCATTCCATGCCATTCCATGCCATTCCATGCCATTCCATGCCATTCCATGCCATTCCATGCCATTCCATGCCATTCCATGCCATTCCATGCCATTCCATGCCATTCCATGCCATTCCATGCCATTCCATGCCATTCCATGCCATTCCATGCCATTCCATGCCATTCCATGCCATTCCATGCCATTCCATGCCATTCCATGCCATTCCATGCCATTCCATGCCATTCCATGCCATTCCATGCCATTCCATGCCATTCCATGCCATTCCATGCCATTCCATGCCATTCCATGCCATTCCATGCCATTCCATGCCATTCCATGCCATTCCATGCCATTCCATGCCATTCCATGCCATTCCATGCCATTCCATGCCATTCCATGCCATTCCATGCCATTCCATGCCATTCCATGCCATTCCATGCCATTCCATGCCATTCCATGCCATTCCATGCCATTCCATGCCATTCCATGCCATTCCATGCCATTCCATGCCATTCCATGCCATTCAATGCCGTGCCATGCCGTGCCATGCCGGTGCCATGCCGGTGCCATGCCGTGCCATGCCGGTGCCATGCCGTGCCATGCCGGTGCCATGCCGTGCCATGCCGGTGCCATGCCGTGCCATGCCGGTGCCATGCCGTGCCATGCCGGTGCCATGCCGGTGCCATGCCGTGCCATGCCGGTGCCATGCCGTGCCATGCCGGTGCCATGCCGTGCCATGCCGGTGCCATGCCGTGCAATGCCGGTGCCATGCCGGTGCCATGCCGTGCCATGCCGGTGCCATGCCGTGCCATGCCGTGCCATGCCGGTGCCATGCCGTGCCATGCCGTGCCATGCCGGTGCCATGCCGTGCCATGCCGGTGCCATGCCGGTGCCATGCCATTCCATGCCATTCCATGCCATTCCATGCCATTCCATGCCATTCCATGCCATTCCATGCCATTCCATGCCATTCCATGCCATTCCATGCCATTCCATGCCATTCCATGCCATTCCATGCCATTCCATGCCATTCCATGCCATTCCATGCCATTCCATGCCATTCCATGCCATTCCATGCCATTCCATGCCATTCCATGCCATTCCATGCCATTCCATGCCATTCCATGCCATTCCATGCCATTCCATGCCATTCCATGCCATTCCATGCCATTCAATGCCATTCCATGCCATTCAATGCCGTGCCATGCGGTGCCATGCCATTCCATGCCATTCCATGCCGTGCCATGCGGTGCCATGCCATTCCATGCCATTCCATGCCATTCCATGCCATTCCATGCCATTCCATGCCATTCCATGCCATTCCATGCCATTCCATGCCATTCCATGCCATTCCATGCCATTCCATGCCATTCCATGCCATTCCATGCCATTCCATGCCATTCCATGCCATTCCATGCCATTCCATGCCATTCCATGCCATTCCATGCCATTCCATGCCATTCCATGCCATTCCATGCCATTCCATGCCATTCCATGCCATTCCATGCCATTCCATGCCATTCCATGCCATTCCATGCCATTCCATGCCATTCCATGCCATTCCATGCCATTCCATGCCATTCCATGCCATTCCATGCCATTCCATGCCATTCCATGCCATTCCATGCCATTCCATGCCATTCCATGCCATTCCATGCCATTCCATGCCATTCCATGCCATTCCATGCCATTCCATGCCATTCCATGCCATTCCATGCCATTCCATGCCATTCCATGCCGGTGCCATGCCGTGCCATGCCGTGCCATGCCGGGCCATGCCGGGCCATGCCGTGCCATGCCGGTGCCATGCCGTGCCATGCCGGGCCATGCCGTGCCATGCCTTGCCATTCCATGCCATTCCATGCCATTCCATGCCATTCAATGCCGTGCCATGCCGTGCCATGCCGTGCCATGCCGTGCCATGCCGTGCCATGCCGTGCCATGCCGTGCCATGCCGTTCCATGCCGTGCCATGCCGTGCCATGCCGTGCCATGCCGTGCCATGCCGGTGCCATGCCGTGCCATGCCGGTGCCATGCCGTGCCATGCCGGTGCCGGTGCCATGCCGTGCCATGCCGGTGCCATGCCGTGCCATGCCGGTGCCATGCCGTGCCATGCCGTGCCATGCCGTGCCATGCCGGTGCCATGCCGTGCCATGCCGTGCCATGCCGGTGCGATGCCATTCCATGCCATTCCATGCCATTCCATGCCATTCCATGCCATTCCATGCCATTCCATGCCATTCCATGCCATTCCATGCCATTCCATGCCATTCCATGCCATTCCATGCCATTCCATGCCATTCCATGCCATTCCATGCCATTCCATGCCATTCCATGCCATTCCATGCCATTCCATGCCATTCCATGCCATTCCATGCCATTCCATGCCATTCCATGCCATTCCATGCCATTCCATGCCATTCCATGCCATTCCATGCCATTCCATGCCATTCCATGCCATTCCATGCCATTCCATGCCATTCCATGCCATTCCATGCCATTCCATGCCATTCCATGCCATTCCATGCCATTCCATGCCATTCCATGCCATTCCATGCCATTCCATGCCATTCCATGCCATTCCATGCCATTCCATGCCATTCCATGCCATTCCATGCCATTCCATGCCATTCCATGCCATTCCATGCCATTCCATGCCATTCCATGCCATTCCATGCCATTCCATGCCATTCCATGCCATTCCATGCCATTCCATGCCATTCCATGCCATTCCAAGCCATTCCATGCCAGTCCATGCCAGTCCATGCCATTCCATGCCATTCCATGCCACTCAATGCGGTGCCATGCCGTGCCATGCCGGTGCCATGCCGTGCCATGCCGGTGCCATGCCGTGCCATGCCGGTGCCATGCCGTGCCATGCCGGTGCCATGCCGTGCCATGCCGGTGCCATGCCATTCCATGCCGTGCCATGCGGTGCCATGCCATTCCATGCGGTGCCATGCGGTGCCATGCCATTCCATGCCATTCCATGCCATTCCATGCCATTCCATGCCATTCCATGCCATTCCATGCCATTCCATGCCATTCCATACCATTCCATGCCATTCCATGCCATTCCATGCCATTCCATGCCATTCCATGCCATTCCATGCCATTCCATGCCATTCCATGCCATTCCATGCCATTCAATGCCGTGCCATGCCGGTGCCATGCCGTGCCATGCCGTGCCATGCCGGGCCATGCCGGGCCATGCCGTGCCATGCCGGTGCCATGCCGTGCCATGCCGGGCCATGCCGTGCCATGCGGTGCCATGCCATTCCATGCGGTGCCATGCGGTGCCATGCCATTCCATGCCATTCCATGCCATTCCATGCCATTCCATGCCATTCCATGCCATTCCATGCCATTCCATACCATTCCATGCCATTCCATGCCATTCCATGCCATTCCATGCCATTCCATGCCATTCCATGCCATTCCATGCCATTCCATGCCATTCCATGCCATTCCATGCCATTCCATGCCATTCCATGCCATTCCATGCCATTCCATGCCATTCCATGCCATTCAATGCCGTGCCATGCCGGTGCCATGCCGTGCCATGCCGTGCCATGCCGGGCCATGCCGGGCCATGCCGTGCCATGCCGGTGCCATGCCGTGCCATGCCGTGCCATGCCGGGCCATGCCGTGCCATGCCTTGCCATTCCATGCCATTCCATGCCATTCCATGCCATTCCATGCCATTCCATGCCATTCCATGCCATTCCATGCCATTCCATGCCATTCCATGCCATTCCATGCCATTCCATGCCATTCCATGCCATTCCATGCCATTCCATGCCATTCCATGCCATTCCATGCCATTCCATGCCATTCCATGCCATTCCATGCCATTCCATGCCATTCCATGCCATTCCATGCCATTCCATGCCATTCCATGCCATTCCATGCCATTCCATGCCATTCCATGCCATTCCATGCCATTCCATGCCATTCCATGCCATTCCATGCCATTCCATGCCATTCCATGCCATTCCATGCCATTCCATGCCATTCCATGCCATTCCATGCCATTCCATGCCATTCCATGCCATTCCATGCCATTCCATGCCATTCCATGCCATTCCATGCCATTCCATGCCATTCCATGCCATTCCATGCCATTCCATGCCATTCCATGCCATTCCATGCCATTCCATGCCATTCCATGCCATTCCATGCCATTCCATGCCATTCCATGCCATTCCATGCCATTCCATGCCATTCCATGCCATTCCATGCCATTCCATGCCATTCCATGCCATTCCATGCCATTCCATGCCATTCCATGCCATTCCATGCCATTCCATGCCATTCCATGCCATTCCATGCCATTCCATGCCATTCCATGCCATTCCATGCCATTCCATGCCATTCCATGCCATTCCATGCCATTCCATGCCATTCCATGCCATTCCATGCCATTCCATGCCATTCCATGCCATTCCATGCCATTCCATGCCATTCCATGCCGTGCCATGCCGTGCCATGCCGGGCCATGCCGGGCCATGCCGGGCCATGCCGTGCCATGCCGGTGCCATGCCGTGCCATGCCGTGCCATGCCGGGCCATGCCGTGCCATGCCTTGCCATTCCATGCCATTCCATGCCATTCCATGCCATTCCATGCCATTCAATGCCGTGCCATGCCGTGCCATGCCGTGCCATGCCGTGCCATGCCGTGCCATGCCGTGCCATGCCGTGCCATGCCGTGCCATGCCGTGCCATGCCGTGCCATGCCGTGCCATGCCGTGCCATGCCGTGCCATGCCGTGCCATGCCGGTGCCATGCCGTGCCATGCCAGTGCCATGCCGTGCCATGCCGGTGCCATGCCGTGCCATGCCGGTGCCATGCCGTGCCATGCCGGTGCCGGTGCCGTGCCGTGCCATGCCGGTGCCATGCCGTGCCATGCCGTGCCATGCCGGTGCCATGCCGTGCCATGCCGTGCCATGCCGGTGCCATGCCGGTGCGATGCCATTCCATGCCATTCCATGCCATTCCATGCCATTCCATGCCATTCCATGCCATTCCATGCCATTCCATGCCATTCCATGCCATTCCATGCCATTCCATGCCATTCCATGCCATTCCATGCCATTCCATGCCATTCCATGCCATTCCATGCCATTCCATGCCATTCCATGCCATTCCATGCCATTCCATGCCATTCCATGCCATTCCATGCCATTCCATGCCATTCCATGCCATTCCATGCCATTCCATGCCATTCCATGCCATTCCATGCCATTCCATGCCATTCCATGCCATTCCATGCCATTCCATGCCATTCCATGCCATTCCATGCCATTCCATGCCATTCCATGCCATTCCATGCCATTCCATGCCATTCCATGCCATTCCATGCCATTCCATGCCATTCCATGCCATTCCATGCCATTCCATGCCGGTGCCATGCCGTGCCATGCCGTGCCATGCCGGGCCATGCCGGGCCATGCCGGGCCATGCCGTGCCATGCCGGTGCCATGCCGTGCCATGCCGGGCCATGCCGTGCCATGCCTTGCCATTCCATGCCATTCCATGCCATTCCATGCCATTCAATGCCGTGCCATGCCGTGCCATGCCGTGCCATGCCGTGCCATGCCGTGCCATGCCGTGCCATGCCGTGCCATGCCGTGCCATGCCGTGCCATGCCGTGCCATGCCGTGCCATGCCGTGCCATGCCGTTCCATACCGTGCCATGCCGTGCCATGCCGTGCCATGCCGTGCCATGCCGGTGCCATGCCGGTGCCATGCCGTGCCATGCCGGTGCCATGCCGTGCCATGCCGGTGCCATGCCGTGCCATGCCGGTGCCATGCCGTGCCATGCCGGTGCCGGTGCCATGCCGTGCCATGCCGGTGCCATGCCGTGCCATGCCGTGCCATGCCGTGCCATGCCGGTGCCATGCCGTGCCATGCCGTGCCATGCCGGTGCGATGCCATTCCATGCCATTCCATGCCATTCCATGCCATTCCATGCCATTCCATGCCATTCCATGCCATTCCATGCCATTCCATGCCATTCCATGCCATTCCATGCCATTCCATGCCATTCCATGCCATTCCATGCCATTCCATGCCATTCCATGCCATTCCATGCCATTCCATGCCATTCCATGCCATTCCATGCCATTCCATGCCATTCCATGCCATTCCATGCCATTCCATGCCATTCCATGCCATTCCATGCCATTCCATGCCATTCCATGCCATTCCATGCCATTCCATGCCATTCCATGCCATTCCATGCCATTCCATGCCATTCCATGCCATTCCATGCCATTCCATGCCATTCCATGCCATTCCATGCCATTCCATGCCATTCAATGCCGTGCCATGCCGTGCCATGCCGGTGCCATGCCGTGCCATGCCGGTGCCATGCCGGTGCCATGCCGTGCCATGCCGGTGCCATGCCGTGCCATGCCGGTGCCATGCCGTGCCATGCCGGTGCCATGCCGTGCCATGCCGGTGCCATGCCGTGCCATGCCGGTGCCATGCCGTGCCATGCCGGTGCCATGCCGTGCCATGCCGGTGCCATGCCGTGCCATGCCGGTGCCATGCCGTGCCATGCCGGTGCCATGCCGGTGCCATGCCGGTGCCATGCCGGTGCCATGCCGTGCCATGCCGGTGCCATGCCGTGCCATGCCGGTGCCATGCCGTGCAATGCCGGTGCCATGCCGGTGCCATGCCGTGCCATGCCGGTGCCATGCCGTGCCATGCCGTGCCATGCCGGTGCCATGCCGTGCCATGCCGTGCCATGCCGGTGCCATGCCGTGCCATGCCGGTGCCATGCCGGTGCCATGCCATTCCATGCCATTCCATGCCATTCCATGCCATTCCATGCCATTCCATGCCATTCCATGCCATTCCATGCCATTCCATGCCATTCCATGCCATTCCATGCCATTCCATGCCATTCCATGCCATTCCATGCCATTCCATGCCATTCCATGCCATTCCATGCCATTCCATGCCATTCAATGCCATTCCATGCCATTCAATGCCGTGCCATGCCGTGCCATGCGGTGCCATGCCATTCCATGCCATTCCATGCCGTGCCATGCGGTGCCATGCCATTCCATGCCATTCCATGCGATTCCATGCCATTCCATGCCATTCCATGCGATTCCATGCCATTCCATGCCATTCCATGCCATTCCATGCCATTCCATGCCATTCCATGCCATTCCATGCCATTCCATGCCATTCCATGCCATTCCATGCCATTCCATGCCATTCCATGCCATTCCATGCCATTCCATGCCATTCCATGCCATTCCATGCCATTCCATGCCATTCCATGCCATTCCATGCCATTCCATGCCATTCCATGCCATTCCATGCCATTCAATGCCGTGCCATGCCGTGCCATGCGGTGCCATGCCATTCCATGCCATTCCATGCCGTGCCATGCGGTGCCATGCCATTCCATGCCATTCCATGCGATTCCATGCCATTCCATGCCATTCCATGCCATTCCATGCCATTCCATGCCATTCCATGCCATTCCATGCCATTCCATGCCATTCCATGCCATTCCATGCCATTCCATGCCATTCCATGCCATTCCATGCCATTCCATGCCATTCCATGCCATTCCATGCCATTCCATGCCATTCCATGCCATTCCATGCCATTCCATGCCATTCCATGCCATTCCATGCCATTCCATGCCATTCCATGCCATTCCATGCCATTCCATGCCATTCCATGCCATTCCATGCCATTCCATGCCATTCCATGCCATTCCATGCCATTCCATGCCATTCCATGCCATTCCATGCCATTCCATGCCATTCCATGCCATTCCATGCCATTCCATGCCATTCCATGCCATTCCATGCCATTCCATGCCATTCCATGCCATTCCATGCCATTCCATGCCATTCCATGCCATTCCATGCCATTCCATGCCATTCCATGCCATTCCATGCCATTCCATGCCATTCCATGCCATTCCATGCCATTCCATGCCATTCCATGCCATTCCATGCCATTCCATGCCATTCCATGCCATTCCATGCCATTCCATGCCATTCCATGCCATTCCATGCCATTCCATGCCGGTGCCATGCCGTGCCATGCCGGGCCATGCCGGGCCATGCCGGGCCATGCCGTGCCATGCCGGTGCCATGCCGTGCCATGCCGGGCCATGCCGTGCCATGCCTTGCCATTCCATGCCATTCCATGCCATTCCATGCCATTCAATGCCGTGCCATGCCGTGCCATGCCGTGCCATGCCGTGCCATGCCGTGCCATGCCGTGCCATGCCGTGCCATGCCGTGCCATGCCGTGCCATGCCGTGCCATGCCGTGCCATGCCGTGCCATGCCGTGCCATGCCGGTGCCATGCCGTGCCATGCCGGTGCCATGCCGTGCCATGCCGGTGCCATGCCGTGCCATGCCGGTGCCATGCCGTGCCATGCCGGTGCCATGCCGTGCCATGCCGGTGCCGGTGCCATGCCGTGCCATGCCGGTGCCATGCCGTGCCATGCCGTGCCATGCCGTGCCATGCCGTGCCATGCCGGTGCCATGCCGTGCCATGCCGTGCCATGCCGGTGCGATGCCATTCCATGCCATTCCATGCCATTCCATGCCATTCCATGCCATTCCATGCCATTCCATGCCATTCCATGCCATTCCATGCCATTCCATGCCATTCCATGCCATTCCATGCCATTCCATGCCATTCCATGCCATTCCATGCCATTCCATGCCATTCCATGCCATTCCATGCCATTCCATGCCATTCCATGCCATTCCATGCCATTCCATGCCATTCCATGCCATTCCATGCCATTCCATGCCATTCCATGCCATTCCATGCCATTCCATGCCATTCCATGCCATTCCATGCCATTCCATGCCATTCCATGCCATTCCATGCCATTCCATGCCATTCCATGCCATTCCATGCCATTCCATGCCATTCCATGCCATTCCATGCCATTCCATGCCATTCCATGCCATTCCATGCCATTCCATGCCATTCCATGCCATTCCATGCCATTCCATGCCATTCCATGCCATTCCATGCCATTCCATGCCATTCCATGCCATTCCATGCCATTCCATGCCGGTGCCATGCCGTGCCATTCCATGCCATTCCATGCCATTCCATGCCATTCCATGCCATTCCATGCCATTCCATGCCATTCCATGCCATTCCATGCCATTCCATGCCATTCCATGCCATTCCATGCCATTCCATGCCATTCCATGCCATTCCATGCCATTCCATGCCATTCCATGCCATTCCATGCCATTCCATGCCATTCCATGCCATTCCATGCCATTCCATGCCATTCCATGCCATTCCATGCCATTCCATGCCATTCCATGCCATTCAATGCCGTGCCATGCCGTGCCATGCCGTGCCATGCCGGTGCCATGCCGTGCCATGCCGGTGCCATGCCGTGCCATGCCGGTGCCATGCCGGTGCCATGCCGTGCCATGCCGTGCCATGCCGGTGCCATGCCGTGCCATGCCGTGCCATGCCGGTGCCATGCCGGTGCCATGCCGTGCCATGCCGGTGCCATGCCGGTGCCATGCCGGTGCCATGCCGTGCCATGCCGGTGCCATGCCGTGCCATGCCGGTGCCATGCCGTGCCATGCCGGTGCCATGCCGTGCCATGCCGGTGCCATGCCGTGCCATGCCGGTGCCATGCCGGTGCCATGCCGTGCCATGCCGGTGCCATGCCGTGCCATGCCGGTGCCATGCCGTGCCATGCCGGTGCCATGCCGTGCAATGCCGGTGCCATGCCGGTGCCATGCCGTGCCATGCCGGTGCCATGCCGTGCCATGCCGTGCCATGCCGGTGCCATGCCGTGCCATGCCGTGCCATGCCGTGCCATGCCGGTGCCATGCCGGTGCGATGCCATTCCATGCCATTCCATGCCATTCCATGCCATTCCATGCCATTCCATGCCATTCCATGCCATTCCATGCCATTCCATGCCATTCCATGCCATTCCATGCCATTCCATGCCATTCCATGCCATTCCATGCCATTCCATGCCATTCCATGCCATTCCATGCCATTCCATGCCATTCCATGCCATTCCATGCCATTCCATGCCATTCCATGCCATTCCATGCCATTCCATGCCATTCCATGCCATTCCATGCCATTCCATGCCATTCCATGCCATTCCATGCCATTCCATGCCATTCCATGCCATTCCATGCCATTCCATGCCATTCCATGCCATTCCATGCCATTCCATGCCATTCCATGCCATTCCATGCCATTCCATGCCATTCCATGCCATTCCATGCCATTCCATGCCATTCCATGCCATTCCATGCCATTCCATGCCATTCCATGCCATTCCATGCCATTCCATGCCATTCCATGCCATTCCATGCCATTCCATGCCATTCCATGCCATTCCATGCCATTCCATGCCGGTGCCATGCCGTGCCATGCCGTGCCATGCCGGGCCATGCCGTGCCATGCCGTGCCATGCCGGTGCCATGCCGTGCCATGCCGTGCCATGCCGGGCCATGCCGTGCCATGCCTTGCCATTCCATGCCATTCCATGCCATTCCATGCCATTCCATGCCATTCAATGCCGTGCCATGCCGTGCCATGCCGTGCCATGCCGTGCCATGCCGTGCCATGCCGTGCCATGCCGTGCCATGCCGTGCCATGCCGTGCCATGCCGTGCCATGCCGTGCCATGCCGTGCCATGCCGTGCCATGCCGGTGCCATGCCGGTGCCATGCCGTGCCATGCCGGTGCCATGCCGGTGCGATGCCATTCCATGCCATTCCATGCCATTCCATGCCATTCCATGCCATTCCATGCCATTCCATGCCATTCCATGCCATTCCATGCCATTCCATGCCATTCCATGCCATTCCATGCCATTCCATGCCATTCCATGCTATTCCATGCCATTCCATGCCATTCCATGCCATTCCATGCCATTCCATGCCATTCCATGCCATTCCATGCCATTCCATGCCATTCCATGCCATTCCATGCCATTCCATGCCATTCCATGCCATTCCATGCCATTCCATGCCATTCCATGCCATTCCATGCCATTCCATGCCATTCCATGCCATTCCATGCCATTCCATGCCATTCCATGCCATTCCATGCCATTCCATGCCATTCCATGCCGGTGCCATGCCGTGCCATTCCATGCCATTCCATGCCATTCCATGCCATTCCATGCCATTCCATGCCATTCCATGCCATTCCATGCCATTCCATGCCATTCCATGCCATTCCATGCCATTCCATGCCATTCCATGCCATTCCATGCCATTCCATGCCATTCCATGCCATTCCATGCCATTCCATGCCATTCCATGCCATTCCATGCCATTCCATGCCATTCCATGCCATTCCATGCCATTCCATGCCATTCCATGCCATTCCATGCCATTCCATGCCATTCAATGCCGTGCCATGCCGTGCCATGCCGGTGCCATGCCGTGCCATGCCGGTGCCATGCCGTGCCATGCCGGTGCCATGCCGTGCCATGCCGGTGCCATGCCGTGCCATGCCGTGCCATGCCGGTGCCATGCCGTGCCATGCCGTGCCATGCCGGTGCCATGCCGTGCCATGCCGGTGCCATGCCGTGCCATGCCGGTGCCATGCCGGTGCCATGCCGTGCCATGCCGGTGCCATGCCGTGCCATGCCGGTGCCATGCCGTGCCATGCCGGTGCCATGCCGTGCCATGCCGTGCCATGCCGGTGCCATGCCGTGCCATGCCGGTGCCATGCCGGTGCCATGCCATTCCATGCCATTCCATGCCATTCCATGCCATTCCATGCCATTCAATGCCATTCCATGCCATTCAATGCCGTGCCATGCCGTGCCATGCGGTGCCATGCCATTCCATGCCATTCCATGCCATTCCATGCCATTCCATGCCATTCCATGCCATTCCATGCCATTCCATGCCATTCCATGCCATTCCATGCCATTCCATGCCATTCCATGCCATTCCATGCCATTCCATGCCATTCCATGCCATTCCATGCCATTCCATGCCATTCCATGCCATTCCATGCCATTCCATGCCATTCCATGCCATTCCATGCCATTCCATGCCATTCCATGCCATTCCATGCCATTCCATGCCATTCCATGCCATTCCATGCCGTGCCATGCCGTGCCATGCCGGGCCATGCCGGGCCATGCCGGGCCATGCCGTGCCATGCCGGTGCCATGCCGTGCCATGCCGGGCCATGCCGTGCCATGCCTTGCCATTCCATGCCATTCCATGCCATTCCATGCCATTCAATGCCGTGCCATGCCGTGCCATGCCGTGCCATGCCGTGCCATGCCGTGCCATGCCGTGCCATGCCGTGCCATGCCGTGCCATGCCGAGCCATGCCGTTCCATGCCGTGCCATGCCGTGCCATGCCGTGCCATGCCGTGCCATGCCGTGCCATGCCGGTGCCATGCCGGTGCCATGCCGTGCCATGCCGGTGCCATGCCGTGCCATGCCGGTGCCATGCCGTGCCATGCCGGTGCCATGCCGTGCCATGCCGGTGCCATGCCGTGCCATGCCGGTGCCATGCCGTGCCATGCCGGTGCCGGTGCCATGCCGTGCCATGCCGGTGCCATGCCGTGCCATGCCGGTGCCATGCCGTGCCATGCCGTGCCATGCCGGTGCGATGCCATTCCATGCCATTCCATGCCATTCCATGCCATTCCATGCCATTCCATGCCATTCCATGCCATTCCATGCCATTCCATGCCATTCCATGCCATTCCATGCCATTCCATGCCATTCCATGCCATTCCATGCCATTCCATGCCATTCCATGCCATTCCATGCCATTCCATGCCATTCCATGCCATTCCATGCCATTCCATGCCATTCCATGCCATTCCATGCCATTCCATGCCATTCCATGCCATTCCATGCCATTCCATGCCATTCCATGCCATTCCATGCCATTCCATGCCATTCCATGCCATTCCATGCCATTCCATGCCATTCCATGCCATTCCATGCCATTCCATGCCATTCCATGCCATTCCATGCCATTCCATGCCATTCCATGCCATTCCATGCCGTGCCATGCCGTGCCATGCCGGGCCATGCCGGGCCATGCCGGGCCATGCCGTGCCATGCCGGTGCCATGCCGTGCCATGCCGGGCCATGCCGTGCCATGCCTTGCCATTCCATGCCATTCCATGCCATTCCATGCCATTCAATGCCGTGCCATGCCGTGCCGTGCCATGCCGTGCCATGCCGTGCCATGCCGTGCCATGCCGTGCCATGCCGTGCCATGCCGTTCCATGCCGTGCCATGCCGTGCCATGCCGTGCCATGCCGTGCCATGCCGTGCCATGCCGTGCCATGCCGGTGCCATGCCGGTGCCATGCCGTGCCATGCCGGTGCCATGCCGTGCCATGCCGGTGCCATGCCGTGCCATGCCGGTGCCATGCCGTGCCATGCCGGTGCCATGCCGAGCCATGCCGGTGCCATGCCGTGCCATGCCGGTGCCGGTGCCATGCCGTGCCATGCCGGTGCCATGCCGTGCCATGCCGTGCCATGCCGTGCCATGCCGTGCCATGCCGGTGCCATGCCGTGCCATGCCGTGCCATGCCGGTGCGATGCCATTCCATGCCATTCCATGCCATTCCATGCCATTCCATGCCATTCCATGCCATTCCATGCCATTCCATGCCATTCCATGCCATTCCATGCCATTCCATGCCATTCCATGCCATTCCATGCCATTCCATGCCATTCCATGCCATTCCATGCCATTCCATGCCATTCCATGCCATTCCATGCCATTCCATGCCATTCCATGCCATTCCATGCCATTCCATGCCATTCCATGCCATTCCATGCCATTCCATGCCATTCCATGCCATTCCATGCCATTCCATGCCATTCCATGCCATTCCATGCCATTCCATGCCATTCCATGCCATTCCATGCCATTCCATGCCATTCCATGCCATTCCATGCCATTCCATGCCATTCCATGCCATTCCATGCCATTCCATGCCATTCAATGCCGTGCCATGCCGTGCCATGCCGGTGCCATGCCGTGCCATGCCGGTGCCATGCCGTGCCATGCCGGTGCCATGCCGTGCCATGCCGGTGCCATGCCGTGCCATGCCGTGCCATGCCGGTGCCATGCCGTGCCATGCCGTGCCATGCCGGTGCCATGCCGTGCCATGCCGGTGCCATGCCGTGCCATGCCGGTGCCATGCCGGTGCCATGCCGTGCCATGCCGGTGCCATGCCGTGCCATGCCGGTGCCATGCCGTGCCATGCCGGTGCCATGCCGTGCCATGCCGTGCCATGCCGGTGCCATGCCGTGCCATGCCGGTGCCATGCCGGTGCCATGCCATTCCATGCCATTCCATGCCATTCCATGCCATTCCATGCCATTCAATGCCATTCCATGCCATTCAATGCCGTGCCATGCCGTGCCATGCGGTGCCATGCCATTCCATGCCATTCCATGCCATTCCATGCCATTCCATGCCATTCCATGCCATTCCATGCCATTCCATGCCATTCCATGCCATTCCATGCCATTCCATGCCATTCCATGCCATTCCATGCCATTCCATGCCATTCCATGCCATTCCATGCCATTCCATGCCATTCCATGCCATTCCATGCCATTCCATGCCATTCCATGCCATTCCATGCCATTCCATGCCATTCCATGCCATTCCATGCCATTCCATGCCATTCCATGCCATTCCATGCCATTCCATGCCGTGCCATGCCGTGCCATGCCGGGCCATGCCGGGCCATGCCGGGCCATGCCGTGCCATGCCGGTGCCATGCCGTGCCATGCCGGGCCATGCCGTGCCATGCCTTGCCATTCCATGCCATTCCATGCCATTCCATGCCATTCAATGCCGTGCCATGCCGTGCCATGCCGTGCCATGCCGTGCCATGCCGTGCCATGCCGTGCCATGCCGTGCCATGCCGAGCCATGCCGTTCCATGCCGTGCCATGCCGTGCCATGCCGTGCCATGCCGTGCCATGCCGTGCCATGCCGTGCCATGCCGTGCCATGCCGGTGCCATGCCGGTGCCATGCCGTGCCATGCCGGTGCCATGCCGTGCCATGCCGGTGCCATGCCGTGCCATGCCGGTGCCATGCCGTGCCATGCCGGTGCCATGCCGTGCCATGCCGGTGCCATGCCGTGCCATGCCGGTGCCGGTGCCATGCCGTGCCATGCCGGTGCCATGCCGTGCCATGCCGGTGCCATGCCGTGCCATGCCGTGCCATGCCGGTGCGATGCCATTCCATGCCATTCCATGCCATTCCATGCCATTCCATGCCATTCCATGCCATTCCATGCCATTCCATGCCATTCCATGCCATTCCATGCCATTCCATGCCATTCCATGCCATTCCATGCCATTCCATGCCATTCCATGCCATTCCATGCCATTCCATGCCATTCCATGCCATTCCATGCCATTCCATGCCATTCCATGCCATTCCATGCCATTCCATGCCATTCCATGCCATTCCATGCCATTCCATGCCATTCCATGCCATTCCATGCCATTCCATGCCATTCCATGCCATTCCATGCCATTCCATGCCATTCCATGCCATTCCATGCCATTCCATGCCATTCCATGCCATTCCATGCCATTCCATGCCATTCCATGCCATTCCATGCCGTGCCATGCCGTGCCATGCCGGGCCATGCCGGGCCATGCCGGGCCATGCCGTGCCATGCCGGTGCCATGCCGTGCCATGCCGGGCCATGCCGTGCCATGCCTTGCCATTCCATGCCATTCCATGCCATTCCATGCCATTCAATGCCGTGCCATGCCGTGCCATGCCGTGCCATGCCGTGCCATGCCGTGCCATGCCGTGCCATGCCGTTCCATGCCGTGCCATGCCGTGCCATGCCGTGCCATGCCGTGCCATGCCGTGCCATGCCGTGCCATGCCGGTGCCATGCCGGTGCCATGCCGTGCCATGCCGGTGCCATGCCGTGCCATGCCGGTGCCATGCCGTGCCATGCCGGTGCCATGCCGTGCCATGCCGGTGCCATGCCGAGCCATGCCGGTGCCATGCCGTGCCATGCCGGTGCCGGTGCCATGCCGTGCCATGCCGGTGCCATGCCGTGCCATGCCGTGCCATGCCGTGCCATGCCGGTGCCATGCCGTGCCATGCCGTGCCATGCCGTGCCATGCCGTGCCATGCCGGTGCCATGCCGTGCCATGCCGTGCCATGCCGGTGCGATGCCATTCCATGCCATTCCATGCCATTCCATGCCATTCCATGCCATTCCATGCCATTCCATGCCATTCCATGCCATTCCATGCCATTCCATGCCATTCCATGCCATTCCATGCCATTCCATGCCATTCCATGCCATTCCATGCCATTCCATGCCATTCCATGCCATTCCATGCCATTCCATGCCATTCCATGCCATTCCATGCCATTCCATGCCATTCCATGCCATTCCATGCCATTCCATGCCATTCCATGCCATTCCATGCCATTCCATGCCATTCCATGCCATTCCATGCCATTCCATGCCATTCCATGCCATTCCATGCCATTCCATGCCATTCCATGCCATTCCATGCCATTCCATGCCATTCCATGCCATTCCATGCCATTCCATGCCATTCCATGCCATTCCATGCCATTCCATGCCATTCCATGCCATTCCATGCCATTCCATGCCATTCCATGCCATTCCATGCCATTCCATGCCATTCCATGCCATTCCATGCCATTCCATGCCATTCCATGCCATTCCATGCCATTCCATGCCATTCCATGCCATTCAATGCCGTGCCATGCCGTGCCATGCCGGTGCCATGCCGTGCCATGCCGGTGCCATGCCGGTGCCATGCCGTGCCATGCCGGTGCCATGCCGTGCCATGCCGGTGCCATGCCGTGCCATGACGGTGCCATGCCGTGCCATGCCGGTGCCATGCCGTGCCATGCCGGTGCCATGCCGTGCCATGCCGGTGCCATGCCGTGCCATGCCGGTGCCATGCCGTGCCATGCCGGTGCCATGCCGTGCCATGCCGGTGCCATGCCGTGCCATGCCGGTGCCATGCCGTGCCATGCCGGTGCCATGCCGTGCCATGCCGGTGCCATGCCGTGCCATGCCGGTGCCATGCCGTGCCATGCCGGTGCCATGCCGTGCCATGCCGTGCCATGCCGGTGCCATGCCGTGCCATGCCGGTGCCATGCCGTGCCATGCCGTGCCATGCCGGTGCCATGCCGTGCCATGCCGGTGCCGGTGCCATGCCGTGCCATGCCGGTGCCATGCCGTGCCATGCCGTGCCATGCCGGTGCCATGCCGTGCCATGCCGTGCCATGCCGGTGCGATGCCATTCCATGCCATTCCATGCCATTCCATGCCATTCCATGCCATTCCATGCCATTCCATGCCATTCCATGCCATTCCATGCCATTCCATGCCATTCCATGCCATTCCATGCCATTCCATGCCATTCCATGCCATTCCATGCCATTCCATGCCATTCCATGCCATTCCATGCCATTCCATGCCATTCCATGCCATTCCATGCCATTCCATGCCATTCCATGCCATTCCATGCCATTCCATGCCATTCCATGCCATTCCATGCCATTCCATGCCATTCCATGCCATTCCATGCCATTCCATGCCATTCCATGCCATTCCATGCCATTCCATGCCATTCCATGCCATTCCATGCCATTCCATGCCATTCCATGCCATTCCATGCCATTCCATGCCATTCCATGCCATTCCATGCCATTCCATGCCATTCCATGCCATTCCATGCCATTCCATGCCATTCCATGCCATTCCATGCCATTCCATGCCATTCCATGCCATTCAATGCCGTGCCATGCCGTGCCATGCCGGTGCCATGCCGTGCCATGCCGGTGCCATGCCGGTGCCATGCCGTGCCATGCCGGTGCCATGCCGTGCCATGCCGGTGCCATGCCGTGCCATGCCGGTGCCATGCCGTGCCATGCCGGTGCCATGCCGTGCCATGCCGGTGCCATGCCGTGCCATGCCGGTGCCATGCCGTGCCATGCCGGTGCCATGCCGTGCCATGCCGGTGCCATGCCGGTGCCATGCCGTGCCATGCCGGTGCCATGCCGTGCCATGCCGGTGCCATGCCGTGCCATGCCGGTGCCATGCCGTGCCATGCCGGTGCCATGCCGGTGCCATGCCGTGCCATGCCGGTGCCATGCCGTGCCATGCCGGTGCCATGCCGTGCCATGCCGGTGCCATGCCGTGCAATGCCGGTGCCATGCCGGTGCCATGCCGTGCCATGCCGGTGCCATGCCGTGCCATGCCGTGCCATGCCGGTGCCATGCCGTGCCATGCCGTGCCATGCCGGTGCCATGCCGTGCCATGCCGGTGCCATGCCGGTGCCATGCCGTGCCATGCCGGTGCCATGCCGTGCCATGCCGGTGCCATGCCGAGCCATGCCGGTGCCATGCCGTGCCATGCCGGTGCCGGTGCCATGCCGTGCCATGCCGGTGCCATGCCGTGCCATGCCGTGCCATGCCGTGCCATGCCGGTGCCATGCCGTGCCATGCCGTGCCATGCCGGTGCGATGCCATTCCATGCCATTCCATGCCATTCCATGCCATTCCATGCCATTCCATGCCATTCCATGCCATTCCATGCCATTCCATGCCATTCCATGCCATTCCATGCCATTCCATGCCATTCCATGCCATTCCATGCCATTCCATGCCATTCCATGCCATTCCATGCCATTCCATGCCATTCCATGCCATTCCATGCCATTCCATGCCATTCCATGCCATTCCATGCCATTCCATGCCATTCCATGCCATTCCATGCCATTCCATGCCATTCCATGCCATTCCATGCCATTCCATGCCATTCCATGCCATTCCATGCCATTCCATGCCATTCCATGCCATTCCATGCCATTCCATGCCATTCCATGCCATTCCATGCCATTCCATGCCATTCCATGCCATTCCATGCCATTCCATGCCATTCCATGCCATTCCATGCCATTCCATGCCATTCCATGCCATTCCATGCCATTCCATGCCATTCCATGCCATTCCATGCCATTCCATGCCATTCAATGCCGTGCCATGCCGTGCCATGCCGGTGCCATGCCGTGCCATGCCGGTGCCATGCCGGTGCCATGCCGTGCCATGCCGGTGCCATGCCGTGCCATGCCGGTGCCATGCCGTGCCATGCCGGTGCCATGCCGTGCCATGCCGGTGCCATGCCGTGCCATGCCGGTGCCATGCCGTGCCATGCCGGTGCCATGCCGTGCCATGCCGGTGCCATGCCGTGCCATGCCGGTGCCATGCCGTGCCATGCCGGTGCCATGCCGTGCCATGCCGGTGCCATGCCGTGCCATGCCGGTGCCATGCCGTGCCATGCCGGTGCCATGCCGTGCCATGCCGGTGCCATGCCGTGCCATGCCGTGCCATGCCGGTGCCATGCCGTGCCATGCCGGTGCCATGCCGTGCCATGCCGTGCCATGCCGGTGCCATGCCGTGCCATGCCGGTGCCGGTGCCGTGCCGTGCCATGCCGGTGCCATGCCGTGCCATGCCGTGCCATGCCGGTGCCATGCCGTGCCATGCCGTGCCATGCCGGTGCGATGCCATTCCATGCCATTCCATGCCATTCCATGCCATTCCATGCCATTCCATGCCATTCCATGCCATTCCATGCCATTCCATGCCATTCCATGCCATTCCATGCGATTCCATGCCATTCCATGCCATTCCATGCCATTCCATGCCATTCCATGCCATTCCATGCCATTCCATGCCATTCCATGCCATTCCATGCCATTCCATGCCATTCCATGCCATTCCATGCCATTCCATGCCATTCCATGCCATTCCATGCCATTCCATGCCATTCCATGCCATTCCATGCCATTCCATGCCATTCCATGCCATTCCATGCCATTCCATGCCATTCCATGCCATTCCATGCCATTCCATGCCATTCCATGCCATTCCATGCCATTCCATGCCATTCCATGCCATTCCATGCCATTCCATGCCATTCCATGCCATTCCATGCCATTCCATGCCATTCCATGCCATTCCATGCCATTCCATGCCATTCCATGCCATTCCATGCCATTCCATGCCATTCCATGCCATTCCATGCCATTCCATGCCATTCCATGCCATTCCATGCCATTCCATGCCATTCCATGCCATTCAATGCCGTGCCATGCCGTGCCATGCCGGTGCCATGCCGGTGCCATGCCGTGCCATGCCGGTGCCATGCCGGTGCCATGCCGTGCCATGCCGGTGCCATGCCGTGCCATGCCGGTGCCATGCCGTGCCATGCCGGTGCCATGCCGTGCCATGCCGGTGCCATGCCGTGCCATGCCGGTGCCATGCCGGTGCCATGCCGTGCCATGCCGGTGCCATGCCGTGCCATGCCGGTGCCATGCCGTGCCATGCCGGTGCCATGCCGTGCCATGCCGGTGCCATGCCGGTGCCATGCCGTGCCATGCCGGTGCCATGCCGTGCCATGCCGGTGCCATGCCGTGCCATGCCGGTGCCATGCCGTGCAATGCCGGTGCCATGCCGGTGCCATGCCGTGCCATGCCGGTGCCATGCCGTGCCATGCCGTGCCATGCCGGTGCCATGCCGTGCCATGCCGTGCCATGCCGGTGCCATGCCGTGCCATGCCGGTGCCATGCCGGTGCCATGCCATTCCATGCCATTCCATGCCATTCCATGCCATTCCATGCCATTCCATGCCATTCCATGCCATTCCATGCCATTCCATGCCATTCCATGCCATTCCATGCCATTCCATGCCATTCCATGCCATTCCATGCCATTCCATGCCATTCCATGCCATTCCATGCCATTCCATGCCATTCCATGCCATTCCATGCCATTCCATGCCATTCCATGCCATTCCATGCCATTCCATGCCATTCCATGCCATTCCATGCCATTCCATGCCATTCCATGCCATTCCATGCCATTCCATGCCATTCCATGCCATTCCATGCCATTCCATGCCATTCCATGCCATTCCATGCCATTCCATGCCATTCCATGCCATTCCATGCCATTCCATGCCATTCCATGCCATTCCATGCCATTCCATGCCATTCCATGCCATTCCATGCCATTCAATGCCATTCCATGCCATTCAATGCCGTGCCATGCCGTGCCATGCGGTGCCATGCCATTCCATGCCATTCCATGCCGTGCCATGCGGTGCCATGCCATTCCATGCCATTCCATGCCATTCCATGCCATTCCATGCCATTCCATGCCATTCCATGCCATTCCATGCCATTCCATGCCATTCCATGCCATTCCATGCCATTCCATGCCATTCCATGCCATTCCATGCCATTCCATGCCATTCCATGCCATTCCATGCCATTCCATGCCATTCCATGCCATTCCATGCCATTCCATGCCATTCCATGCCATTCCATGCCATTCCATGCCATTCCATGCCGTTCCATGCCATTCAATGCCATTCCATGCCATTCAATGCCGTGCCATGCCGTGCCATGCGGTGCTATGCCATTCCATGCCGTGCCATGCCGTGCCATGCGGTGCTATGCCATTCCATGCCATTCCATGCCGTGCCATGCGGTGCCATGCCATTCCATGCCATTCCATGCCATTCCATGCCATTCCATGCCATTCCATGCCATTCCATGCCATTCCATGCCATTCCATGCCATTCCATGCCATTCCATGCCATTCCATGCCATTCCATGCCATTCCATGCCATTCCATGCCATTCCATGCCATTCCATGCCATTCCATGCCATTCCATGCCATTCCATGCCATTCCATGCCATTCCATGCCATTCCATGCCATTCCATGCCATTCCATGCCATTCCATGCCATTCCATGCCATTCCATGCCATTCCATGCCATTCCATGCCATTCCATGCCATTCCATGCCATTCCATGCCATTCCATGCCATTCCATGCCATTCCATGCCATTCCATGCCATTCCATGCCATTCCATGCCATTCCATGCCATTCCATGCCATTCCATGCCATTCCATGCCATTCCATGCCATTCCATGCCATTCCATGCCATTCCATGCCATTCCATGCCATTCCATGCCATTCCATGCCATTCCATGCCATTCCATGCCATTCCATGCCATTCCATGCCATTCCATGCCATTCCATGCCATTCCATGCCATTCCATGCCATTCCATGCCATTCCATGCCATTCCATGCCATTCCATGCCATTCCATGCCATTCCATGCCATTCCATGCCATTCCATGCCATTCCATGCCATTCCATGCCATTCCATGCCATTCCATGCCATTCCATGCCATTCCATGCCATTCCATGCCATTCCATGCCATTCCATGCCATTCCATGCCATTCCATGCCATTCCATGCCATTCCATGCCATTCCATGCCATTCCATGCCATTCCATGCCATTCCATGCCATTCCATGCCATTCCATGCCATTCCATGCCATTCCATGCCATTCCATGCCATTCCATGCCATTCCATGCCATTCCATGCCATTCCATGCCATTCCATGCCATTCCATGCCGTGCCATGCCGTGCCATGCCGTGCCATGCCGTGCCATGCCGTGCCATGCCGTGCCATGCCGTGCCATGCCGTGCCATGCCGTGCCATGCCGTGCCATGCCGGTGCCATGCCGGTGCCATGCCGTGCCATGCCGGTGCCATGCCGTGCCATGCCGGTGCCATGCCGTGCCATGCCGTGCCATGCCGTGCCATGCCGTGCCATGCCGGTGCCATGCCGTGCCATGCCGGTGCCATGCCGTGCAATGCCGGTGCCATGCCGGTGCCATGCCGTGCCATGCCGGTGCCATGCCGTGCCATGCCGTGCCATGCCGGTGCCATGCCGTGCCATGCCGGTGCCATGCCGGTGCCATGCCGTGCCATGCCGGTGCCATGCCGTGCCATGCCGTGCCATGCCGGTGCCATGCCGTGCCATGCCGTGCCATGCCGGTGCTATGCCGGTGCCATGCCGGTGCCATGCCGTGCCATGCCGGTGCCATGCCGTGCCATGCCGTGCCATGCCGTGCCATGCCGTGCCATGCCGGTGCCATGCCGGTGCCATGCCGTGCCATGCCGTGCCATGCCGGTGCCATGCCGGTGCCATGCCGTGCCATGCCGGTGCCATGCCGGTGCCATGCCGTGCCATGCCGGTGCCATGCCGGTGCCATGCCGGTGCCATGCCGTGCCATGCCGGTGCCATGCCGTGCCATGCCGTGCCATGCCGGTGCCATGCCGTGCCATGCCGTGCCATGCCGGTGCCATGCCGTGCCATGCCATTCCATGCCATTCCATGCCATTCCATGCCATTCCATGCCATTCCATGCCATTCCATGCCATTCCATGCCATTCCATGCCATTCCATGCCATTCCATGCCATTCCATGCCATTCCATGCCATTCCATGCCATTCCATGCCATTCCATGCCATTCCATGCCATTCCATGCCATTCCATGCCATTCCATGCCATTCCATGCCATTCCATGCCATTCCATGCCATTCCATGCCATTCCATGCCATTCCATGCCATTCCATGCCATTCCATGCCATTCCATGCCATTCCATGCCATTCAATGCCGTGCCATGCCGTGCCATGCCGTGCCATGCCGGTGCCATGCCGTGCCATGCCGGTGCCATGCCGTGCCATGCCGGTGCCATGCCGTGCCATGCCGGTGCCATGCCGTGCCATGCCGTGCCATGCCGGTGCCATGCCGTGCCATGCCGTGCCATGCCGGTGCCATGCCGTGCCATGCCGGTGCCATGCCGGTGCCATGCCGTGCCATGCCGGTGCCATGCCGTGCCATGCCGGTGCCATGCCGTGCCATGCCGGTGCCATGCCGTGCCATGCCGGTGCCATGCCGTGCCATGCCGGTGCCATGCCGGTGCCATGCCGTGCCATGCCGGTGCCATGCCGTGCCATGCCGGTGCCATGCCGTGCCATGCCGGTGCCATGCCGTGCCATGCCGGTGCCATGCCGTGCAATGCCGGTGCCATGCCGGTGCCATGCCGTGCCATGCCGGTGCCATGCCGTGCCATGCCGTGCCATGCCGGTGCCATGCCGTGCCATGCCGTGCCATGCCGGTGCCATGCCGTGCCATGCCGTGCCATGCCGGTGCCATGCCGTGCCATGCCGGTGCCATGCCGGTGCCATGCCATTCCATGCCATTCCATGCCATTCCATGCCATTCCATGCCATTCCATGCCATTCAATGCCATTCCATGCCATTCAATGCCGTGCCATGCCGTGCCATGCGGTGCCATGCCATTCCATGACATTCCATGCCGTGCCATGCGGTGCCATGCCATTCCATGCCATTCCATGCCATTCCATGCCATTCCATGCCATTCCATGCCATTCCATGCCATTCCATGCCATTCCATGCCATTCCATGCCATTCCATGCCATTCCATGCCATTCCATGCCATTCCATGCCATTCCATGCCATTCCATGCCATTCCATGCCATTCCATGCCATTCCATGCCATTCCATGCCATTCCATGCCATTCCATGCCATTCCATGCCATTCCATGCCATTCCATGCCATTCCATGCCATTCCATGCCATTCCATGCCATTCCATGCCATTCCATGCCATTCCATGCCATTCCATGCCATTCCATGCCATTCCATGCCATTCCATGCCATTCCATGCCATTCCATGCCATTCCATGCCATTCCATGCCATTCCATGCCATTCCATGCCATTCCATGCCATTCCATGCCGGTGCCATGCCGTGCCATGCCGTGCCATGCCGGGCCATGCCGGGCCATGCCGGGCCATGCCGTGCCATGCCGGTGCCATGCCGTGCCATGCCGGGCCATGCCGTGCCATGCCTTGCCATTCCATGCCATTCCATGCCATTCCATGCCATTCAATGCCGTGCCATGCCGTGCCATGCCGTGCCATGCCGTGCCATACCGTGCCATACCGTGCCATGCCGTGCCATGCCGTGCCATGCCGTTCCATGCCGTGCCATGCCGTGCCATGCCGGTGCCATGCCGTGCCATGCCGGTGCCATGCCGTGCCATGCCGGTGCCATGCCGTGCCATGCCGGTGCCATGCCGTGCCATGCCGGTGCCGGTGCCATGCCGTGCCATGCCGGTGCCATGCCGTGCCATGCCGTGCCATGCCGTGCCATGCCGGTGCCATGCCGTGCCATGCCGTGCCATGCCGGTGCGATGCCATTCCATGCCATTCCATGCCATTCCATGCCATTCCATGCCATTCCATGCCATTCCATGCCATTCCATGCCATTCCATGCCATTCCATGCCATTCCATGCCATTCCATGCCATTCCATGCCATTCCATGCCATTCCATGCCATTCCATGCCATTCCATGCCATTCCATGCCATTCCATGCCATTCCATGCCATTCCATGCCATTCCATGCCATTCCATGCCATTCCATGCCATTCCATGCCATTCCATGCCATTCCATGCCATTCCATGCCATTCCATGCCATTCCATGCCATTCCATGCCATTCCATGCCATTCCATGCCATTCCATGCCATTCCATGCCATTCCATGCCATTCCATGCCATTCCATGCCATTCCATGCCATTCCATGCCATTCCATGCCATTCCATGCCATTCCATGCCATTCCATGCCATTCCATGCCATTCCATGCCATTCCATGCCATTCCATGCCATTCCATGCCATTCCATGCCATTCCATGCCATTCCATGCCATTCCATGCCATTCCATGCCATTCCATGCCATTCCATGCCATTCCATGCCATTCCATGCCATTCCATGCCATTCCATGCCATTCCATGCCATTCCATGCCATTCCATGCCATTCCATGCCATTCCATGCCATTCCATGCCATTCCATGCCATTCCATGCCATTCCATGCCATTCCATGCCATTCCATGCCATTCCATGCCATTCCATGCCATTCCAAGCCATTCCATGCCAGTCCATGCCAGTCCATGCCATTCCATGCCATTCCATGCCACTCAATGCGGTGCCATGCCGTGCCATGCCGGTGCCATGCCGTGCCATGCCGGTGCCATGCCGTGCCATGCCGGTGCCATGCCGTGCCATGCCGGTGCCATGCCGTGCCATGCCGGTGCCATGCCATTCCATGCCGTGCCATGCGGTGCCATGCCATTCCATGCGGTGACATGCGGTGCCATGCCATTCCATGCCATTCCATGCCATTCCATGCCATTCCATGCCATTCCATGCCATTCCATACCATTCCATGCCATTCCATGCCATTCCATGCCATTCCATGCCATTCCATGCCATTCCATGCCATTCCATGCCATTCCATGCCATTCCATGCCATTCCATGCCATTCCATGCCATTCCATGCCATTCCATGCCATTCCATGCCATTCCATGCCATTCCATGCCGTGCCATGCCGTGCCATGCCGTGCCATGCCGTGCCATGCCGTGCCATGCCGTGCCATGCCGGTGCCATGCCGTGCCATGCCGGTGCCATGCCGTGCCATGCCGTGCCATGCCGGTGCCATGCCGTGCCATGCCGTGCCATGCCGGTGCCATGCCGTGCCATGCCGTGCCATGCCGGTGCCATGCCGTGCCATGCCGTGCCATGCCGGTGCCATGCCGTGCCATGCCGGTGCCATGCCGTGCCATGCCGTGCCATGCCGGTGCCATGCCGGTGCCATGCCGGTGCCATGCCGGTGCCATGCCGGTGCCATGCCGTGCCATGCCGGTGCCATGCCGTGCCATGCCGTGCCATGCCGGTGCCATGCCGTGCCATGCCGGTGCCATGCCGTGCCATGCCGGTGCCATGCCGTGCCATGCCGGTGCCATGCCGTGCCATGCCGGTGCCATGCCGTGCCATGCCGGTGCCATGCCATGCCATGCCGGTGCCATGCCGTGCCATGCCGTGCCATGCCATTCCATGCCATTCCATGCCATTCCATGCCATTCCATGCCATTCCATGCCACTCAATGCGGTGCCATGCCGTGCCATGCCGGTGCCATGCCGTGCCATGCCGGTGCCATGCCGTGCCATGCCGTGCCATGCCGTGCCATGCCGGTGCCATGCCGGTGCCATGCCATTCCATGTCATTCCATGCCATTCCATGTCATTCCATGCCATTCCATGCCATTCCATGCCATTCCATGCCATTCCATGCCATTCCATGCCATTCCATGCCATTCCATGCCATTCCATGCCATTCCATGCCATTCCATGCCATTCCATGCCATTCCATGCCATTCCATGCCATTCCATGCCATTCCATGCCATTCCATGCCATTCCATGCCATTCCATGCCATTCCATGCCATTCCATGCCATTCCATGCCGTGCCATGCCGTGCCATGCCGTGCCATGCCGTGCCATGCCGTGCCATGCCGTGCCATGCCGTGCCATGCCGTGCCATGCCGTGCCATGCCGTGCCATGCCGTGCCATGCCGTGCCATGCCGGTGCCATGCCGTGCCATGCCGGTGCCATGCCGTGCCATGCCGGTGCCATGCCGTGCCATGCCGGTGCCATGCCGTGCCATGCCGGTGCCATGCCGTGCCATGCCGGTGCCATGCCGTGCCATGCCGGTGCCATGCCGTGCAATGCCGGTGCCATGCCGGTGCCATGCCGTGCCATGCCGGTGCCATGCCGTGCCATGCCGGTGCCATGCCGTGCCATGCCGTGCCATGCCGGTGCCATGCCGTGCCATGCCGGTGCCATGCCGTGCCATGCCGTGCCATGCCGGTGCCATGCCGTGCCATGCCGGTGCCATGCCGTGCCATGCCGGTGCTATGCCGGTGCCATGCCGGTGCCATGCCGTGCCATGCCGGTGCCATGCCGTGCCATGCCGGTGCCATGCCGTGCCATGCCGGTGCCATGCCGTGCCATGCCGGTGCCATGCCGTGCCATGCCGGTGCCATGCCGTGCCATGCCGCTGCCATGCCGGTGCCATGCCGTGCCATGCCGGTGCCATGCCGTGCCATGCCGTGCCATGCCGGTGCCATGCCGTGCCATGCCGGTGCCATGCCGTGCCATGCCATTCCATGCCATTCCATGCCATTCCATGCCATTCCATGCCATTCCATGCCATTCCATGCCATTCCATGCCATTCCATGCCATTCCATGCCATTCCATGCCATTCCATGCCATTCCATGCCATTCCATGCCATTCCATGCCATTCCATGCCATTCCATGCCATTCCATGCCATTCCATGCCATTCCATGCCATTCCATGCCATTCCATGCCATTCCATGCCATTCCATGCCATTCCATGCCATTCCATGCCATTCCATGCCATTCCATGCCATTCCATGCCATTCCATGCCATTCCATGCCATTCCATGCCATTCCATGCCATTCCATGCCATTCCATGCCATTCCATGCCATTCCATGCCATTCCATGCCATTCCATGCCATTCCATGCCATTCCATGCCATTCCATGCCATTCCATGCCATTCCATGCCATTCCATGCCATTCCATGCCATTCCATGCCATTCCATGCCATTCCATGCCATTCCATGCCATTCCATGCCATTCCATGCCATTCCATGCCATTCCATGCCATTCCATGCCATTCCATGCCATTCCATGCCATTCCATGCCATTCCATGCCATTCCATGCCATTCCATGCCATTCCATGCCATTCCATGCCATTCCATGCCATTCCATGCCATTCCATGCCATTCCATGCCATTCCATGCCATTCCATGCCATTCCATGCCATTCCATGCCGTGCCATGCCGTGCCATGCCGTGCCATGCCGTGCCATGCCGTGCCATGCCGTGCCATGCCGGTGCCATGCCGTGCCATGCCGGTGCCATGCCGTGCCATGCCGTGCCATGCCGGTGCCATGCCGTGCCATGCCGTGCCATGCCGGTGCCATGCCGTGCCATGCCGTGCCATGCCGGTGCCATGCCGTGCCATGCCGTGCCATGCCGGTGCCATGCCGTGCCATGCCGGTGCCATGCCGTGCCATGCCGTGCCATGCCGGTGCCATGCCGGTGCCATGCCGGTGCCATGCCGGTGCCATGCCGGTGCCATGCCGTGCCATGCCGGTGCCATGCCGTGCCATGCCGTGCCATGCCGGTGCCATGCCGTGCCATGCCGGTGCCATGCCGTGCCATGCCGGTGCCATGCCGTGCCATGCCGGTGCCATGCCGTGCCATGCCGGTGCCATGCCGTGCCATGCCGGTGCCATGCCATGCCATGCCGGTGCCATGCCGTGCCATGCCGTGCCATGCCATTCCATGCCATTCCATGCCATTCCATGCCATTCCATGCCATTCCATGCCACTCAATGCGGTGCCATGCCGTGCCATGCCGGTGCCATGCCGTGCCATGCCGGTGCCATGCCGTGCCATGCCGTGCCATGCCGTGCCATGCCGGTGCCATGCCGGTGCCATGCCATTCCATGTCATTCCATGCCATTCCATGTCATTCCATGCCATTCCATGCCATTCCATGCCATTCCATGCCATTCCATGCCATTCCATGCCATTCCATGCCATTCCATGCCATTCCATGCCATTCCATGCCATTCCATGCCATTCCATGCCATTCCATGCCATTCCATGCCATTCCATGCCATTCCATGCCATTCCATGCCATTCCATGCCATTCCATGCCATTCCATGCCATTCCATGCCATTCCATGCCATTCCATGCCATTCCATGCCGTGCCATGCCGTGCCATGCCGTGCCATGCCGTGCCATGCCGTGCCATGCCGTGCCATGCCGTGCCATGCCGTGCCATGCCGTGCCATGCCGTGCCATGCCGTGCCATGCCGTGCCATGCCGGTGCCATGCCGTGCCATGCCGGTGCCATGCCGTGCCATGCCGGTGCCATGCCGTGCCATGCCGGTGCCATGCCGTGCCATGCCGGTGCCATGCCGTGCCATGCCGGTGCCATGCCGTGCCATGCCGGTGCCATGCCGTGCAATGCCGGTGCCATGCCGGTGCCATGCCGTGCCATGCCGGTGCCATGCCGTGCCATGCCGGTGCCATGCCGTGCCATGCCGTGCCATGCCGGTGCCATGCCGTGCCATGCCGGTGCCATGCCGTGCCATGCCGTGCCATGCCGGTGCCATGCCGTGCCATGCCGGTGCCATGCCGTGCCATGCCGGTGCTATGCCGGTGCCATGCCGGTGCCATGCCGTGCCATGCCGGTGCCATGCCGTGCCATGCCGGTGCCATGCCGTGCCATGCCGGTGCCATGCCGTGCCATGCCGGTGCCATGCCGTGCCATGCCGGTGCCATGCCGTGCCATGCCGCTGCCATGCCGGTGCCATGCCGTGCCATGCCGGTGCCATGCCGTGCCATGCCGTGCCATGCCGGTGCCATGCCGTGCCATGCCGGTGCCATGCCGTGCCATGCCATTCCATGCCATTCCATGCCATTCCATGCCATTCCATGCCATTCCATGCCATTCCATGCCATTCCATGCCATTCCATGCCATTCCATGCCATTCCATGCCATTCCATGCCATTCCATGCCATTCCATGCCATTCCATGCCATTCCATGCCATTCCATGCCATTCCATGCCATTCCATGCCATTCCATGCCATTCCATGCCATTCCATGCCATTCCATGCCATTCCATGCCATTCCATGCCATTCCATGCCATTCCATGCCATTCCATGCCATTCCATGCCATTCCATGCCATTCCATGCCATTCCATGCCATTCCATGCCATTCCATGCCATTCCATGCCATTCCATGCCATTCCATGCCATTCCATGCCATTCCATGCCATTCCATGCCATTCCATGCCATTCCATGCCATTCCATGCCATTCCATGCCATTCCATGCCATTCCATGCCATTCCATGCCATTCCATGCCATTCCATGCCATTCCATGCCATTCCATGCCATTCCATGCCATTCCATGCCATTCCATGCCATTCCATGCCATTCCATGCCATTCCATGCCATTCCATGCCATTCCATGCCATTCCATGCCATTCCATGCCATTCCATGCCATTCCATGCCATTCCATGCCATTCCATGCCATTCCATGCCATTCAATGCCGTGCCATGCCGTGCCATGCCGTGCCATGCCGGTGCCATGCCGGTGCCATGCCGTGCCATGCCGGTGCCATGCCGTGCCATTCCATGCCATTCCATGCCATTCCATGCCATTCCATGCCGTGCCATGCCGTGCCATGCCGTGCCATGCCGTGCCATGCCGTGCCATGCCGGTGCCATGCCGTGCCATGCCGGTGCCATGCCGTGCCATGCCGGTGCCATGCCGTGCCATGCCGGTGCCATGCCGTGCCATGCCGGTGCCATGCCGTGCCATGCCGGTGCCATGCCGTGCCATGCCGGTGCCATGCCGTGCCATGCCGGTGCCATGCCGTGCAATGCCGGTGCCATGCCGGTGCCATGCCGTGCCATGCCGGTGCCATGCCGTGCCATGCCGTGCCATGCCGGTGCCATGCCGTGCCATGCCGGTGCCATGCCGTGCCATGCCGGTGCCATGCCGTGCCATGCCGGTGCCATGCCGTGCCATGCCGTGCCATGCCGGTGCCATGCCGGTGCCATGCCGTGCCATGCCGGTGCTATGCCGTGCCATGCCGGTGCCATGCCGTGCCATGCCGGTGCCATGCCGTGCCATGCCGGTGCCATGCCGTGCCATGCCGGTGCCATGCCGTGCCATGCCGGTGCCATGCCGTGCCATGCCGGTGCCATGCCGGTGCCATGCCGTGCCATGCCGGTGCCATGCCGTGCCATGCCGGTGCCATGCCGTGCCATGCCGGTGCTATGCCGTGCCATGCCGGTGACATGCCGTGCCATGCCGGTGCCATGCCGTGCCATGCCGTGCCATGCCGGTGCCATGCCGTGCCATGCCGGTGCCATGCCGTGCCATGCCGGTGCCATGCCGTGCCATGCCGTGCCATGCCGGTGCCATGCCGTGCCATGCCGGTGCCATGCCGTGCCATGCCGGTGCTATGCCGTGCCATGCCGGTGCCATGCCGTGCCATGCCGGTGCCATGCCGTGCCATGCCGGTGCCATGCCGTGCCATGCCGGTGCCATGCCGTGCCATGCCGGTGCCATGCCGGTGCCATGCCGTGCCATGCCGGTGCCATGCCGTGCCATGCCGTGCCATGCCGTGCCATGCCGGTGCCATGCCGTGCCATGCCGGTGCCATGCCGTGCCATGCCGGTGCCATGCCGTGCCATGCCGGTGCCATGCCGTGCCATGCCGGTGCCATGCCGTGCCATGCCGGTGCCATGCCGTGCAATGCCGGTGCCATGCCGGTGCCATGCCGTGCCATGCCGGTGCCATGCCGTGCCATGCCGTGCCATGCCGGTGCCATGCCGTGCCATGCCGGTGCCATGCCGTGCCATGCCGGTGCCATGCCGTGCCATGCCGTGCCATGCCGGTGCCATGCCGTGCCATGCCGGTGCCATGCCGTGCCATGCCGGTGCTATGCCGGTGCCATGCCGGTGCCATGCCGTGCCATGCCGGTGCCATGCCGTGCCATGCCGGTGCCATGCCGTGCCATGCCGGTGCCATGCCGTGCCATGCCGGTGCCATGCCGTGCCATGCCGGTGCCATGCCGTGCCATGCCGGTGCCATGCCGGTGCCATGCCGTGCCATGCCGGTGCCATGCCGTGCCATGCCGGTGCCATGCCGTGCCATGCCGGTGCCATGCCGTGCCATGCCGTGCCATGCCGGTGCCATGCCGTGCCATGCCGGTGCCATGCCGTGCCATGCCATTCCATGCCATTCCATGCCATTCCATGCCATTCCATGCCATTCCATGCCATTCCATGCCATTCCATGCCATTCCATGCCATTCCATGCCATTCCATGCCATTCCATGCCATTCCATGCCATTCCATGCCATTCCATGCCATTCCATGCCATTCCATGCCATTCCATGCCATTCCATGCCATTCCATGCCATTCCATGCCATTCCATGCCATTCCATGCCATTCCATGCCATTCCATGCCATTCCATGCCATTCCATGCCATTCCATGCCATTCCATGCCATTCCATCCCATTCCATGCCATTCCATGCCATTCCATGCCGTGCCATGCCGTGCCATGCCGTGCCATGCCGTGCCATGCCGTGCCATACCGTGCCATGCCGTTCCATGCCGTGCCATGCCGTGCCATGCCGTGCCATGCCGTGCCATGCCGTGCCATGCCGGTGCCATGCTGTGCCATGCCGGTGCCATGCCGTGCCATGCCGGTGCCATGCCGTGCCATGCCGGTGCCGGTGCCATGCCGTGCCATGCCGGTGCCATGCCGTGCCATGCCGGTGCCATGCCGTGCCATGCCGTGCCATGCCGTGCCATGCCGGTGCCATGCCGTGCCATGCCGTGCCATGCCGGTGCGATGCCATTCCATGCCATTCCATGCCATTCCATGCCATTCCATGCCATTCCATGCCATTCCATGCCATTCCATGCCATTCCATGCCATTCCATGCCATTCCATGCCATTCCATGCCATTCCATGCCATTCCATGCCATTCCATGCCATTCCATGCCATTCCATGCCATTCCATGCCATTCCATGCCATTCCATGCCATTCCATGCCATTCCATGCCATTCCATGCCATTCCATGCCATTCCATGCCATTCCATGCCATTCCATGCCATTCCATGCCATTCCATGCCATTCCATGCCATTCCATGCCATTCCATGCCATTCCATGCCATTCCATGCCATTCCATGCCATTCCATGCCATTCCATGCCATTCCATGCCATTCCATGCCATTCCATGCCATTCCATGCCATTCCATGCCATTCCATGCCATTCCATGCCATTCCATGCCATTCCATGCCATTCCATGCCATTCCATGCCATTCCATGCCATTCCATGCCATTCCATGCCATTCCATGCCATTCCATGCCATTCCATGCCATTCCATGCCATTCCATGCCATTCCATGCCATTCCATGCCATTCCATGCCATTCCATGCCATTCCATGCCATTCCATGCCATTCCATGCCATTCCATGCCATTCCATGCCATTCCATGCCATTCCATGCCATTCCATGCCATTCCATGCCATTCCATGCCATTCCATGCCATTCCATGCCATTCCAAGCCATTCCATGCCAGTCCATGCCAGTCCATGCCATTCCATGCCATTCCATGCCACTCAATGCGGTGCCATGCCGTGCCATGCCGGTGCCATGCCGTGCCATGCCGGTGCCATGCCGTGCCATGCCGGTGCCATGCCGTGCCATGCCGGTGCCATGCCATTCCATGCCGTGCCATGCCATTCCATGCGGTGACATGCGGTGCCATGCCATTCCATGCCATTCCATGCCATTCCATGCCATTCCATGCCATTCCATACCATTCCATGCCATTCCATGCCATTCCATGCCATTCCATGCCATTCCATGCCATTCCATGCCATTCCATGCCATTCCATGCCATTCCATGCCATTCCATGCCATTCAATGCCGTGCCATGCCGGTGCCATGCCGTGCCATGCCGGTGCCATGCCGTGCCATGCCGTGCCATGCCGTGCCATGCCGGTGCCATGCCGGTGCCATGCCATTCCATGTCATTCCATGCCATTCCATGCCATTCCATGCCGTGCCATGCCGGTGCCATGCCGTGCCATGCCGTGCCATGCCGGTGCCATGCCGGTGCCATGCCATTCCATGCCATTCCATGCCATTCCATGCCATTCCATGCCATTCCATGCCATTCCATGCCATTCCATGCCATTCCATGCCATTCCATGCCATTCCATGCCATTCCATGCCATTCCATGCCATTCCATGCCATTCCATGCCATTCCATGCCATTCCATGCCATTCCATGCCATTCCATGCCATTCCATGCCATTCCATGCCATTCCATGCCATTCCATGCCATTCCATGCCATTCCATGCCATTCCATGCCATTCCATGCCATTCCATGCCATTCCATGCCATTCCATGCCATTCCATGCCATTCCATGCCATTCCATGCCATTCCATGCCGTGCCATGCCGTGCCATGCCGTGCCATGCCGTGCCATGCCGTGCCATGCCGGTGCCATGCCGTACCATGCCGGTGCCATGCCGTGCCATGCCGTGCCATGCCGGTGCCATGCCGTGCCATGCCGTGCCATGCCGGTGCCATGCCGTGCCATGCCGTGCCATGCCGGTGCCATGCCGTGCCATGCCGTGCCATGCCGGTGCCATGCCGTGCCATGCCGGTGCCATGCCGTGCCATGCCGTGCCATGCCGGTGCCATGCCGGTGCCATGCCGGTGCCATGCCGGTGCCATGCCGTGCCATGCCGGTGCCATGCCGTGCCATGCCGGTGCCATGCCGTGCCATGCCAGTGCCATGCCGTGCCATGCCGGTGCCATGCCGTGCCATGCCGGTGCCATGCCGTGCCATGCCGGTGCCATGCCGTGCCATGCCGGTGCCATGCCATGCCATGCCGGTGCCATGCCGTGCCATGCCGTGCCATGCCATTCCATGCCATTCCATGCCATTCCATGCCATTCCATGCCATTCCATGCCACTCAATGCGGTGCCATGCCGTGCCATGCCGGTGCCATGCCGTGCCATGCCGGTGCCATGCCGTGCCATGCCGTGCCATGCCGGTGCCATGCCGTGCCATGCCGGTGCCATGCCGTGCCATGCCGTGCCATGCCGTGCCATGCCGGTGCCATGCCGGTGCCATGCCATTCCATGTCATTCCATGCCATTCCATGTCATTCCATGCCATTCCATGCCATTCCATGCCATTCCATGCCATTCCATGCCATTCCATGCCATTCCATGCCATTCCATGCCATTCCATGCCATTCCATGCCATTCCATGCCATTCCATGCCATTCCATGCCATTCCATGCCATTCCATGCCATTCCATGCCATTCCATGCCATTCCATGCCATTCCATGCCATTCCATGCCATTCCATGCCATTCCATGCCATTCCATGCCATTCCATGCCATTCCATGCCATTCCATGCCATTCCATGCCATTCCATGCCATTCCATGCCGTGCCATGCCGTGCCATGCCGTGCCATGCCGTGCCATGCCGTGCCATGCCGTGCCATGCCGTGCCATGCCGGTGCCATGCCGTGCCATGCCGGTGCCATGCCGTGCCATGCCGGTGCCATGCCGTGCCATGCCGGTGCCATGCCGTGCCATGCCGGTGCCATGCCGTGCCATGCCGGTGCCATGCCGTGCCATGCCGGTGCCATGCCGGTGCCATGCCATTCCATGCCATTCCATGCCATTCCATGCCATTCAATGCCATTCCATGCCATTCAATGCCGTGCCATGCCGTGCCATGCGGTGCCATGCCATTCCATGCCATTCCATGCCATTCCATGCCATTCCATGCCATTCCATGCCATTCCATGCCATTCCATGCCATTCCATGCCATTCCATGCCATTCCATGCCATTCCATGCCATTCCATGCCATTCCATGCCATTCCAAGCCATTCCATGCCAGTCCATGCCAGTCCATGCCATTCCATGCCATTCCATGCCATTCCATGCCATTCCATGCCATTCCATGCCATTCCATGCCATTCCATGCCATTCCATGCCATTCCATGCCATTCCATGCCATTCCAAGCCATTCCATGCCAGTCCATGCCAGTCCATGCCATTCCATGCCATTCCATGCCACTCAATGCGGTGCCATGCCGTGCCATGCCGTGCCATGCCGGTGCCATGCCGTGCCATGCCGGTGCCATGCCGTGCCATGCCGGTGCCATGCCGTGCCATGCCGGTGCCATGCCGTGCCATGCCGGTGCCATGCCATTCCATGCCGTGCCATGCGGTGCCATGCCATTCCATGCGGTGCCATGCGGTGCCATGCCATTCCATGCCATTCCATGCCATTCCATGCCATTCCATGCCATTCCATGCCATTCCATGCCATTCCATGCCATTCCATGCCATTCCATGCCATTCCATGCCATTCCATGCCATTCAATGCCGTGCCATGCCGGTGCCATGCCGTGCCATGCCGGTGCCATGCCGTGCCATGCCGGTGCCATGCCGTGCCATGCCGTGCCATTCCATGCCATTCCATGCCATTCCATGCCATTCCATGCCATTCCATGCCGTGCCATGCCGTGCCATGCCGTGCCATGCCGTGCCATGCCGTGCCATGCCGGTGCCATGCCGTGCCATGCCGGTGCCATGCCGTGCCATGCCGGTGCCATGCCGTGCCATGCCGGTGCCATGCCGTGCCATGCCGGTGCCATGCCGTGCCATGCCGGTGCCATGCCGTGCCATGCCGGTGCCATGCCGTGCCATGCCGGTGCCATGCCGTGCAATGCCGGTGCCATGCCGGTGCCATGCCGTGCCATGCCGGTGCCATGCCGTGCCATGCCGTGCCATGCCGGTGCCATGCCGTGCCATGCCGGTGCCATGCCGTGCCATGCCGGTGCCATGCCGTGCCATGCCGGTGCCATGCCGTGCCATGCCGGTGCCATGCCGTGCCATGCCGTGCCATGCCGGTGCCATGCCGTGCCATGCCGGTGCCATGCCGTGCCATGCCGGTGCCATGCCGTGCCATGCCGGTGCCATGCCGTGCCATGCCGGTGCCATGCCGTGCCATGCCGGTGCCATGCCGTGCCATGCCGGTGCCATGCCGTGCCATGCCGGTGCCATGCCGGTGCCATGCCGTGCCATGCCGGTGCCATGCCGTGCCATGCCGGTGCCATGCCGTGCCATGCCGGTGCCATGCCGTGCCATGCCGGTGCTATGCCGTGCCATGCCGGTGCCATGCCGTGCCATGCCGGTGCCATGCCGTGCCATGCCGGTGCCATGCCGTGCCATGCCGGTGCCATGCCGTGCCATGCCGTGCCATGCCGGTGCCATGCCGTGCCATGCCGGTGCCATGCCGTGCCATGCCGGTGCTATGCCGTGCCATGCCGGTGCCATGCCGTGCCATGCCGGTGCCATGCCGTGCCATGCCGGTGCCATGCCGTGCCATGCCGGTGCCATGCCGTGCCATGCCGGTGCCATGCCGTGCCATGCCGGTGCCATGCCGGTGCCATGCCGTGCCATGCCGGTGCCATGCCGTGCCATGCCGTGCCATGCCGTGCCATGCCGTGCCATGCCGGTGCCATGCCGTGCCATGCCGTGCCATGCCGGTGCCATGCCGTGCCATGCCGGTGCCATGCCGTGCCATGCCGGTGCCATGCCGTGCCATGCCGGTGCCATGCCGTGCCATGCCGGTGCCATGCCGTGCCATGCCGGTGCCATGCCGTGCCATGCCGTGCCATGCCGGTGCCATGCCGTGCCATGCCGGTGCCATGCCGTGCCATGCCGGTGCTATGCCGTGCCATGCCGGTGCCATGCCGTGCCATGCCGGTGCCATGCCGTGCCATGCCGGTGCCATGCCGTGCCATGCCGGTGCCATGCCGGTGCCATGCCGTGCCATGCCGGTGCCATGCCGTGCCATGCCGGTGCCATGCCGTGCCATGCCGGTGCCATGCCGTGCCATGCCGGTGCCATGCCGTGCCATGCCGTGCCATTCCATGCCATTCCATGCCATTCCATGCCATTCCATGCCATTCCATGCCGTGCCATGCCGTGCCATGCCGTGCCATGCCGTGCCATGCCGTGCCATGCCGTGCCATGCCGTGCCATGCCGTGCCATGCCGGTGCCATGCCGTGCCATGCCGGTGCCATGCCGTGCCATGCCGGTGCCATGCCGTGCCATGCCGGTGCCATGCCGTGCCATGCCGGTGCCATGCCGTGCCATGCCGGTGCCATGCCGTGCAATGCCGGTGCCATGCCGGTGCCATGCCGTGCCATGCCGGTGCCATGCCGTGCCATGCCGTGCCATGCCGGTGCCATGCCGTGCCATGCCGGTGCCATGCCGTGCCATGCCGGTGCCATGCCGTGCCATGCCGGTGCCATGCCGTGCCATGCCGTGCCATGCCGGTGCCATGCCGTGCCATGCCGGTGCCATGCCGTGCCATGCCGGTGCCATGCCGGTGCCATGCCGGTGCCATGCCGTGCCATGCCGGTGCCATGCCGTGCCATGCCGGTGCCATGCCGTGCCATGCCGGTGCCATGCCGTGCCATGCCGGTGCCATGCCGTGCCATGCCGGTGCCATGCCGGTGCCATGCCGTGCCATGCCGGTGCCATGCCGTGCCATGCCGGTGCCATGCCGTGCCATGCCGTGCCATGCCGGTGCCATGCCGTGCCATGCCGGTGCCATGCCGTGCCATGCCATTCCATGCCATTCCATGCCATTCCATGCCATTCCATGCCATTCCATGCCATTCCATGCCATTCCATGCCATTCCATGCCATTCCATGCCATTCCATGCCATTCCATGCCATTCCATGCCATTCCATGCCATTCCATGCCATTCCATGCCATTCCATGCCATTCCATGCCATTCCATGCCATTCCATGCCATTCCATGCCATTCCATGCCATTCCATGCCATTCCATGCCATTCCATGCCATTCCATGCCATTCCATGCCATTCCATGCCATTCCATGCCATTCCATGCCATTCCATGCCATTCCATGCCATTCCATGCCATTCCATGCCATTCCATGCCATTCCATGCCATTCCATGCCATTCCATGCCATTCCATGCCATTCCATGCCATTCCATGCCATTCCATGCCATTCCATGCCATTCCATGCCATTCCATGCCATTCCATGCCATTCCATGCCATTCCATGCCATTCCATGCCATTCCATGCCATTCCATGCCATTCCATGCCATTCCATGCCGGTGCCATGCCGTGCCATGCCGTGCCATGCCGGGCCATGCCGGGCCATGCCGGGCCATGCCGTGCCATGCCGGTGCCATGCCGTGCCATGCCGGGCCATGCCGTGCCATGCCTTGCCATTCCATGCCATTCCATGCCATTCCATGCCATTCAATGCCGTGCCATGCCGTGCCATGCCGTGCCATGCCGTGCCATACCGTGCCATGCCGTGCCATGCCGTGCCATGCCGTTCCATGCCGTGCCATGCCGTGCCATGCCGTGCCATGCCGTGCCATGCCGTGCCATGCCGTGCCATGCCGGTGCCATGCCGTGCCATGCCGGTGCCATGCCGTGCCATGCCGGTGCCATGCCGTGCCATGCCGGTGCCATGCCGTGCCATGCCGGTGCCGGTGCCATGCCGTGCCATGCCGGTGCCATGCCGTGCCATGCCGTGCCATGCCGTGCCATGCCGGTGCCATGCCGTGCCATGCCGTGCCATGCCGGTGCGATGCCATTCCATGCCATTCCATGCCATTCCATGCCATTCCATGCCATTCCATGCCATTCCATGCCATTCCATGCCATTCCATGCCATTCCATGCCATTCCATGCCATTCCATGCCATTCCATGCCATTCCATGCCATTCCATGCCATTCCATGCCATTCCATGCCATTCCATGCCATTCCATGCCATTCCATGCCATTCCATGCCATTCCATGCCATTCCATGCCATTCCATGCCATTCCATGCCATTCCATGCCATTCCATGCCATTCCATGCCATTCCATGCCATTCCATGCCATTCCATGCCATTCCATGCCATTCCATGCCATTCCATGCCATTCCATGCCATTCCATGCCATTCCATGCCATTCCATGCCATTCCATGCCATTCCATGCCATTCCATGCCATTCCATGCCATTCCATGCCGTGCCATGCCGGTGCCATGCCATTCCATGCCATTCCATGCCATTCCATGCCATTCCATGCCATTCCATGCCATTCCATGCCATTCCATGCCATTCCATGCCATTCCATGCCATTCCATGCCATTCCATGCCATTCCATCCCATTCCATGCCATTCCATGCCATTCCATGCCATTCCATGCCATTCCATGCCATTCCATGCCGGTGCCATGCCGTGCCATGCCGTGCCATGCCGGGCCATGCCGGGCCATGCCGGGCCATGCCGTGCCATGCCGGTGCCATGCCGTGCCATGCCGGGCCATGCCGTGCCATGCCTTGCCATTCCATGCCATTCCATGCCATTCCATGCCATTCAATGCCGTGCCATGCCGTGCCATGCCGTGCCATGCCGTGCCATACCGTGCCATGCCGTGCCATGCCGTGCCATGCCGTTCCATGCCGTGCCATGCCGTGCCATGCCGTGCCATGCCGGTGCCATGCCGTGCCATGCCGGTGCCATGCCGTGCCATGCCGGTGCCATGCCGTGCCATGCCGGTGCCATGCCGTGCCATGCCGGTGCCGGTGCCATGCCGTGCCATGCCGGTGCCATGCCGTGCCATGCCGGTGCCATGCCGTGCCATGCCGTGCCATGCCGTGCCATGCCGGTGCCATGCCGTGCCATGCCGTGCCATGCCGGTGCGATGCCATTCCATGCCATTCCATGCCATTCCATGCCATTCCATGCCATTCCATGCCATTCCATGCCATTCCATGCCATTCCATGCCATTCCATGCCATTCCATGCCATTCCATGCCATTCCATGCCATTCCATGCCATTCCATGCCATTCCATGCCATTCCATGCCATTCCATGCCATTCCATGCCATTCCATGCCATTCCATGCCATTCCATGCCATTCCATGCCATTCCATGCCATTCCATGCCATTCCATGCCATTCCATGCCATTCCATGCCATTCCATGCCATTCCATGCCATTCCATGCCATTCCATGCCATTCCATGCCATTCCATGCCATTCCATGCCATTCCATGCCATTCCATGCCATTCCATGCCATTCCATGCCATTCCATGCCATTCCATGCCATTCCATGCCATTCCATGCCATTCCATGCCATTCCATGCCATTCCATGCCATTCCATGCCATTCCATGCCATTCCATGCCATTCCATGCCATTCCATGCCATTCCATGCCATTCCATGCCATTCCATGCCATTCCATGCCATTCCATGCCATTCCATGCCATTCCATGCCATTCCAAGCCATTCCATGCCAGTCCATGCCAGTCCATGCCATTCCATGCCATTCCATGCCACTCAATGCGGTGCCATGCCGTGCCATGCCGGTGCCATGCCGTGCCATGCCGGTGCCATGCCGTGCCATGCCGGTGCCATGCCGTGCCATGCCGGTGCCATGCCATTCCATGCCGTGCCATGCGGTGCCATGCCATTCCATGCGGTGACATGCGGTGCCATGCCATTCCATGCCATTCCATGCCATTCCATGCCATTCCATGCCATTCCATGCCATTCCATGCCATTCCATACCATTCCATGCCATTCCATGCCATTCCATGCCATTCCATGCCATTCCATGCCATTCCATGCCATTCCATGCCATTCCATGCCATTCAATGCCGTGCCATGCCGGTGCCATGCCGTGCCATGCCGGTGCCATGCCGTGCCATGCCGTGCCATGCCGTGCCATGCCGGTGCCATGCCGGTGCCATGCCATTCCATGTCATTCCATGCCATTCCATGCCATTCCATGCCGTGCCATGCCGGTGCCATGCCGTGCCATGCCGTGCCATGCCGGTGCCATGCCGGTGCCATGCCATTCCATGCCATTCCATGCCATTCCATGCCATTCCATGCCATTCCATGCCATTCCATGCCATTCCATGCCATTCCATGCCATTCCATGCCATTCCATGCCATTCCATGCCATTCCATGCCATTCCATGCCATTCCATGCCATTCCATGCCATTCCATGCCATTCCATGCCATTCCATGCCATTCCATGCCATTCCATGCCATTCCATGCCATTCCATGCCATTCCATGCCATTCCATGCCATTCCATGCCATTCCATGCCATTCCATGCCATTCCATGCCATTCCATGCCATTCCATGCCATTCCATGCCATTCCATGCCATTCCATGCCATTCCATGCCATTCCATGCCATTCCATGCCATTCCATGCCATTCCATGCCATTCCATGCCATTCCATGCCATTCCATGCCATTCCATGCCATTCCATGCCGTGCCATGCCGTGCCATGCCGTGCCATGCCGTGCCATGCCGTGCCATGCCGTGCCATGCCGTGCCATGCCGGTGCCATGCCGTGCCATGCCGGTGCCATGCCGTGCCATGCCGGTGCCATGCCGTGCCATGCCGTGCCATGCCGGTGCCATGCCGTGCCATGCCGTGCCATGCCGGTGCCATGCCGTGCCATGCCGTGCCATGCCGTGCCATGCCGGTGCCATGCCGTGCCATGCCGTGCCATGCCGGTGCCATGCCGGTGCCATGCCGGTGCCATGCCGGTGCCATGCCGTGCCATGCCGGTGCCATGCCGTGCCATGCCGGTGCCATGCCGTGCCATGCCGGTGCCATGCCGTGCCATGCCGGTGCCATGCCGTGCCATGCCGGTGCCATGCCATGCCATGCCGGTGCCATGCCGTGCCATGCCGTGCCATGCCATTCCATGCCATTCCATGCCATTCCATGCCATGCCGTGCCATGCCGTGCCATGCCATTCCATGCCATTCCATGCCATTCCATGCCATTCCATGCCATTCCATGCCACTCAATGCGGTGCCATGCCGTGCCATGCCGGTGCCATGCCGTGCCATGCCGGTGCCATGCCGTGCCATGCCGTGCCATGCCGTGCCATGCCGGTGCCATGCCGGTGCCATGCCATTCCATGTCATTCCATGCCATTCCATGTCATTCCATGCCATTCCATGCCATTCCATGCCATTCCATGCCATTCCATGCCATTCCATGCCATTCCATGCCATTCCATGCCATTCCATGCCATTCCATGCCATTCCATGCCATTCCATGCCATTCCATGCCATTCCATGCCATTCCATGCCATTCCATGCCATTCCATGCCATTCCATGCCATTCCATGCCATTCCATGCCATTCCATGCCATTCCATGCCATTCCATGCCATTCCATGCCATTCCATGCCATTCCATGCCATTCCATGCCATTCCATGCCATTCCATGCCATTCCATGCCATTCCATGCCATTCCATGCCATTCCATGCCATTCCATGCCATTCCATGCCATTCCATGCCATTCCATGCCATTCCATGCCATTCCATGCCATTCCATGCCATTCCATGCCATTCCATGCCATTCCATGCCATTCCATGCCATTCCATGCCATTCCATGCCATTCCATGCCATTCCATGCCGTGCCATGCCGTGCCATGCCGTGCCATGCCGTGCCATGCCGTGCCATGCCGTGCCATGCCGGTGCCATGCCGTGCCATGCCGGTGCCATGCCGTGCCATGCCGGTGCCATGCCGTGCCATGCCGGTGCCATGCCGTGCCATGCCGGTGCCATGCCGTGCCATGCCGGTGCCATGCCGTGCAATGCCGGTGCCATGCCGGTGCCATGCCGTGCCATGCCGGTGCCATGCCGTGCCATGCCGTGCCATGCCGGTGCCATGCCGTGCCATGCCGGTGCCATGCCGTGCCATGCCGGTGCCATGCCGTGCCATGCCGGTGCCATGCCGTGCCATGCCGGTGCCATGCCGTGCCATGCCGTGCCATGCCGGTGCCATGCCGTGCCATGCCGGTGCCATGCCGTGCCATGCCGGTGCCATGCCGTGCCATGCCGGTGCCATGCCGTGCCATGCCGGTGCCATGCCGTGCCATGCCGGTGCCATGCCGGTGCCATGCCGTGCCATGCCGGTGCCATGCCGTGCCATGCCGTGCCATGCCGGTGCCATGCCGTGCCATGCCGGTGCCATGCCGTGCCATGCCGTGCCATGCCGGTGCCATGCCGTGCCATGCCGTGCCATGCCGGTGCCATGCCGTGCCATGCCGGTGCCATGCCGTGCCATGCCGGTGCCATGCCGGTGCCATGCCGTGCCATGCCGGTGCCATGCCGTGCCATGCCGGTGCCATGCCGTGCCATGCCGGTGCCATGCCGTGCCATGCCGGTGCCATGCCGTGCCATGCCGGTGCCATGCCGGTGCCATGCCGTGCCATGCCGGTGCCATGCCGTGCCATGCCGGTGCCATGCCGTGCCATGCCGGTGCCATGCCGTGCAATGCCGGTGCCATGCCGGTGCCATGCCGTGCCATGCCGGTGCCATGCCGTGCCATGCCGGTGCCATGCCGTGCCATGCCGTGCCATGCCGGTGCCATGCCGTGCCATGCCGTGCCATGCCGGTGCCATGCCGTGCCATGCCGTGCCATGCCGTGCCATGCCGTGCCATGCCGGTGCCATGCCGTGCCATGCCGGTGCCATGCCGGTGCCATGCCATTCCATGCCATTCCATGCCATTCCATGCCATTCAATGCCATTCCATGCCATTCAATGCCGTGCCATGCCGTGCCATGCGGTGCCATGCCATTCCATGCCATTCCATGCCATTCCATGCCATTCCATGCCATTCCATGCCATTCCATGCCATTCCATGCCATTCCATGCCATTCCATGCCATTCCATGCCATTCCATGCCATTCCATGCCATTCCATGCCATTCCATGCCATTCCATGCCATTCCATGCCATTCCATGCCATTCCATGCCATTCCATGCCATTCCATGCCATTCCATGCCATTCCATGCCATTCCATGCCATTCCATGCCATTCCATGCCATTCCATGCCATTCCATGCCATTCCATGCCATTCCATGCCATTCCATGCCATTCCATGCCATTCCATGCCATTCCATGCCATTCCATGCCATTCCATGCCATTCCATGCCATTCCATGCCATTCCATGCCATTCCATGCCATTCCATGCCATTCCATGCCGGTGCCATGCCGTGCCATGCCGTGCCATGCCGGGCCATGCCGGGCCATGCCGGGCCATGCCGTGCCATGCCGGTGCCATGCCGTGCCATGCCGGGCCATGCCGTGCCATGCCTTGCCATTCCATGCCATTCCATGCCATTCCATGCCATTCAATGCCGTGCCATGCCGTGCCATGCCGTGCCATGCCGTGCCATACCGTGCCATGCCGTGCCATGCCGTGCCATGCCGTGCCATGCCGTTCCATGCCGTGCCATGCCGGTGCCATGCCGTGCCATGCCGGTGCCATGCCGTGCCATGCCGGTGCCATGCCGTGCCATGCCATGCCGGTGCCATGCCGTGCCATGCCATGCCGGTGCCGGTGCCATGCCGTGCCATGCCGGTGCCATGCCGTGCCATGCCGTGCCATGCCGTGCCATGCCGTGCCATGCCGTGCCATGCCGGTGCCATGCCGTGCCATGCCGTGCCATGCCGGTGCGATGCCATTCCATGCCATTCCATGCCATTCCATGCCATTCCATGCCATTCCATGCCATTCCATGCCATTCCATGCCATTCCATGCCATTCCATGCCATTCCATGCCATTCCATGCCATTCCATGCCATTCCATGCCATTCCATGCCATTCCATGCCATTCCATGCCATTCCATGCCATTCCATGCCATTCCATGCCATTCCATGCCATTCCATGCCATTCCATGCCATTCCATGCCATTCCATGCCATTCCATGCCATTCCATGCCATTCCATGCCATTCCATGCCATTCCATGCCATTCCATGCCATTCCATGCCATTCCATGCCATTCCATGCCATTCCATGCCATTCCATGCCATTCCATGCCATTCCATGCCATTCCATGCCAGTCCATGCCAGTCCATGCCATTCCATGCCATTCCATGCCACTCAATGCGGTGCCATGCCGTGCCATGCCGGTGCCATGCCGTGCCATGCCGGTGCCATGCCGTGCCATGCCGGTGCCATGCCGTGCCATGCCGGTGCCATGCCATTCCATGCCGTGCCATGCGGTGCCATGCCATTCCATGCCATTCCATGCCATTCCATACCATTCCATGCCATTCCATGCCATTCCATACCATTCCATGCCATTCCATGCCATTCCATGCCATTCCATGCCATTCCATGCCATTCCATGCCATTCCATGCCATTCCATGCCATTCCATGCCATTCCATGCCATTCCATGCCATTCCATGCCATTCCATGCCATTCCATGCCATTCCATGCCATTCCATGCCATTCCATGCCATTCCATGCCATTCCATGCCATTCCATGCCATTCCATGCCATTCCATGCCATTCCATGCCATTCCATGCCATTCCATGCCATTCCATGCCATTCCATGCCATTCCATGCCATTCCATGCCATTCCATGCCATTCTATGCCATTCCATGCCATTCCATGCCATTCCATGCCATTCCATGCCATTCCATGCCATTCCATGCCATTCCATGCCATTCCATGCCATTCCATGCCATTCCATGCCATTCCATGCCATTCCATGCCATTCCATGCCATTCCATGCCATTCCATGCCATTCCATGCCATTCCATGCCATTCCATGCCATTCCATGCCATTCCATGCCATTCCATGCCATTCCATGCCATTCCATGCCATTCCATGCCATTCCATGCCATTCCATGCCATTCCATGCCATTCCATGCCATTCCATGCCATTCCATGCCATTCCATGCCATTCCATGCCATTCCATGCCATTCCATGCCATTCCATGCCATTCCATGCCATTCCATGCCATTCCATGCCATTCCATGCCATTCCATGCCATTCCATGCCATTCCATGCCAGTCCATGCCAGTCCATGCCATTCCATGCCATTCCATGCCACTCAATGCGGTGCCATGCCGTGCCATGCCGGTGCCATGCCGTGCCATGCCGGTGCCATGCCGTGCCATGCCGGTGCCATGCCGTGCCATGCCGGTGCCATGCCATTCCATGCCGTGCCATGCGGTGCCATGCCATTCCATGCGGTGACATGCGGTGCCATGCCATTCCATGCCATTCCATGCCATTCCATGCCATTCCATGCCATTCCATGCCATTCCATGCCATTCCATACCATTCCATGCCATTCCATGCCATTCCATGCCATTCCATGCCATTCCATGCCATTCCATGCCATTCCATGCCATTCCATGCCATTCCATGCCATTCCATGCCATTCCATGCCATTCCATGCCATTCCATGCCATTCCATGCCATTCCATGCCATTCCATGCCATTCCATGCCATTCAATGCCGTGCCATGCCGGTGCCATGCCGTGCCATGCCGTGCCATGCCGGGCCATGCCGGGCCATGCCGTGCCATGCCGGTGCCATGCCGTGCCATGCCGTGCCATGCCGGGCCATGCCGTGCCATGCCTTGCCATTCCATGCCATTCCATGCCATTCCATGCCATTCAATGCCGTGCCATGCCGTGCCATGCCGTGCCATGCCGTGCCATGCCGTGCCATGCCGTGCCATGCCGTGCCATGCCGTGCCATGCCGTGCCATGCCGTGCCATGCCGTGCCATGCCGTGCCATGCCGTGCCATGCCGTGCCATGCCGTGCCATGCCGTGCCATGCCGTGCCATGCCGTGCCATGCCGTGCCATGCCGTGCCATGCCGTGCCATGCCGTGCCATGCCGTGCCATGCCGTGCCATGCCGTGCCATGCCGTGCCATGCCGTGCCATGCCGTGCCATGCCGTGCCATGCCGTGCCATGCCGTGCCATGCCGTGCCATGCCGTGCCATGCCGTGCCATGCCGTGCCATGCCGGTGCCATGCCGTGCCATGCCGGTGCCATGCCGTGCCATGCCGGTGCCATGCCGGTGCCATGCCGTGCCATGCCGGTGCCATGCCGTGCCATGCCGTGCCATGCCGTGCCATGCCGTGCCATGCCGTGCCATGCCGGTGCCATGCCGGTGCGATGCCATTCCATGCCATTCCATGCCATTCCATGCCATTCCATGCCATTCCATGCCATTCCATGCCATTCCATGCCATTCCATGCCATTCCATGCCATTCCATGCCATTCCATGCCATTCCATGCCATTCCATGCCATTCCATGCCATTCCATGCCATTCCATGCCATTCCATGCCATTCCATGCCATTCCATGCCATTCCATGCCATTCCATGCCATTCCATGCCATTCCATGCCATTCCATGCCATTCCATGCCATTCCATGCCATTCCATGCCATTCCATGCCATTCCATGCCATTCCATGCCATTCCATGCCATTCCATGCCATTCCATGCCATTCCATGCCATTCCATGCCATTCCATGCCATTCCATGCCATTCCATGCCATTCCATGCCATTCCATGCCATTCCATGCCATTCCATGCCATTCCATGCCATTCCATGCCATTCCATGCCATTCCATGCCATTCCATGCCATTCCATGCCATTCCATGCCATTCCATGCCATTCCATGCCATTCCATGCCATTCCATGCCATTACATGCCATTCCATGCCATTCCATGCCATTCCATGCCATTCCATGCCATTCCATGCCATTCCATGCCATTCCATGCCATTCCATGCCATTCCATGCCATTCCATGCCATTCCATGCCATTCCATGCCATTCCATGCCATTCCATGCCATTCCATGCCATTCCATGCCATTCCATGCCATTCCATGCCATTCCATGCCATTCCATGCCATTCCATGCCATTCCATGCCATTCCATGCCATTCCATGCCATTCCATGCCATTCCATGCCATTCCATGCCATTCCATGCCATTCCATGCCATTCCATGCCATTCCATGCCATTCCATGCCATTCCATGCCATTCCATGCCATTCCATGCCGTTCCATGCCGTGCCATGCCGGTGCCATGCCGGTGCCATGCCGGTGCCATGCCGTGCCATGCCGGTGCCATGCCGTGCCATGCCGTGCCATGCCGGGCCATGCGGTGCCATGCCGGTGCGATGCCATTCCATGCCATTCCATGCCATTCCATGCCATTCCATGCCATTCCATGCCATTCCATGCCATTCCATGCCATTCCATGCCATTCCATGCCATTCCATGCCATTCCATGCCATTCCATGCCATTCCATGCCATTCCATGCCATTCCATGCCATTCCATGCCATTCCATGCCATTCCATGCCATTCCATGCCATTCCATGCCATTCCATGCCATTCCATGCCATTCCATGCCATTCCATGCCATTCCATGCCATTCCATGCCATTCCATGCCATTCCATGCCATTCCATGCCATTCCATGCCATTCCATGCCATTCCATGCCATTCCATGCCATTCCATGCCATTCCATGCCATTCCATGCCATTCCATGCCATTCCATGCCATTCCATGCCATTCCATGCCATTCCATGCCATTCCATGCCATTCCATGCCATTCCATGCCATTCCATGCCATTCCATGCCATTCCATGCCATTCCATGCCATTCCATGCCATTCCATGCCATTCCATGCCATTCCATGCCATTCCATGCCATTCCATGCCATTCCATGCCATTCCATGCCATTCCATGCCATTCCATGCCATTCCATGCCATTCCATGCCATTCCATGCCGTTCCATGCCGTGCCATGCCGGTGCCATGCCGGTGCCATGCCGTGCCATGCCGGTGCCATGCCGTGCCATGCCGTGCCATGCCGGGCCATGCGGTGCCATGCCATTCCATGCCATTCCATGCCAGTCCATGCCAGTCCATGCCAGTCCATGCCATTCCATGCCACTCCATGCCACTCAATGCGGTGCCATGCCATTCCATGCCACTCCATGCCACTCAATGCGGTGCCATGCCGTGCCATGCCGTGCCATGCCGTGCCATGCCGTGCCATGCCGTGCCATGGCGTGCCATGCCGTGCCATGCCGTGCCATGCCGTGCCATGCCGTGCCATGCCGTGCCATGCCGTGCCATGCCGTGCCATTCCATGCCATTCACTGCCATTCCATGCCATGCCGTGCCATGCCGTGCCATTCCATGCCATTCACTGCCATTCCATGCCATGCCATTCAATGCCGTGCCATGCCGTGCCATTCCATGCCATTCACTGCCATTCCATGCCATTCAATGCCGTGCCATGCCGTGCCATTCCATGCCATTCAATGCCATCCCATGCCATTCAATGCCGTGCCATGCCGTGCCATGCGGTGCCATGCCAATCCATGCCATTCCATGCCATTCCATGCCATTCCATGCCATTCCATGCCATTCCATGCCATTCCATGCCATTCCATGCCATTCCATGCCATTCCATGCCATTCCATGCCATTCCATGCCAGTCCATGCCAGTCCATGCCATTCCATGCCGTGCCATGCCGGTGCCATGCCGTGCCATGCCGGTGCCATGCCGTGCCATGCCGTGCCATGCCGGTGCCATGCCGTGCCATGCCGTGCCATGCCGTGCCATGCCGTGCCATTCCATGCCATTCACTGCCATTCCATGCCATGCCGTGCCATGCCGTGCCATTCCATGCCATTCACTGCCATTCCATGCCATGCCGTGCCATGCCGTGCCATGCCGTGCCATTCCATGCCATTCACTGCCATTCCATGCCATTCAATGCCGTGCCATGCCGTGCCATTCCATGCCATTCAATGCCATCCCATGCCATTCAATGCCGTGCCATGCCGTGCCATGCCGTGCCATGCGGTGCCATGCCAATCCATGCCATTCCATGCCATTCCATGCCATTCCATGCCATTCCATGCCATTCCATGCCATTCCATGCCATTCCATGCCATTCCATGCCATTCCATGCCATTCCATGCCATTCCATGCCATTCCATGCCATTCCATGCCATTCCATGCCATTCCATGCCATTCCATGCCATTCCATGCCATTCCATGCCAGTCCATGCCAGTCCATGCCATTCCATGCCGTGCCATGCCGGTGCCATGCCGTGCCATGCCGGTGCCATGCCGTGCCATGCCGGTGCCATGCCATTCCATGCCGTGCCATGCGGTGCCATGCCATTCCATGCGGTGCCATGCCATTCCATGCCATTCCATGCCATTCCATGCCATTCCATGCCATTCCATGCCATTCAATGCCGTGCCATGCCGGTGCCAAGCCGTGCCATGCCGGTGCCATGCCGTGCCATGCCGGTGCCATGCCGTGCCATGCCGGTGACATGCCGTGCCATGCCGGTGCCATGCCGTGCCATTCAATGCCATTCCATGCCATTCAATGCCATTCCATGCCATTCAATGCCATTCCATGCCATTCAATGCCATTCCATGCCATTCAATGCCGTGCCATGCCGTGCCATGCCGTGCCATGCCGTGCCATGCGGTGCCATGCCATTCCATGCCATTCCATGCCATTCCATGCCTTTCCATGCCATTCCATGCCATTCCATGCCATTCCATGCCATTCCATGCCATTCCATGCCATTCCATGCCATTCCATGCCATTCCATGCCATTCCATGCCATTCCATGCCAGTCCATGCCAGTCCATGCCATTCCATGCCATTCCATGCCAGTCCATGCCAGTCCATGCCATTCCATGCCATTCCATGCCACTCAATGCGGTGCCATGCCACTCAATGCGGTGCCATGCCGTGCCATGCCGGTGCCATGCCGTGCCATGCCGGTGCCATGCCGTGCCATGCCGGTGCCATGCCATTCCATGCCGTGCCATGCGGTGCCATGCCATTCCATGCGGTGCCATGCCATTCCATGCCATTCCATGCCATTCCATGCCATTCCATGCCATTCCATGCCATTCCATGCCATTCCATGCCATTCCATGCCATTCCATGCCATTCCATGCCATTCCATGCCATTCCATGCCATTCCATGCCATTCCATGCCATTCCATGCCATTCCATGCCATTCCATGCCATTCCATGCCATTCCATGCCATTCCATGCCATTCCATGCCATTCCATGCCATTCCATGCCATTCCATGCCATTCAATGCCGTGCCATGCCGGTGCCAAGCCGTGCCATGCCGGTGCCATGCCGTGCCATGCCGGTGCCATGCCGTGCCATGCCGGTGCCATGCCGTGCCATGCCGGTGCCATGCCGTGCCATGCCGGCGCCATGCCGTGCCATGCCGGTGCCATGCCGTGCCATGCCGGTGCCATGCCGTGCCATTCCATGCCATTCAATGCCATTCCATGCCATTCAATGCCGTGCCATGCCGTGCCATTCCATGCCATTCAATGCCATTCCATGCCATTCAATGCCATTCCATGCCATTCAATGCCATTCCATGCCATTCAATGCCATTCCATGCCATTCAATGCCATTCCATGCCATTCAATGCCGTGCCATGCCGTGCCATGCCGTGCCATGCCGTGCCATGCGGTGCCATGCCATTCCATGCCATTCCATGCCATTCCATGCCATTCCATGCCATTCCATGCCATTCCATGCCATTCCATGCCATTCCATGCCATTCCATGCCATTCCATGCCATTCCATGCCATTCCATGCCAGTCCATGCCAGTCCATGCTATTCCATGCCATTCCATGCCATTCCATGCCACTCAATGCGGTGCCATGCCGGTGCCATGCCGTGCCATGCCGGTGCCATGCCGTGCCATGCCGGTGCCATGCCGTGCCATGCCGGTGCCATGCCATGCCATGCCGTGCCATGCGGTGCCATGCCATTCCATGCGGTGCCATGCCATTCCATGCCATTCCATGCCATTCCATGCCATTCCATGCCATTCCATGCCATTCAATGCCGTGCCATGCCGGTGCCAAGCCGTGCCATGCCGGTGCCATTCCATGCCATTCAATGCCACGCCGTGCCATGCCGGTGCCATGCCGGTGCCATGCCGTGCCATGCCGGTGCCATGCCGTGCCATGCCGGTGCCATGCCGGTGCCATGCCATTCCATGCCAGTCCATGCCAGTCCATGCCATTCCATGCCATTCCATGCCACTCAATGCGGTGCCATGCCGTGCCATGCCGTGCCATGCCGTGCCATTCCGTGCCATTCAATGCCATTCCATGCCATTCAATGCCGTGCCATGCCATTCAATGCCGTGCCATGCCGTGCCATTCCATGCCATTCAATGCCATCCCATGCCATTCAATGCCGTGCCATGCCGTGCCATGCCGTGCCATGCCATTCCATGCCATTCCATGCCATTCCATGCCATTCCATGCCATTCCATGCCATTCCATGCCATTCCATGCCATTCCATGCCATTCCATGCCATTCCATGCCATTCAATGCCGTGCCATGCCGGTGCCAAGCCGTGCCATGCCGGTGCCATGCCGTGCCATGCCGGTGCCATGCCGTGCCATGCCGGTGCCATGCCGTGCCATTCCATGCCATTCAATGCCATTCCATGCCGTGCCATGCCGTGCCATTCCATGCCATTCAATGCCATTCCATGCCATTCAATGCCGTGCCATGCCATTCAATGCCGTGCCATGCCGAGCCATGCCGGTGCCATGCCGGTGCCATGCCGTGCCATGCCGGTGCCATGCCGTGGCATGCCGGTGCCATGCCGTGCCATGCCGGTGCCATGCCGGTGCCATGCCGTGCCATGCCGGTGCCATGCCGTGCCATGCCGGTGCCATGCCGTGCCATGCCGGTGCCATGCCGGTGCCATGCCGTGCCATGCCGTGCCATGCCGTGCCATGCCGGTGCCATGCCGTGCCATGCCGGTGCCATGCCGTGCCATGCCAGTGCCATGCCGTGCCATGCCGTGCCATGCCGGTGCCATGCCGTGCCATGCCGGTGCCATGCCGTGCCATGCCGGTGCCATGCCGGTGCCATGCCGTGCCATGCCCGTGCCATGCCGTGCCATGCCGGTGCCATGCCGTGCCATGCCGGTGCCATGCCGTGCCATGCCGGTGCCATGCCGTGCCATGCCGGTGCCATGCCGGTGCCATGCCATTCCATGCCATTCCATGCCATTCCATGCCATTCCATGCCATTCCATGCCATTCCATGCCATTCCATGCCATTCAATGCCGTGCCATGCGGTGCCATGCCATTCCATGCCATTCCATGCCGGTGCCATGCCGTGCCATGCCGGTGCCATGCCGTGCCATGCCGGTGCCATGCCGTGCCATGCCGGTGCCATGCCGTGCCATTCCATGCCATTCAATGCCATTCCATGCCGTGCCATGCCGTGCCATTCCATGCCATTCAATGCCATTCCATGCCATTCAATGCCGTGCCATGCCGTGCCATGCCGTGCCATGCCGTGCCATGCGGTGCCATGCCATTCCATGCCATTCCATGCCATTCCATGCCATTCCATGCCATTCCATGCCATTCCATGCCATTCCATGCCATTCCATGCCATTCCATGCCATTCTATGCCATTCCATGCCATTCCATGCCATTCCATGCCATTCCATGCCATTCCATGCCATTCCATGCCATTCCATGCCATTCCATGCCATTCCATGCCATTCCATGCCATTCCATGCCATTCCATGCCATTCCATGCCATTCCATGCCATTCCAAGCCATTCCATGCCAGTCCATGCCAGTCCATGCCATTCCATGCCATTCCATGCCACTCAATGCGGTGCCATGCCGTGCCATGCCGGTGCCATGCCGTGCCATGCCGGTGCCATGCCGTGCCATGCCGGTGCCATGCCGTGCCATGCCGGTGCCATGCCATTCCATGCCGTGCCATGCGGTGCCATGCCATTCCATGCGGTGCCATGCGGTGCCATGCCATTCCATGCCATTCCATGCCATTCCATGCCATTCCATGCCATTCCATGCCATTCCATGCCATTCCATGCCATTCCATGCCATTCCATACCATTCCATGCCATTCCATGCCATTCCATGCCATTCCATGCCATTCCATGCCATTCCATGCCATTCCATGCCATTCCATGCCATTCCATGCCATTCCATGCCATTCCATGCCATTCCATGCCATTCCATGCCATTCCATGCCATTCCATGCCATTCCATGCCATTCCAAGCCATTCCATGCCAGTCCATGCCAGTCCATGCCATTCCATGCCATTCCATGCCACTCAATGCGGTGCCATGCCGTGCCATGCCGGTGCCATGCCGTGCCATGCCGGTGCCATGCCGTGCCATGCCGGTGCCATGCCGTGCCATGCCGGTGCCATGCCATTCCATGCCGTGCCATGCGGTGCCATGCCATTCCATGCGGTGCCATGCGGTGCCATGGCATTCCATGCCATTCCATGCCATTCCATGCCATTCCATGCCATTCCATGCCATTCCATGCCATTCCATGCCATTCCATGCCATTCCATACCATTCCATGCCATTCCATGCCATTCCATGCCATTCCATGCCATTCCATGCCATTCCATGCCATTCCATGCCATTCCATGCCATTCCATGCCATTCCATGCCATTCCATGCCATTCCATGCCATTCCATGCCATTCAATGCCGTGCCATGCCGGTGCCATGCCGTGCCATGCCGTGCCATGCCGGGCCATGCCGGGCCATGCCGTGCCATGCCGGTGCCATGCCGTGCCATGCCGTGCCATGCCGGGCCATGCCGTGCCATGCCTTGCCATTCCATGCCATTCCATGCCATTCCATGCCATTCAATGCCGTGCCATGCCGTGCCATGCCGGTGCCATGCCGTGCCATGCCGGTGCCATGCCGTGCCATTCCATGCCATTCAATGCCATTCCATGCCGTGCCATGCCGTGCCATTCCATGCCATTCAATGCCATTCCATGCCATTCAATGCCGTGCCATGCCGTGCCATGCCGTGCCATGCCGTGCCATGCGGTGCCATGCCATTCCATGCCATTCCATGCCATTCCATGCCATTCCATGCCATTCCATGCCATTCCATGCCATTCCATGCCATTCCATGCCATTCCATGCCATTCTATGCCATTCCATGCCATTCCATGCCATTCCATGCCATTCCATGCCATTCCATGCCATTCCATGCCATTCCATGCCATTCCATGCCATTCCATGCCATTCCATGCCATTCCATGCCATTCCATGCCATTCCATGCCATTCCATGCCATTCCAAGCCATTCCATGCCAGTCCATGCCAGTCCATGCCATTCCATGCCATTCCATGCCACTCAATGCGGTGCCATGCCGTGCCATGCCGGTGCCATGCCGGTGCCATGCCGTGCCATGCCGGTGCCATGCCGTGCCATGCCGGTGCCATGCCATTCCATGCCGTGCCATGCGGTGCCATGCCATTCCATGCGGTGCCATGCGGTGCCATGCCATTCCATGCCATTCCATGCCATTCCATGCCATTCCATGCCATTCCATGCCATTCCATGCCATTCCATGCCATTCCATGCCATTCCATACCATTCCATGCCATTCCATGCCATTCCATGCCATTCCATGCCATTCCATGCCATTCCATGCCATTCCATGCCATTCCATGCCATTCCATGCCATTCCATGCCATTCCATGCCATTCCATGCCATTCAATGCCGTGCCATGCCGGTGCCATGCCGTGCCATGCCGTGCCATGCCGGGCCATGCCGGGCCATGCCGTGCCATGCCGGTGCCATGCCGTGCCATGCCGTGCCATGCCGGGCCATGCCGTGCCATGCCTTGCCATTCCATGCCATTCCATGCCATTCCATGCCATTCAATGCCGTGCCATGCCGTGCCATGCCGTGCCATGCCGTGCCATGCCGTGCCATGCCGTGCCATGCCGTGCCATGCCGTGCCATGCCGTGCCATGCCGTGCCATGCCGAGCCATGCCGTGCCATGCCGTGCCATGCCGTGCCATGCCGTGCCATGCCGTGCCATGCCGTGCCATGCCATTCCATGCCATTCCATGCCATTCCATGCCATTCCATGCCATTCCATGCCATTCCATGCCATTCCATGCCATTCCATGCCATTCCATGCCATTCCATGCCATTCCATGCCATTCCATGCCATTCCATGCCATTCCATGCCATTCCATGCCATTCCATGCCATTCCATGCCATTCCATGCCATTCCATGCCATTCCATGCCATTCCATGCCATTCCATGCCATTCCATGCCATTCCATGCCATTCCATGCCATTCCATGCCATTCCATGCCATTCCATGCCATTCCATGCCATTCCATGCCATTCCATGCCATTCCATGCCATTCCATGCCATTCCATGCCATTCCATGCCATTCCATGCCATTCCATGCCATTCCATGCCATTCCATGCCATTCCATGCCATTCCATGCCATTCCATGCCATTCCATGCCATTCCATGCCATTCCATGCCATTCCATGCCATTCCATGCCATTCCATGCCATTCCATGCCATTCCATGCCATTCCATGCCATTCCATGCCATTCCATGCCATTCCATGCCATTCCATGCCATTCCATGCCATTCCATGCCATTCCATGCCATTCCATGCCATTCCATGCCATTCCATGCCATTCCATGCCATTCCATGCCATTCCATGCCATTCCATGCCATTCCATGCCATTCCATGCCATTCCATGCCATTCCATGCCATTCCATGCCATTCAATGCCGTGCCATGCCGTGCCATGCCGTGCCATGCCGGTGCCATGCCGTGCCATGCCGGTGCCATGCCGTGCCATGCCGTGCCATGCCGGTGCCATGCCGTGCCATGCCGTGCCATGCCGGTGCCATGCCGTGCCATGCCGGTGCCATGCCGTGCCATGCCGGTGCCATGCCGGTGCCATGCCGTGCCATGCCGGTGCCATGCCGTGCCATGCCGGTGCCATGCCGTGCCATGCCGGTGCCATGCCGTGCCATGCCGGTGCCATGCCGTGCCATGCCGGTGCCATGCCGGTGCCATGCCGTGCCATGCCGGTGCCATGCCGTGCCATGCCGGTGCCATGCCGTGCCATGCCGGTGCCATGCCGTGCAATGCCGGTGCCATGCCGGTGCCATGCCGTGCCATGCCGGTGCCATGCCGTGCCATGCCGTGCCATGCCGGTGCCATGCCGTGCCATGCCGTGCCATGCCGTGCCATGCCGGTGCCATGCCGTGCCATGCCGGTGCCATGCCGGTGCCATGCCATTCCATGCCATTCCATGCCATTCCATGCCATTCCATGCCATTCAATGCCATTCCATGCCATTCAATGCCGTGCCATGCCGTGCCATGCGGTGCCATGCCATTCCATGACATTCCATGCCGTGCCATGCGGTGCCATGCCATTCCATGCCATTCCATGCCATTCCATGCCATTCCATGCCATTCCATGCCATTCCATGCCATTCCATTCCATTCCATGCCATTCCATGCCATTCCATGCCATTCCATGCCATTCCATGCCATTCCATGCCATTCCATGCCATTCCATGCCATTCCATGCCATTCCATGCCATTCCATGCCATTCCATGCCATTCCATGCCATTCCATGCCATTCCATGCCATTCCATGCCATTCCATGCCATTCCATGCCATTCCATGCCATTCCATGCCATTCCATGCCATTCCATGCCATTCCATGCCATTCCATGCCATTCCATGCCATTCCATGCCATTCCATGCCATTCCATGCCATTCCATGCCATTCCATGCCATTCCATGCCATTCCATGCCATTCCATGCCATTCCATGCCATTCCATGCCATTCCATGCCATTCCATGCCATTCCATGCCATTCCATGCCATTCCATGCCATTCCATGCCATTCCATGCCATTCCATGCCATTCCATGCCATTCCATGCCATTCCATGCCATTCCATGCCATTCCATGCCATTCCATGCCATTCCATGCCATTCAATGCCGTGCCATGCCGTGCCATGCCGTGCCATGCCGTGCCATGCCGTGCCATGCCGTGCCATGCCGTGCCATGCCGTGCCATGCCGTGCCATGCCGTTCCATGCCGTGCCATGCCGTGCCATGCCGTGCCATGCCGGTGCCATGCCGTGCCATGCCGGTGCCATGCCGTGCCATGCCGGTGCCATGCCGTGCCATGCCGGTGCCATGCCGTGCCATGCCGGTGCCATGCCGTGCCATGCCGGTGCCGGTGCCATGCCGTGCCATGCCGGTGCCATGCCGTGCCATGCCGTGCCATGCCGTGCCATGCCGGTGCCATGCCGTGCCATGCCGTGCCATGCCGGTGCGATGCCATTCCATGCCATTCCATGCCATTCCATGCCATTCCATGCCATTCCATGCCATTCCATGCCATTCCATGCCATTCCATGCCATTCCATGCCATTCCATGCCATTCCATGCCATTCCATGCCATTCCATGCCATTCCATGCCATTCCATGCCATTCCATGCCATTCCATGCCATTCCATGCCATTCCATGCCATTCCATGCCATTCCATGCCATTCCATGCCATTCCATGCCATTCCATGCCATTCCATGCCATTCCATGCCATTCCATGCCATTCCATGCCATTCCATGCCATTCCATGCCATTCCATGCCATTCCATGCCATTCCATGCCATTCCATGCCATTCCATGCCATTCCATGCCATTCCATGCCATTCCATGCCATTCCATGCCATTCCATGCCATTCCATGCCATTCCATGCCATTCCATGCCATTCCATGCCATTCCATGCCATTCCATGCCATTCCATGCCATTCCATGCCATTCCATGCCATTCCATGCCATTCCATGCCATTCCATGCCATTCCATGCCATTCCATGCCATTCCATGCCATTCCATGCCATTCCATGCCATTCCATGCCATTCCATGCCATTCCATACCATTCCATGCCATTCCATGCCATTCCATGCCATTCCATGCCATTCCATGCCATTCCATGCCATTCCATGCCATTCCATGCCATTCCATGCCATTCCATGCCATTCCATGCCATTCAATGCCGTGCCATGCCGTGCCATGCCGGTGCCATGCCGTGCCATGCCGTGCCATGCCGGTGCCATGCCGTGCCATGCCGGTGCCATGCCGGTGCCATGCCATTCCATGCCATTCCATGCCATTCCATGCCATTCCATGACATTCCATGCCGTGCCATGCGGTGCCATGCCATTCCATGCCATTCCATGCCATTCCATGCCATTCCATGCCATTCCATGCCATTCCATGCCATTCCATGCCATTCCATGCCATTCCATGCCATTCCATGCCATTCCATGCCATTCCATGCCATTCCATGCCATTCCATGCCATTCCATGCCATTCCATGCCATTCCATGCCATTCCATGCCATTCCATGCCATTCCATGCCATTCAATGCCGTGCCATGCCGGTGCCATGCCGTGCCATGCCGGTGCCATGCCGTGCCATGCCGGTGCCATGCCGTGCCATGCCGGTGCCATGCCGTGCCATGCCGTGCCATGCCGTGCCATGCCGTGCCATGCCGTGCCATGCCGGTGCCATGCCGTGCCATGCCGGTGCCATGCCGTGCCATGCCGGTGCCATGCCGTGCCATGCCGGTGCCATGCCGGTGCCATGCCGTGCCATGCCGGTGCCATGCCGTGCCATGCCGGTGCCATGCCATTCCATGCCATTCCATGCCATTCCATGCCATTCCATGCCATTCCATGCCATTCCATGCTATTCCATGCCATTCCATGCCATTCCATGCCATTCCATGCCATTCCATGCCATTCCATGCCATTCCATGCCATTCCATGCCATTCCATGCCATTCCATGCCATTCCATGCCATTCCATGCCATTCCATGCCATTCCATGCCATTCCATGCCATTCCATGCCATTCCATGCCATTCCATGCCATTCCATGCCATTCCATGCCATTCCATGCCATTCCATGCCATTCCATGCCATTCCATGCCATTCCATGCCATTCCATGCCATTCCATGCCATTCCATGCCATTCCATGCCATTCCATGCCATTCCATGCCATTCCATGCCATTCCATGCCATTCCATGCCATTCCATGCCATTCCATGCCATTCCATGCCATTCCATGCCATTCCATGCCATTCCATGCCATTCCATGCCATTCCATGCCATTCCATGCCATTCCATGGCATTCCATGCCATTCCATGCCATTCCATGCCATTCCATGCCATTCCATGCCATTCCATGCCATTCCATGCCATTCCATGCCATTCAATGCCGTGCCATGCGGTGCCATGCCATTCCATGCCATTCCATGCCGTGCCATGCCGGTGCCATGCCGTGCCATTCCATGCCATTCAATGCCATTCCATGCCGTGCCATGCCGTGCCATTCCATGCCATTCAATGCCATTCCATGCCATTCAATGCCGTGCCATGCCGTGCCATGCCGTGCCATGCCGTGCCATGCGGTGCCATGCCATTCCATGCCATTCCATGCCATTCCATGCCATTCCATGCCATTCCATGCCATTCCATGCCATTCCATGCCATTCCATGCCATTCCATGCCATTCCATGCCATTCCATGCCATTCCATGCCATTCCATGCCATTCCATGCCATTCCATGCCATTCCATGCCATTCCATGCCATTCCATGCCATTCCATGCCATTCCATGCCATTCCATGCCATTCCATGCCATTCCATGCCATTCCATGCCATTCCATGCCATTCCATGCCATTCCATGCCATTCCATGCCATTCCAAGCCATTCCATGCCAGTCCATGCCAGTCCATGCCATTCCATGCCATTCCATGCCACTCAATGCGGTGCCATGCCGTGCCATGCCGGTGCCATGCCGTGCCATGCCGGTGCCATGCCGTGCCATGCCGGTGCCATGCCGTGCCATGCCGGTGCCATGCCGTGCCATGCCGGTGCCATGCCATTCCATGCCGTGCCATGCGGTGCCATGCCATTCCATGCGGTGCCATGCGGTGCCATGCCATTCCATGCCATTCCATGCCATTCCATGCCATTCCATGCCATTCCATGCCATTCCATGCCATTCCATGCCATTCCATGCCATTCCATGCCATTCCATGCCATTCCATACCATTCCATGCCATTCCATGCCATTCCATGCCATTCCATGCCATTCCATGCCATTCCATGCCATTCCATGCCATTCCATGCCATTCAATGCCGTGCCATGCCGGTGCCATGCCGTGCCATGCCGTGCCATGCCGGGCCATGCCGGGCCATGCCGTGCCATGCCGGTGCCATGCCGTGCCATGCCGTGCCATGCCGGGCCATGCCGTGCCATGCCTTGCCATTCCATGCCATTCCATGCCATTCCATGCCATTCCATGCCATTCCATGCCATTCCATGCCATTCCATGCCATTCCATGCCATTCCATGCCATTCCATGCCATTCCATGCCATTCCATGCCATTCCATGCCATTCCATGCCATTCCATGCCATTCCATGCCATTCCATGCCATTCCATGCCATTCCATGCCATTCCATGCCATTCCATGCCATTCCATGCCATTCCATGCCATTCCATGCCATTCCATGCCATTCCATGCCATTCCATGCCATTCCATGCCATTCCATGCCATTCCATGCCATTCCATGCCATTCCATGCCATTCCATGCCATTCCATGCCATTCCATGCCATTCCATGCCATTCCATGCCATTCCATGCCATTCCATGCCATTCCATGCCATTCCATGCCATTCCATGCCATTCCATGCCATTCCATGCCATTCCATGCCATTCCATGCCATTCCATGCCATTCCATGCCATTCCATGCCATTCCATGCCATTCCATGCCATTCCATGCCATTCCATGCCATTCCATGCCATTCCATGCCATTCCATGCCATTCCATGCCATTCCATGCCATTCCATGCCATTCCATGCCATTCCATGCCATTCCATGCCATTCCATGCCGGTGCCATGCCGTGCCATGCCGTGCCATGCCGGGCCATGCCGGGCCATGCCGGGCCATGCCGTGCCATGCCGGTGCCATGCCGTGCCATGCCGGGCCATGCCGTGCCATGCCTTGCCATTCCATGCCATTCCATGCCATTCCATGCCATTCAATGCCGTGCCATGCCGTGCCATGCCGTGCCATGCCGTGCCATGCCGTGCCATGCCGTGCCATGCCGTGCCATGCCGTGCCATGCCGTGCCATGCCGTGCCATGCCGTGCCATGCCGTTCCATGCCGTGCCATGCCGTGCCATGCCGTGCCATGCCGGTGCGATGCCATTCCATGCCATTCCATGCCATTCCATGCCATTCCATGCCATTCCATGCCATTCCATGCCATTCCATGCCATTCCATGCCATTCCATGCCATTCCATGCCATTCCATGCCATTCCATGCCATTCCATGCCATTCCATGCCATTCCATGCCATTCCATGCCATTCCATGCCATTCCATGCCATTCCATGCCATTCCATGCCATTCCATGCCATTCCATGCCATTCCATGCCATTCCATGCCATTCCATGCCATTCCATGCCATTCCATGCCATTCCATGCCATTCCATGCCATTCCATGCCATTCCATGCCATTCCATGCCATTCCATGCCATTCCATGCCATTCCATGCCATTCCATGCCATTCCATGCCATTCCATGCCATTCCATGCCATTCCATGCCATTCCATGCCATTCCATGCCGGTGCCATGCCGTGCCATGCCGTGCCATGCCGGGCCATGCCGGGCCATGCCGGGCCATGCCGTGCCATGCCGGTGCCATGCCGTGCCATGCCGGGCCATGCCGTGCCATGCCTTGCCATTCCATGCCATTCCATGCCATTCCATGCCATTCAATGCCGTGCCATGCCGTGCCATGCCGTGCCATGCCGTGCCATACCGTGCCATGCCGTGCCATGCCGTGCCATGCCGTTCCATGCCGTGCCATGCCGTGCCATGCCGTGCCATGCCGGTGCCATGCCGTGCCATGCCGGTGCCATGCCGTGCCATGCCGGTGCCATGCCGTGCCATGCCATGCCGGTGCCGGTGCCATGCCGTGCCATGCCGGTGCCATGCCGTGCCATGCCGTGCCATGCCGTGCCATGCCGTGCCATGCCGTGCCATGCCGGTGCCATGCCGTGCCATGCCGTGCCATGCCGGTGCGATGCCATTCCATGCCATTCCATGCCATTCCATGCCATTCCATGCCATTCCATGCCATTCCATGCCATTCCATGCCATTCCATGCCATTCCATGCCATTCCATGCCATTCCATGCCATTCCATGCCATTCCATGCCATTCCATGCCATTCCATGCCATTCTATGCCATTCCATGCCATTCCATGCCATTCCATGCCATTCCATGCCATTCCATGCCATTCCATGCCATTCCATGCCATTCCATGCCATTCCATGCCATTCCATGCCATTCCATGCCATTCCATGCCATTCCATGCCATTCCATGCCATTCCATGCCATTCCATGCCATTCCATGCCATTCCATGCCATTCCATGCCATTCCATGCCATTCCATGCCATTCCATGCCATTCCATGCCATTCCATGCCATTCCATGCCATTCCATGCCATTCCATGCCATTCCATGCCATTCCATGCCATTCCATGCCATTCCATGCCATTCCATGCCATTCCATGCCATTCCATGCCATTCCATGCCATTCCATGCCATTCCATGCCATTCCATGCCATTCCATGCCATTCCATGCCATTCCATGCCATTCCATGCCATTCCATGCCATTCCATGCCATTCCATGCCATTCCATGCCATTCCATGCCATTCCATGCCATTCCATGCCATTCCATGCCATTCCATGCCATTCCATGCCGGTGCCATGCCGTGCCATGCCGTGCCATGCCGGGCCATGCCGGGCCATGCCGGGCCATGCCGTGCCATGCCGGTGCCATGCCGTGCCATGCCGGGCCATGCCGTGCCATGCCTTGCCATTCCATGCCATTCCATGCCATTCCATGCCATTCAATGCCGTGCCATGCCGTGCCATGCCGTGCCATGCCGTGCCATGCCGTGCCATGCCGTGCCATGCCGTGCCATGCCGTGCCATGCCGTGCCATGCCGTGCCATGCCGTGCCATGCCGTTCCATGCCGTGCCATGCCGTGCCATGCCGTGCCATGCCGGTGCGATGCCATTCCATGCCATTCCATGCCATTCCATGCCATTCCATGCCATTCCATGCCATTCCATGCCATTCCATGCCATTCCATGCCATTCCATGCCATTCCATGCCATTCCATGCCATTCCATGCCATTCCATGCCATTCCATGCCATTCCATGCCATTCCATGCCATTCCATGCCATTCCATGCCATTCCATGCCATTCCATGCCATTCCATGCCATTCCATGCCATTCCATGCCATTCCATGCCATTCCATGCCATTCCATGCCATTCCATGCCATTCCATGCCATTCCATGCCATTCCATGCCATTCCATGCCATTCCATGCCATTCCATGCCATTCCATGCCATTCCATGCCATTCCATGCCATTCCATGCCATTCCATGCCATTCCATGCCATTCCATGCCATTCCATGCCATTCCATGCCATTCCATGCCATTCCATGCCATTCCATGCCATTCCATGCCATTCCATGCCATTCCATGCCGGTGCCATGCCGTGCCATGCCGTGCCATGCCGGGCCATGCCGGGCCATGCCGGGCCATGCCGTGCCATGCCGGTGCCATGCCGTGCCATGCCGGGCCATGCCGTGCCATGCCTTGCCATTCCATGCCATTCCATGCCATTCCATGCCATTCAATGCCGTGCCATGCCGTGCCATGCCGTGCCATGCCGTGCCATGCCGTGCCATACCGTGCCATGCCGTGCCATGCCGTGCCATGCCGTTCCATGCCGTGCCATGCCGTGCCATGCCGTGCCATGCCGGTGCCATGCCGTGCCATGCCGGTGCCATGCCGTGCCATGCCGGTGCCATGCCGTGCCATGCCATGCCGGTGCCGGTGCCATGCCGTGCCATGCCGGTGCCATGCCGTGCCATGCCGTGCCATGCCGTGCCATGCCGTGCCATGCCGTGCCATGCCGGTGCCATGCCGTGCCATGCCGTGCCATGCCGGTGCGATGCCATTCCATGCCATTCCATGCCATTCCATGCCATTCCATGCCATTCCATGCCATTCCATGCCATTCCATGCCATTCCATGCCATTCCATGCCATTCCATGCCATTCCATGCCATTCCATGCCATTCCATGCCATTCCATGCCATTCCATGCCATTCCATGCCATTCCATGCCATTCCATGCCATTCCATGCCATTCCATGCCATTCCATGCCATTCCATGCCATTCCATGCCATTCCATGCCATTCCATGCCATTCCATGCCATTCCATGCCATTCCATGCCATTCCATGCCATTCCATGCCATTCCATGCCATTCCATGCCATTCCATGCCATTCCATGCCATTCCATGCCATTCCATGCCATTCCATGCCATTCCATGCCATTCCATGCCATTCCATGCCATTCCATGCCATTCCATGCCATTCCATGCCATTCCATGCCATTCCATGCCATTCCATGCCATTCCATGCCATTCCATGCCATTCCATGCCATTCCATGCCATTCCATGCCATTCTATGCCATTCCATGCCATTCCATGCCATTCCATGCCATTCCATGCCATTCCATGCCATTCCATGCCATTCCATGCCATTCCATGCCATTCCATGCCATTCCATGCCATTCCATGCCATTCCATGCCATTCCATGCCATTCCATGCCATTCCATGCCATTCCATGCCATTCCATGCCATTCCATGCCATTCCATGCCATTCCATGCCATTCCATGCCATTCCATGCCATTCCATGCCATTCCATGCCATTCCATGCCATTCCATGCCATTCCATGCCATTCCATGCCATTCCATGCCATTCCATGCCATTCCATGCCATTCCATGCCATTCCATGCCATTCCATGCCATTCCATGCCATTCCATGCCATTCCATGCCAGTCCATGCCAGTCCATGCCATTCCATGCCATTCCATGCCACTCAATGCGGTGCCATGCCGTGCCATGCCGGTGCCATGCCGTGCCATGCCGGTGCCATGCCGTGCCATGCCGGTGCCATGCCGTGCCATGCCGGTGCCATGCCATTCCATGCCGTGCCATGCGGTGCCATGCCATTCCATGCGGTGACATGCGGTGCCATGCCATTCCATGCCATTCCATGCCATTCCATGCCATTCCATGCCATTCCATGCCATTCCATGCCATTCCATACCATTCCATGCCATTCCATGCCATTCCATGCCATTCCATGCCATTCCATGCCATTCCATGCCATTCCATGCCATTCCATGCCATTCCATGCCATTCCATGCCATTCCATGCCATTCCATGCCATTCCATGCCATTCAATGCCGTGCCATGCCGGTGCCATGCCGTGCCATGCCGTGCCATGCCGGGCCATGCCGGGCCATGCCGTGCCATGCCGGTGCCATGCCGTGCCATGCCGTGCCATGCCGGGCCATGCCGTGCCATGCCTTGCCATTCCATGCCATTCCATGCCATTCCATGCCATTCAATGCCGTGCCATGCCGTGCCATGCCGTGCCATGCCGTGCCATGCCGTGCCATGCCGTGCCATGCCGTGCCATGCCGTGCCATGCCGTGCCATGCCGTGCCATGCCGTGCCATGCCGTGCCATGCCGTGCCATGCCGTGCCATGCCGTGCCATGCCGTGCCATGCCGTGCCATGCCGTGCCATGCCGTGCCATGCCGTGCCATGCCGTGCCATGCCGTGCCATGCCGTGCCATGCCGTGCCATGCCGTGCCATGCCGTGCCATGCCGTGCCATGCCGTGCCATGCCGTGCCATGCCGTGCCATGCCGTGCCATGCCGTGCCATGCCGGTGCCATGCCGTGCCATGCCGGTGCCATGCCGGTGCCATGCCGTGCCATGCCGGTGCCATGCCGTGCCATGCCGTGCCATGCCGTGCCATGCCGGTGCCATGCCGGTGCGATGCCATTCCATGCCATTCCATGCCATTCCATGCCATTCCATGCCATTCCATGCCATTCCATGCCATTCCATGCCATTCCATGCCATTCCATGCCATTCCATGCCATTCCATGCCATTCCATGCCATTCCATGCCATTCCATGCCATTCCATGCCATTCCATGCCATTCCATGCCATTCCATGCCATTCCATGCCATTCCATGCCATTCCATGCCATTCCATGCCATTCCATGCCATTCCATGCCATTCCATGCCATTCCATGCCATTCCATGCCATTCCATGCCATTCCATGCCATTCCATGCCATTCCATGCCATTCCATGCCATTCCATGCCATTCCATGCCATTCCATGCCATTCCATGCCATTCCATGCCATTCCATGCCATTCCATGCCATTCCATGCCATTCCATGCCATTCCATGCCATTCCATGCCATTCCATGCCATTCCATGCCATTCCATGCCATTCCATGCCATTCCATGCCATTCCATGCCATTCCATGCCATTCCATGCCATTCCATGCCATTCCATGCCATTCCATGCCATTCCATGCCATTCCATGCCATTCCATGCCATTCCATGCCATTCCATGCCATTCCATGCCATTCCATGCCATTCCATGCCATTCCATGCCATTCCATGCCATTCCATGCCATTCCATGCCATTCCATGCCATTCCATGCCATTCCATGCCATTCCATGCCATTCCATGCCATTCCATGCCATTCCATGCCATTCCATGCCGTTCCATGCCGTGCCATGCCGGTGCCATGCCGGTGCCATGCCGGTGCCATGCCGTGCCATGCCGGTGCCATGCCGTGCCATGCCGTGCCATGCCGGGCCATGCGGTGCCATGCCGGTGCGATGCCATTCCATGCCATTCCATGCCATTCCATGCCATTCCATGCCATTCCATGCCATTCCATGCCATTCCATGCCATTCCATGCCATTCCATGCCATTCCATGCCATTCCATGCCATTCCATGCCATTCCATGCCATTCCATGCCATTCCATGCCATTCAATGCCGTGCCATGCGGTGCCATGCCATTCCATGCCATTCCATGCCGTGCCATGCCGGTGCCATGCCGTGCCATTCCATGCCATTCAATGCCATTCCATGCCGTGCCATGCCGTGCCATTCCATGCCATTCAATGCCATTCCATGCCATTCAATGCCGTGCCATGCCGTGCCATGCCGTGCCATGCCGTGCCATGCGGTGCCATGCCATTCCATGCCATTCCATGCCATTCCATGCCATTCCATGCCATTCCATGCCATTCCATGCCATTCCATGCCATTCCATGCCATTCCATGCCATTCCATGCCATTCCATGCCATTCCATGCCATTCCATGCCATTCCATGCCATTCCATGCCATTCCATGCCATTCCATGCCATTCCATGCCATTCCATGCCATTCCATGCCATTCCATGCCATTCCATGCCATTCCATGCCATTCCATGCCATTCCATGCCATTCCATGCCATTCCATGCCATTCCATGCCATTCCAAGCCATTCCATGCCAGTCCATGCCAGTCCATGCCATTCCATGCCATTCCATGCCACTCAATGCGGTGCCATGCCGTGCCATGCCGGTGCCATGCCGTGCCATGCCGGTGCCATGCCGTGCCATGCCGGTGCCATGCCGTGCCATGCCGGTGCCATGCCGTGCCATGCCGGTGCCATGCCATTCCATGCCGTGCCATGCGGTGCCATGCCATTCCATGCGGTGCCATGCGGTGCCATGCCATTCCATGCCATTCCATGCCATTCCATGCCATTCCATGCCATTCCATGCCATTCCATGCCATTCCATGCCATTCCATGCCATTCCATGCCATTCCATGCCATTCCATACCATTCCATGCCATTCCATGCCATTCCATGCCATTCCATGCCATTCCATGCCATTCCATGCCATTCCATGCCATTCCATGCCATTCCATGCCATTCAATGCCGTGCCATGCCGGTGCCATGCCGTGCCATGCCGTGCCATGCCGGGCCATGCCGGGCCATGCCGTGCCATGCCGGTGCCATGCCGTGCCATGCCGTGCCATGCCGGGCCATGCCGTGCCATGCCTTGCCATTCCATGCCATTCCATGCCATTCCATGCCATTCCATGCCATTCCATGCCATTCCATGCCATTCCATGCCATTCCATGCCATTCCATGCCATTCCATGCCATTCCATGCCATTCCATGCCATTCCATGCCATTCCATGCCATTCCATGCCATTCCATGCCATTCCATGCCATTCCATGCCATTCCATGCCATTCCATGCCATTCCATGCCATTCCATGCCATTCCATGCCATTCCATGCCATTCCATGCCATTCCATGCCATTCCATGCCATTCCATGCCATTCCATGCCATTCCATGCCATTCCATGCCATTCCATGCCATTCCATGCCATTCCATGCCATTCCATGCCATTCCATGCCATTCCATGCCATTCCATGCCATTCCATGCCATTCCATGCCATTCCATGCCATTCCATGCCATTCCATGCCATTCCATGCCATTCCATGCCATTCCATGCCATTCCATGCCATTCCATGCCATTCCATGCCATTCCATGCCATTCCATGCCATTCCATGCCATTCCATGCCATTCCATGCCATTCCATGCCATTCCATGCCATTCCATGCCATTCCATGCCATTCCATGCCGGTGCCATGCCGTGCCATGCCGTGCCATGCCGGGCCATGCCGGGCCATGCCGGGCCATGCCGTGCCATGCCGGTGCCATGCCGTGCCATGCCGGGCCATGCCGTGCCATGCCTTGCCATTCCATGCCATTCCATGCCATTCCATGCCATTCAATGCCGTGCCATGCCGTGCCATGCCGTGCCATGCCGTGCCATGCCGTGCCATGCCGTGCCATGCCGTGCCATGCCGTGCCATGCCGTGCCATGCCGTGCCATGCCGTGCCATGCCGTGCCATGCCGTGCCATGCCGTTCCATGCCGTGCCATGCCGTGCCATGCCGTGCCATGCCGGTGCGATGCCATTCCATGCCATTCCATGCCATTCCATGCCATTCCATGCCATTCCATGCCATTCCATGCCATTCCATGCCATTCCATGCCATTCCATGCCATTCCATGCCATTCCATGCCATTCCATGCCATTCCATGCCATTCCATGCCATTCCATGCCATTCCATGCCATTCCATGCCATTCCATGCCATTCCATGCCATTCCATGCCATTCCATGCCATTCCATGCCATTCCATGCCATTCCATGCCATTCCATGCCATTCCATGCCATTCCATGCCATTCCATGCCATTCCATGCCATTCCATGCCATTCCATGCCATTCCATGCCATTCCATGCCATTCCATGCCATTCCATGCCATTCCATGCCATTCCATGCCATTCCATGCCGGTGCCATGCCGTGCCATGCCGTGCCATGCCGGGCCATGCCGGGCCATGCCGGGCCATGCCGTGCCATGCCGGTGCCATGCCGTGCCATGCCGGGCCATGCCGTGCCATGCCTTGCCATTCCATGCCATTCCATGCCATTCCATGCCATTCAATGCCGTGCCATGCCGTGCCATGCCGTGCCATGCCGTGCCATACCGTGCCATGCCGTGCCATGCCGTGCCATGCCGTTCCATGCCGTGCCATGCCGTGCCATGCCGTGCCATGCCGGTGCCATGCCGTGCCATGCCGGTGCCATGCCGTGCCATGCCGGTGCCATGCCGTGCCATGCCATGCCGGTGCCGGTGCCATGCCGTGCCATGCCGGTGCCATGCCGTGCCATGCCGTGCCATGCCGTGCCATGCCGTGCCATGCCGTGCCATGCCGGTGCCATGCCGTGCCATGCCGTGCCATGCCGGTGCGATGCCATTCCATGCCATTCCATGCCATTCCATGCCATTCCATGCCATTCCATGCCATTCCATGCCATTCCATGCCATTCCATGCCATTCCATGCCATTCCATGCCATTCCATGCCATTCCATGCCATTCCATGCCATTCCATGCCATTCCATGCCATTCCATGCCATTCTATGCCATTCCATGCCATTCCATGCCATTCCATGCCATTCCATGCCATTCCATGCCATTCCATGCCATTCCATGCCATTCCATGCCATTCCATGCCATTCCATGCCATTCCATGCCATTCCATGCCATTCCATGCCATTCCATGCCATTCCATGCCATTCCATGCCATTCCATGCCATTCCATGCCATTCCATGCCATTCCATGCCATTCCATGCCATTCCATGCCATTCCATGCCATTCCATGCCATTCCATGCCATTCCATGCCATTCCATGCCATTCCATGCCATTCCATGCCATTCCATGCCATTCCATGCCATTCCATGCCATTCCATGCCATTCCATGCCATTCCATGCCATTCCATGCCATTCCATGCCATTCCATGCCATTCCATGCCATTCCATGCCATTCCATGCCATTCCATGCCATTCCATGCCATTCCATGCCATTCCATGCCATTCCATGCCATTCCATGCCATTCCATGCCATTCCATGCCATTCCATGCCATTCCATGCCATTCCATGCCATTCCATGCCATTCCATGCCATTCCATGCCATTCCATGCCATTCCATGCCATTCCATGCCGGTGCCATGCCGTGCCATGCCGTGCCATGCCGGGCCATGCCGGGCCATGCCGGGCCATGCCGTGCCATGCCGGTGCCATGCCGTGCCATGCCGGGCCATGCCGTGCCATGCCTTGCCATTCCATGCCATTCCATGCCATTCCATGCCATTCAATGCCGTGCCATGCCGTGCCATGCCGTGCCATGCCGTGCCATGCCGTGCCATGCCGTGCCATGCCGTGCCATGCCGTGCCATGCCGTGCCATGCCGTGCCATGCCGTGCCATGCCGTTCCATGCCGTGCCATGCCGTGCCATGCCGTGCCATGCCGGTGCGATGCCATTCCATGCCATTCCATGCCATTCCATGCCATTCCATGCCATTCCATGCCATTCCATGCCATTCCATGCCATTCCATGCCATTCCATGCCATTCCATGCCATTCCATGCCATTCCATGCCATTCCATGCCATTCCATGCCATTCCATGCCATTCCATGCCATTCCATGCCATTCCATGCCATTCCATGCCATTCCATGCCATTCCATGCCATTCCATGCCATTCCATGCCATTCCATGCCATTCCATGCCATTCCATGCCATTCCATGCCATTCCATGCCATTCCATGCCATTCCATGCCATTCCATGCCATTCCATGCCATTCCATGCCATTCCATGCCATTCCATGCCATTCCATGCCATTCCATGCCATTCCATGCCATTCCATGCCATTCCATGCCATTCCATGCCATTCCATGCCATTCCATGCCATTCCATGCCATTCCATGCCATTCCATGCCATTCCATGCCATTCCATGCCGGTGCCATGCCGTGCCATGCCGTGCCATGCCGGGCCATGCCGGGCCATGCCGGGCCATGCCGTGCCATGCCGGTGCCATGCCGTGCCATGCCGGGCCATGCCGTGCCATGCCTTGCCATTCCATGCCATTCCATGCCATTCCATGCCATTCAATGCCGTGCCATGCCGTGCCATGCCGTGCCATGCCGTGCCATGCCGTGCCATACCGTGCCATGCCGTGCCATGCCGTGCCATGCCGTTCCATGCCGTGCCATGCCGTGCCATGCCGTGCCATGCCGGTGCCATGCCGTGCCATGCCGGTGCCATGCCGTGCCATGCCGGTGCCATGCCGTGCCATGCCATGCCGGTGCCGGTGCCATGCCGTGCCATGCCGGTGCCATGCCGTGCCATGCCGTGCCATGCCGTGCCATGCCGTGCCATGCCGTGCCATGCCGGTGCCATGCCGTGCCATGCCGTGCCATGCCGGTGCGATGCCATTCCATGCCATTCCATGCCATTCCATGCCATTCCATGCCATTCCATGCCATTCCATGCCATTCCATGCCATTCCATGCCATTCCATGCCATTCCATGCCATTCCATGCCATTCCATGCCATTCCATGCCATTCCATGCCATTCCATGCCATTCCATGCCATTCCATGCCATTCCATGCCATTCCATGCCATTCCATGCCATTCCATGCCATTCCATGCCATTCCATGCCATTCCATGCCATTCCATGCCATTCCATGCCATTCCATGCCATTCCATGCCATTCCATGCCATTCCATGCCATTCCATGCCATTCCATGCCATTCCATGCCATTCCATGCCATTCCATGCCATTCCATGCCATTCCATGCCATTCCATGCCATTCCATGCCATTCCATGCCATTCCATGCCATTCCATGCCATTCCATGCCATTCTATGCCATTCCATGCCATTCCATGCCATTCCATGCCATTCCATGCCATTCCATGCCATTCCATGCCATTCCATGCCATTCCATGCCATTCCATGCCATTCCATGCCATTCCATGCCATTCCATGCCATTCCATGCCATTCCATGCCATTCCATGCCATTCCATGCCATTCCATGCCATTCCATGCCATTCCATGCCATTCCATGCCATTCCATGCCATTCCATGCCATTCCATGCCATTCCATGCCATTCCATGCCATTCCATGCCATTCCATGCCATTCCATGCCATTCCATGCCATTCCATGCCATTCCATGCCATTCCATGCCATTCCATGCCATTCCATGCCAGTCCATGCCAGTCCATGCCATTCCATGCCACTCAATGCGGTGCCATGCCGTGCCATGCCGGTGCCATGCCGTGCCATGCCGGTGCCATGCCGTGCCATGCCGGTGCCATGCCGTGCCATGCCGGTGCCATGCCATTCCATGCCGTGCCATGCGGTGCCATGCCATTCCATGCGGTGACATGCGGTGCCATGCCATTCCATGCCATTCCATGCCATTCCATGCCATTCCATGCCATTCCATGCCATTCCATGCCATTCCATGCCATTCCATACCATTCCATGCCATTCCATGCCATTCCATGCCATTCCATGCCATTCCATGCCATTCCATGCCATTCCATGCCATTCCATGCCATTCCATGCCATTCCATGCCATTCCATGCCATTCCATGCCATTCCATGCCATTCAATGCCGTGCCATGCCGGTGCCATGCCGTGCCATGCCGTGCCATGCCGGGCCATGCCGGGCCATGCCGTGCCATGCCGGTGCCATGCCGTGCCATGCCGTGCCATGCCGGGCCATGCCGTGCCATGCCTTGCCATTCCATGCCATTCCATGCCATTCCATGCCATTCAATGCCGTGCCATGCCGTGCCATGCCGTGCCATGCCGTGCCATGCCGTGCCATGCCGTGCCATGCCGTGCCATGCCGTGCCATGCCGTGCCATGCCGTGCCATGCCGTGCCATGCCGTGCCATGCCGTGCCATGCCGTGCCATGCCGTGCCATGCCGTGCCATGCCGTGCCATGCCGTGCCATGCCGTGCCATGCCGTGCCATGCCGTGCCATGCCGTGCCATGCCGTGCCATGCCGTGCCATGCCGTGCCATGCCGTGCCATGCCGTGCCATGCCGTGCCATGCCGGTGCCATGCCGTGCCATGCCGGTGCCATGCCGGTGCCATGCCGTGCCATGCCGGTGCCATGCCGTGCCATGCCGTGCCATGCCGTGCCATGCCGGTGCCATGCCGGTGCGATGCCATTCCATGCCATTCCATGCCATTCCATGCCATTCCATGCCATTCCATGCCATTCCATGCCATTCCATGCCATTCCATGCCATTCCATGCCATTCCATGCCATTCCATGCCATTCCATGCCATTCCATGCCATTCCATGCCATTCCATGCCATTCCATGCCATTCCATGCCATTCCATGCCATTCCATGCCATTCCATGCCATTCCATGCCATTCCATGCCATTCCATGCCATTCCATGCCATTCCATGCCATTCCATGCCATTCCATGCCATTCCATGCCATTCCATGCCATTCCATGCCATTCCATGCCATTCCATGCCATTCCATGCCATTCCATGCCATTCCATGCCATTCCATGCCATTCCATGCCATTCCATGCCATTCCATGCCATTCCATGCCATTCCATGCCATTCCATGCCATTCCATGCCATTCCATGCCATTCCATGCCATTCCATGCCATTCCATGCCATTCCATGCCATTCCATGCCATTCCATGCCATTCCATGCCATTCCATGCCATTCCATGCCATTCCATGCCATTCCATGCCATTCCATGCCATTCCATGCCATTCCATGCCATTCCATGCCATTCCATGCCATTCCATGCCATTCCATGCCATTCCATGCCGTTCCATGCCGTGCCATGCCGGTGCCATGCCGGTGCCATGCCGGTGCCATGCCGTGCCATGCCGGTGCCATGCCGTGCCATGCCGTGCCATGCCGGGCCATGCGGTGCCATGCCGGTGCGATGCCATTCCATGCCATTCCATGCCATTCCATGCCATTCCATGCCATTCCATGCCATTCCATGCCATTCCATGCCATTCCATGCCATTCCATGCCATTCCATGCCATTCCATGCCATTCCATGCCATTCCATGCCATTCCATGCCATTCCATGCCATTCCATGCCATTCCATGCCATTCCATGCCATTCCATGCCATTCCATGCCATTCCATGCCATTCCATGCCATTCCATGCCATTCCATGCCATTCCATGCCATTCCATGCCATTCCATGCCATTCCATGCCATTCCATGCCATTCCATGCCATTCCATGCCATTCCATGCCATTCCATGCCATTCCATGCCATTCCATGCCATTCCATGCCATTCCATGCCATTCCATGCCATTCCATGCCATTCCATGCCATTCCATGCCATTCCATGCCGTTCCATGCCGTGCCATGCCGGTGCCATGCCGGTGCCATGCCGTGCCATGCCGGTGCCATGCCGTGCCATGCCGTGCCATGCCGGGCCATGCGGTGCCATGCCATTCCATGCCATTCCATGCCAGTCCATGCCAGTCCATGCCAGTCCATGCCATTCCATGCCACTCCATGCCACTCAATGCGGTGCCATGCCATTCCATGCCACTCCATGCCACTCAATGCGGTGCCATGCCGTGCCATGCCGTGCCATGCCGTGCCATGCCGTGCCATGCCGTGCCATGGCGTGCCATGCCGTGCCATGCCGTGCCATGCCGTGCCATGCCGTGCCATGCCGTGCCATGCCGTGCCATTCCATGCCATTCACTGCCATTCCATGCCATGCCGTGCCATGCCGTGCCATTCCATGCCATTCACTGCCATTCCATGCCATGCCATTCAATGCCGTGCCATGCCGTGCCATTCCATGCCATTCACTGCCATTCCATGCCATTCAATGCCGTGCCATGCCGTGCCATTCCATGCCATTCAATGCCATCCCATGCCATTCAATGCCGTGCCATGCCGTGCCATGCGGTGCCATGCCAATCCATGCCATTCCATGCCATTCCATGCCATTCCATGCCATTCCATGCCATTCCATGCCATTCCATGCCATTCCATGCCATTCCATGCCATTCCATGCCATTCCATGCCATTCCATGCCATTCCATGCCATTCCATGCCAGTCCATGCCAGTCCATGCCATTCCATGCCGTGCCATGCCGGTGCCATGCCGTGCCATGCCGGTGCCATGCCGTGCCATGCCGTGCCATGCCGGTGCCATGCCGTGCCATGCCGTGCCATGCCGTGCCATGCCGTGCCATTCCATGCCATTCACTGCCATTCCATGCCATGCCGTGCCATGCCGTGCCATTCCATGCCATTCACTGCCATTCCATGCCATGCCGTGCCATGCCGTGCCATGCCGTGCCATTCCATGCCATTCACTGCCATTCCATGCCATTCAATGCCGTGCCATGCCGTGCCATTCCATGCCATTCAATGCCATCCCATGCCATTCAATGCCGTGCCATGCCGTGCCATGCCGTGCCATGCGGTGCCATGCCAATCCATGCCATTCCATGCCATTCCATGCCATTCCATGCCATTCCATGCCATTCCATGCCATTCCATGCCATTCCATGCCATTCCATGCCATTCCATGCCATTCCATGCCATTCCATGCCATTCCATGCCATTCCATGCCATTCCATGCCATTCCATGCCATTCCATGCCATTCCATGCCAGTCCATGCCAGTCCATGCCATTCCATGCCGTGCCATGCCGGTGCCATGCCGTGCCATGCCGGTGCCATGCCGTGCCATGCCGGTGCCATGCCATTCCATGCCGTGCCATGCGGTGCCATGCCATTCCATGCGGTGCCATGCCATTCCATGCCATTCCATGCCATTCCATGCCATTCCATGCCATTCCATGCCATTCAATGCCGTGCCATGCCGGTGCCAAGCCGTGCCATGCCGGTGCCATGCCGTGCCATGCCGGTGCCATGCCGTGCCATGCCGGTGACATGCCGTGCCATGCCGGTGCCATGCCGTGCCATTCAATGCCATTCCATGCCATTCAATGCCATTCCATGCCATTCAATGCCGTGCCATGCCGTGCCATGCCGTGCCATGCCGTGCCATGCGGTGCCATGCCATTCCATGCCATTCCATGCCATTCCATGCCATTCCATGCCATTCCATGCCATTCCATGCCATTCCATGCCATTCCATGCCATTCCATGCCATTCCATGCCATTCCATGCCATTCCATGCCATTCCATGCCATTCCATGCCATTCCATGCCATTCAATGCCGTGCCATGCCGGTGCCAAGCCGTGCCATGCCGGTGCCATGCCGTGCCATGCCGGTGCCATGCCGTGCCATGCCGGTGCCATGCCGTGCCATGCCGGTGCCATGCCGTGCCATGCCGGTGCCATGCCGTGCCATGCCGGCGCCATGCCGTGCCATGCCGGTGCCATGCCGTGCCATGCCGGTGCCATGCCGTGCCATGCCGGTGCCATGCCGTGCCATTCCATGCCATTCAATGCCATTCCATGCCATTCAATGCCGTGCCATGCCGTGCCATTCCATGCCATTCAATGCCATTCCATGCCATTCAATGCCATTCCATGCCATTCAATGCCATTCCATGCCATTCAATGCCATTCCATGCCATTCAATGCCGTGCCATGCCGTGCCATGCCGTGCCATGCCGTGCCATGCCGTGCCATGCGGTGCCATGCCATTCCATGCCATTCCATGCCATTCCATGCCATTCCATGCCATTCCATGCCATTCCATGCCATTCCATGCCATTCCATGCCATTCCATGCCATTCCATGCCATTCCATGCCATTCCATGCCAGTCCATGCCAGTCCATGCTATTCCATGCCATTCCATGCCACTCAATGCGGTGCCATGCCGTGCCATGCCGGTGCCATGCCGTGCCATGCCGGTGCCATGCCGTGCCATGCCGGTGCCATGCCATGCCATGCCGTGCCATGCGGTGCCATGCCATTCCATGCGGTGCCATGCCATTCCATGCCATTCCATGCCATTCCATGCCATTCCATGCCATTCAATGCCGTGCCATGCCGGTGCCAAGCCGTGCCATGCCGGTGCCATTCCATGCCATTCAATGCCACGCCGTGCCATGCCGGTGCCATGCCGGTGCCATGCCGTGCCATGCCGGTGCCATGCCGTGCCATGCCGGTGCCATGCCGGTGCCATGCCGGTGCCATGCCATTCCATGCCAGTCCATGCCAGTCCATGCCATTCCATGCCATTCCATGCCACTCAATGCGGTGCCATGCCGTGCCATGCCGTGCCATGCCGTGCCATGCCGTGCCATTCCGTGCCATTCAATGCCATTCCATGCCATTCAATGCCGTGCCATGCCATTCAATGCCGTGCCATGCCGTGCCATTCCATGCCATTCAATGCCATCCCATGCCATTCAATGCCGTGCCATGCCGTGCCATGCCGTGCCATGCCGTGCCATGCCATTCCATGCCATTCCATGCCATTCCATGCCATTCCATGCCATTCCATGCCATTCCATGCCATTCCATGCCATTCCATGCCATTCCATGCCATTCCATGCCATTCCATGCCATTCCATGCCATTCCATGCCATTCAATGCCGTGCCATGCCGGTGCCAAGCCGTGCCATGCCGGTGCCATGCCGTGCCATGCCGGTGCCATGCCGTGCCATGCCGGTGCCATGCCGTGCCATTCCATGCCATTCAATGCCATTCCATGCCGTGCCATGCCGTGCCATTCCATGCCATTCAATGCCATTCCATGCCATTCAATGCCGTGCCATGCCGAGCCATGCCGGTGCCATGCCGGTGCCATGCCGTGCCATGCCGGTGCCATGCCGTGCCATGCCGGTGCCATGCCGTGGCATGCCGGTGCCATGCCGTGCCATGCCGGTGCCATGCCGGTGCCATGCCGTGCCATGCCGGTGCCATGCCGTGCCATGCCGGTGCCATGCCGTGCCATGCCGGTGCCATGCCGGTGCCATGCCGTGCCATGCCGTGCCATGCCGTGCCATGCCGGTGCCATGCCGTGCCATGCCGGTGCCATGCCGTGCCATGCCAGTGCCATGCCGTGCCATGCCGTGCCATGCCGGTGCCATGCCGTGCCATGCCGGTGCCATGCCGTGCCATGCCGGTGCCATGCCGGTGCCATGCCGTGCCATGCCCGTGCCATGCCGTGCCATGCCGGTGCCATGCCGTGCCATGCCGGTGCCATGCCGTGCCATGCCGGTGCCATGCCGTGCCATGCCGGTGCCATGCCGGTGCCATGCCGTGCCATGCCGGTGCCATGCCGGTGCCATGCCATTCCATGCCATTCCATGCCATTCCATGCCATTCCATGCCATTCCATGCCATTCCATGCCATTCCATGCCATTCCATGCCATTCAATGCCGTGCCATGCGGTGCCATGCCATTCCATGCCATTCCATGCCGGTGCCATGCCGTGCCATGCCGGTGCCATGCCGTGCCATGCCGGTGCCATGCCGTGCCATGCCGGTGCCATGCCGTGCCATGCCGGTGCCATGCCGTGCCATTCCATGCCATTCAATGCCATTCCATGCCGTGCCATGCCGTGCCATTCCATGCCATTCAATGCCATTCCATGCCATTCAATGCCGTGCCATGCCGTGCCATGCCGTGCCATGCCGTGCCATGCGGTGCCATGCCATTCCATGCCATTCCATGCCATTCCATGCCATTCCATGCCATTCCATGCCATTCCATGCCATTCCATGCCATTCCATGCCATTCCATGCCATTCCATGCCATTCTATGCCATTCCATGCCATTCCATGCCATTCCATGCCATTCCATGCCATTCCATGCCATTCCATGCCATTCCATGCCATTCCATGCCATTCCATGCCATTCCATGCCATTCCATGCCATTCCATGCCATTCCATGCCATTCCAAGCCATTCCATGCCAGTCCATGCCAGTCCATGCCATTCCATGCCATTCCATGCCGGTGCCATGCCGTGCCATGCCGGTGCCATGCCGTGCCATGCCGGTGCCATGCCGTGCCATGCCGGTGCCATGCCATTCCATGCCGTGCCATGCGGTGCCATGCCATTCCATGCGGTGCCATGCGGTGCCATGCCATTCCATGCCATTCCATGCCATTCCATGCCATTCCATGCCATTCCATGCCATTCCATGCCATTCCATGCCATTCCATGCCATTCCATACCATTCCATGCCATTCCATGCCATTCCATGCCATTCCATGCCATTCCATGCCATTCCATGCCATTCCATGCCATTCCATGCCATTCCATGCCATTCCATGCCATTCCATGCCATTCCATGCCATTCAATGCCGTGCCATGCCGGTGCCATGCCGTGCCATGCCGTGCCATGCCGGGCCATGCCGGGCCATGCCGTGCCATGCCGGTGCCATGCCGTGCCATGCCGTGCCATGCCGGGCCATGCCGTGCCATGCCTTGCCATTCCATGCCATTCCATGCCATTCCATGCCATTCAATGCCGTGCCATGCCGTGCCATGCCGTGCCATGCCGTGCCATGCCGTGCCATGCCGTGCCATGCCGTGCCATGCCGAGCCATGCCGTGCCATGCCGTGCCATGCCGTGCCATGCCGTGCCATGCCGTGCCATGCCATTCCATGCCATTCCATGCCATTCCATGCCATTCCATGCCATTCCATGCCATTCCATGCCATTCCATGCCATTCCATGCCATTCCATGCCATTCCATGCCATTCCATGCCATTCCATGCCATTCCATGCCATTCCATGCCATTCCATGCCATTCCATGCCATTCCATGCCATTCCATGCCATTCCATGCCATTCCATGCCATTCCATGCCATTCCATGCCATTCCATGCCATTCCATGCCATTCCATGCCATTCCATGCCATTCCATGCCATTCCATGCCATTCCATGCCATTCCATGCCATTCCATGCCATTCCATGCCATTCCATGCCATTCCATGCCATTCCATGCCATTCCATGCCATTCCATGCCATTCCATGCCATTCCATGCCATTCCATGCCATTCCATGCCATTCCATGCCATTCCATGCCATTCCATGCCATTCCATGCCATTCCATGCCATTCCATGCCATTCCATGCCATTCCATGCCATTCCATGCCATTCCATGCCATTCCATGCCATTCCATGCCATTCCATGCCATTCCATGCCATTCCATGCCATTCCATGCCATTCCATGCCATTCCATGCCATTCCATGCCATTCCATGCCATTCCATGCCATTCCATGCCATTCCATGCCATTCCATGCCATTCCATGCCATTCCATGCCATTCCATGCCATTCCATGCCATTCCATGCCATTCCATGCCATTCCATGCCATTCCATGCCATTCCATGCCATTCCATGCCATTCCATGCCATTCCATGCCATTCCATGCCATTCCATGCCATTCCATGCCATTCCATGCCATTCAATGCCGTGCCATGCCGTGCCATGCCGTGCCATGCCGGTGCCATGCCGTGCCATGCCGGTGCCATGCCGTGCCATGCCGTGCCATGCCGGTGCCATGCCGTGCCATGCCGTGCCATGCCGGTGCCATGCCGTGCCATGCCGGTGCCATGCCGTGCCATGCCGGTGCCATGCCGGTGCCATGCCGTGCCATGCCGGTGCCATGCCGTGCCATGCCGGTGCCATGCCGTGCCATGCCGGTGCCATGCCGTGCCATGCCGGTGCCATGCCGTGCCATGCCGGTGCCATGCCGGTGCCATGCCGTGCCATGCCGTGCCATGCCGTGCCATGCCGTGCCATGCCGTGCCATGCCGTGCCATGCCGGTGCCATGCCGTGCCATGCCGGTGCCATGCCGTGCCATGCCGGTGCCATGCCGTGCCATGCCGGTGCCATGCCGGTGCCATGCCGTGCCATGCCGGTGCCATGCCGTGCCATGCCGGTGCCATGCCATTCCATGCCATTCCATGCCATTCCATGCCATTCCATGCCATTCCATGCCATTCCATGCTATTCCATGCCATTCCATGCCATTCCATGCCATTCCATGCCATTCCATGCCATTCCATGCCATTCCATGCCATTCCATGCCATTCCATGCCATTCCATGCCATTCCATGCCATTCCATGCCATTCCATGCCATTCCATGCCATTCCATGCCATTCCATGCCATTCCATGCCATTCCATGCCATTCCATGCCATTCCATGCCATTCCATGCCATTCCATGCCATTCCATGCCATTCCATGCCATTCCATGCCATTCCATGCCATTCCATGCCATTCCATGCCATTCCATGCCATTCCATGCCATTCCATGCCATTCCATGCCATTCCATGCCATTCCATGCCATTCCATGCCATTCCATGCCATTCCATGCCATTCCATGCCATTCCATGCCATTCCATGCCATTCCATGCCATTCCATGCCATTCCATGCCATTCCATGCCATTCCATGCCATTCCATGCCATTCCATGCCATTCCATGCCATTCCATGCCATTCCATGCCATTCCATGCCATTCCATGCCATTCCATGCCATTCCATGCCATTCCATGCCATTCAATGCCGTGCCATGCGGTGCCATGCCATTCCATGCCATTCCATGCCGGTGCCATGCCGTGCCATGCCGGTGCCATGCCGTGCCATTCCATGCCATTCAATGCCATTCCATGCCGTGCCATGCCGTGCCATTCCATGCCATTCAATGCCATTCCATGCCATTCAATGCCGTGCCATGCCGTGCCATGCCGTGCCATGCCGTGCCATGCGGTGCCATGCCATTCCATGCCATTCCATGCCATTCCATGCCATTCCATGCCATTCCATGCCATTCCATGCCATTCCATGCCATTCCATGCCATTCCATGCCATTCCATGCCATTCCATGCCATTCCATGCCATTCCATGCCATTCCATGCCATTCCATGCCATTCCATGCCATTCCATGCCATTCCATGCCATTCCATGCCATTCCATGCCATTCCATGCCATTCCATGCCATTCCATGCCATTCCATGCCATTCCATGCCATTCCAAGCCATTCCATGCCAGTCCATGCCAGTCCATGCCATTCCATGCCATTCCATGCCACTCAATGCGGTGCCATGCCGTGCCATGCCGGTGCCATGCCGTGCCATGCCGGTGCCATGCCGTGCCATGCCGGTGCCATGCCGTGCCATGCCGGTGCCATGCCGTGCCATGCCGGTGCCATGCCATTCCATGCCGTGCCATGCGGTGCCATGCCATTCCATGCGGTGCCATGCGGTGCCATGCCATTCCATGCCATTCCATGCCATTCCATGCCATTCCATGCCATTCCATGCCATTCCATGCCATTCCATGCCATTCCATGCCATTCCATGCCATTCCATGCCATTCCATGCCATTCCATGCCATTCCATGCCATTCCATACCATTCCATGCCATTCCATGCCATTCCATGCCATTCCATGCCATTCCATGCCATTCCATGCCATTCCATGCCATTCCATGCCATTCAATGCCGTGCCATGCCGGTGCCATGCCGTGCCATGCCGTGCCATGCCGGGCCATGCCGGGCCATGCCGTGCCATGCCGGTGCCATGCCGTGCCATGCCGTGCCATGCCGGGCCATGCCGTGCCATGCCTTGCCATTCCATGCCATTCCATGCCATTCCATGCCATTCCATGCCATTCCATGCCATTCCATGCCGTTCCATGCCATTCCATGCCATTCCATGCCATTCCATGCCATTCCATGCCATTCCATGCCATTCCATGCCATTCCATGCCATTCCATGCCATTCCATGCCATTCCATGCCATTCCATGCCATTCCATGCCATTCCATGCCATTCCATGCCATTCCATGCCATTCCATGCCATTCCATGCCATTCCATGCCATTCCATGCCATTCCATGCCATTCCATGCCATTCCATGCCATTCCATGCCATTCCATGCCATTCCATGCCATTCCATGCCATTCCATGCCATTCCATGCCATTCCATGCCATTCCATGCCATTCCATGCCATTCCATGCCATTCCATGCCATTCCATGCCATTCCATGCCATTCCATGCCATTCCATGCCATTCCATGCCATTCCATGCCATTCCATGCCATTCCATGCCATTCCATGCCATTCCATGCCATTCCATGCCATTCCATGCCATTCCATGCCATTCCGTGCCATGCCGTGCCATGCCGTGCCATGCCGGGCCATGCCGGGCCATGCCGGGCCATGCCGTGCCATGCCGGTGCCATGCCGTGCCATGCCGGGCCATGCCGTGCCATGCCTTGCCATTCCATGCCATTCCATGCCATTCCATGCCATTCAATGCCGTGCCATGCCGTGCCATGCCGTGCCATGCCGTGCCATGCCGTGCCATGCCGTGCCATGCCGTGCCATGCCGTGCCATGCCGTGCCATGCCGTGCCATGCCGTTCCATGCCGTGCCATGCCGTGCCATGCCGTGCCATGCCGGTGCCATGCCGTGCCATGCCGGTGCCATGCCGTGCCATGCCGGTGCCATGCCGTGCCATGCCGGTGCCATGCCGTGCCATGCCGGTGCCGGTGCCATGCCGTGCCATGCCGGTGCCATGCCGTGCCATGCCGTGCCATGCCGTGCCATGCCGGTGCCATGCCGTGCCATGCCGTGCCATGCCGGTGCGATGCCATTCCATGCCATTCCATGCCATTCCATGCCATTCCATGCCATTCCATGCCATTCCATGCCATTCCATGCCATTCCATGCCATTCCATGCCATTCCATGCCATTCCATGCCATTCCATGCCATTCCATGCCATTCCATGCCATTCCATGCCATTCCATGCCATTCCATGCCATTCCATGCCATTCCATGCCATTCCATGCCATTCCATGCCATTCCATGCCATTCCATGCCATTCCATGCCATTCCATGCCATTCCATGCCATTCCATGCCATTCCATGCCATTCCATGCCATTCCATGCCATTCCATGCCATTCCATGCCATTCCATGCCGGTGCCATGCCGTGCCATGCCGTGCCATGCCGGGCCATGCCGGGCCATGCCGGGCCATGCCGTGCCATGCCGGTGCCATGCCGTGCCATGCCGGGCCATGCCGTGCCATGCCTTGCCATTCCATGCCATTCCATGCCATTCCATGCCATTCAATGCCGTGCCATGCCGTGCCATGCCGTGCCATGCCGTGCCATACCGTGCCATGCCGTGCCATGCCGTGCCATGCCGTTCCATGCCGTGCCATGCCGTGCCATGCCGTGCCATGCCGGTGCCATGCCGTGCCATGCCGGTGCCATGCCGTGCCATGCCGGTGCCATGCCGTGCCATGCCATGCCGGTGCCGGTGCCATGCCGTGCCATGCCGGTGCCATGCCGTGCCATGCCGTGCCATGCCGTGCCATGCCGTGCCATGCCGTGCCATGCCGGTGCCATGCCGTGCCATGCCGTGCCATGCCGGTGCGATGCCATTCCATGCCATTCCATGCCATTCCATGCCATTCCATGCCATTCCATGCCATTCCATGCCATTCCATGCCATTCCATGCCATTCCATGCCATTCCATGCCATTCCATGCCATTCCATGCCATTCCATGCCATTCCATGCCATTCCATGCCATTCCATGCCATTCCATGCCATTCCATGCCATTCCATGCCATTCCATGCCATTCCATGCCATTCCATGCCATTCCATGCCATTCCATGCCATTCCATGCCATTCCATGCCATTCCATGCCATTCCATGCCATTCCATGCCATTCCATGCCATTCCATGCCATTCCATGCCATTCCATGCCATTCCATGCCATTCCATGCCATTCCATGCCATTCCATGCCATTCCATGCCATTCCATGCCATTCCATGCCATTCCATGCCATTCCATGCCATTCCATGCCATTCCATGCCATTCCATGCCATTCCATGCCATTCCATGCCATTCCATGCCATTCCATGCCATTCCATGCCATTCCATGCCATTCCATGCCATTCCATGCCATTCCATGCCATTCCATGCCATTCCATGCCATTCCATGCCATTCCATGCCATTCCATGCCATTCCATGCCATTCCATGCCATTCCATGCCATTCCATGCCATTCCATGCCATTCCATGCCATTCCATGCCATTCCATGCCATTCCATGCCATTCCATGCCATTCCATGCCATTCCATGCCATTCCATGCCATTCCATGCCATTCCATGCCATTCCATGCCATTCCATGCCATTCCATGCCATTCCATGCCATTCCATGCCATTCCATGCCATTCCATGCCATTCCATGCCATTCCATGCCATTCCATGCCATTCCATGCCATTCCATGCCATTCCATGCCATTCCATGCCATTCCATGCCATTCCATGCCATTCCATGCCATTCCATGCCATTCCATGCCATTCCATGCCATTCCATGCCATTCCATGCCATTCCATGCCATTCCATGCCATTCCATGCCATTCCATGCCATTCCATGCCAGTCCATGCCAGTCCATGCCATTCCATGCCATTCCATGCCACTCAATGCGGTGCCATGCCGTGCCATGCCGGTGCCATGCCGTGCCATGCCGGTGCCATGCCGTGCCATGCCGGTGCCATGCCGTGCCATGCCGGTGCCATGCCATTCCATGCCGTGCCATGCGGTGCCATGCCATTCCATGCGGTGACATGCGGTGCCATGCCATTCCATGCCATTCCATGCCATTCCATGCCATTCCATGCCATTCCATGCCATTCCATGCCATTCCATACCATTCCATGCCATTCCATGCCATTCCATGCCATTCCATGCCATTCCATGCCATTCCATGCCATTCCATGCCATTCCATGCCATTCCATGCCATTCCATGCCATTCCATGCCATTCCATGCCATTCCATGCCATTCAATGCCGTGCCATGCCGGTGCCATGCCGTGCCATGCCGTGCCATGCCGGGCCATGCCGGGCCATGCCGTGCCATGCCGGTGCCATGCCGTGCCATGCCGTGCCATGCCGGGCCATGCCGTGCCATGCCTTGCCATTCCATGCCATTCCATGCCATTCCATGCCATTCAATGCCGTGCCATGCCGTGCCATGCCGTGCCATGCCGTGCCATGCCGTGCCATGCCGTGCCATGCCGTGCCATGCCGTGCCATGCCGTGCCATGCCGTGCCATGCCGTGCCATGCCGTGCCATGCCGTGCCATGCCGTGCCATGCCGTGCCATGCCGTGCCATGCCGTGCCATGCCGTGCCATGCCGTGCCATGCCGTGCCATGCCGTGCCATGCCGTGCCATGCCGTGCCATGCCGTGCCATGCCGTGCCATGCCGTGCCATGCCGTGCCATGCCGTGCCATGCCGTGCCATGCCGTGCCATGCCGTGCCATGCCGGTGCCATGCCGTGCCATGCCGGTGCCATGCCGGTGCCATGCCGGTGCCATGCCGTGCCATGCCGGTGCCATGCCGTGCCATGCCGTGCCATGCCGTGCCATGCCGGTGCCATGCCGGTGCGATGCCATTCCATGCCATTCCATGCCATTCCATGCCATTCCATGCCATTCCATGCCATTCCATGCCATTCCATGCCATTCCATGCCATTCCATGCCATTCCATGCCATTCCATGCCATTCCATGCCATTCCATGCCATTCCATGCCATTCCATGCCATTCCATGCCATTCCATGCCATTCCATGCCATTCCATGCCATTCCATGCCATTCCATGCCATTCCATGCCATTCCATGCCATTCCATGCCATTCCATGCCATTCCATGCCATTCCATGCCATTCCATGCCATTCCATGCCATTCCATGCCATTCCATGCCATTCCATGCCATTCCATGCCATTCCATGCCATTCCATGCCATTCCATGCCATTCCATGCCATTCCATGCCATTCCATGCCATTCCATGCCATTCCATGCCATTCCATGCCATTCCATGCCATTCCATGCCATTCCATGCCATTCCATGCCATTCCATGCCATTCCATGCCATTCCATGCCATTCCATGCCGTTCCATGCCGTGCCATGCCGGTGCCATGCCGGTGCCATGCCGGTGCCATGCCGTGCCATGCCGGTGCCATGCCGTGCCATGCCGTGCCATGCCGGGCCATGCGGTGCCATGCCGGTGCGATGCCATTCCATGCCATTCCATGCCATTCCATGCCATTCCATGCCATTCCATGCCATTCCATGCCATTCCATGCCATTCCATGCCATTCCATGCCATTCCATGCCATTCCATGCCATTCCATGCCATTCCATGCCATTCCATGCCATTCCATGCCATTCCATGCCATTCCATGCCATTCCATGCCATTCCATGCCATTCCATGCCATTCCATGCCATTCCATGCCATTCCATGCCATTCCATGCCATTCCATGCCATTCCATGCCATTCCATGCCATTCCATGCCATTCCATGCCATTCCATGCCATTCCATGCCATTCCATGCCATTCCATGCCATTCCATGCCATTCCATGCCATTCCATGCCATTCCATGCCATTCCATGCCATTCCATGCCATTCCATGCCATTCCATGCCATTCCATGCCATTCCATGCCATTCCATGCCATTCCATGCCATTCCATGCCATTCCATGCCATTCCATGCCATTCCATGCCATTCCATGCCATTCCATGCCATTCCATGCCATTCCATGCCATTCCATGCCATTCCATGCCATTCAATGCCATCCCATGCCATTCAATGCCGTGCCATGCCGTGCCATGCCGTGCCATGCGGTGCCATGCCAATCCATGCCATTCCATGCCATTCCATGCCATTCCATGCCATTCCATGCCATTCCATGCCATTCCATGCCATTCCATGCCATTCCATGCCATTCCATGCCATTCCATGCCATTCCATGCCATTCCATGCCATTCCATGCCATTCCATGCCATTCCATGCCAGTCCATGCCAGTCCATGCCATTCCATGCCGTGCCATGCCGGTGCCATGCCGTGCCATGCCGGTGCCATGCCGTGCCATGCCGGTGCCATGCCATTCCATGCCGTGCCATGCGGTGCCATGCCATTCCATGCGGTGCCATGCCATTCCATGCCATTCCATGCCATTCCATGCCATTCCATGCCATTCCATGCCATTCAATGCCGTGCCATGCCGGTGCCAAGCCGTGCCATGCCGGTGCCATGCCGTGCCATGCCGGTGCCATGCCGTGCCATGCCGGTGACATGCCGTGCCATGCCGGTGCCATGCCGTGCCATTCAATGCCATTCCATGCCATTCAATGCCATTCCATGCCATTCAATGCCATTCCATGCCATTCAATGCCATTCCATGCCATTCAATGCCGTGCCATGCCGTGCCATGCCGTGCCATGCCGTGCCATGCGGTGCCATGCCATTCCATGCCATTCCATGCCATTCCATGCCATTCCATGCCATTCCATGCCATTCCATGCCATTCCATGCCATTCCATGCCATTCCATGCCATTCCATGCCATTCCATGCCATTCCATGCCATTCCATGCCATTCCATGCCATTCCATGCCATTCCATGCCATTCCATGCCATTCCATGCCATTCCATGCCATTCCATGCCAGTCCATGCCAGTCCATGCCATTCCATGCCATTCCATGCCAGTCCATGCCAGTCCATGCCATTCCATGCCATTCCATGCCACTCAATGCGGTGCCATGCCACTCAATGCGGTGCCATGCCGTGCCATGCCGGTGCCATGCCGTGCCATGCCGGTGCCATGCCGTGCCATGCCGGTGCCATGCCATTCCATGCCGTGCCATGCGGTGCCATGCCATTCCATGCGGTGCCATGCCATTCCATGCCATTCCATGCCATTCCATGCCATTCCATGCCATTCCATGCCATTCCATGCCATTCCATGCCATTCCATGCCATTCCATGCCATTCCATGCCATTCCATGCCATTCCATGCCATTCCATGCCATTCCATGCCATTCCATGCCATTCCATGCCATTCAATGCCGTGCCATGCCGGTGCCAAGCCGTGCCATGCCGGTGCCATGCCGTGCCATGCCGGTGCCATGCCGTGCCATGCCGGTGCCATGCCGTGCCATGCCGGTGCCATGCCGTGCCATGCCGGTGCCATGCCGTGCCATGCCGGCGCCATGCCGTGCCATGCCGGTGCCATGCCGTGCCATGCCGGTGCCATGCCGTGCCATGCCGGTGCCATGCCGTGCCATTCCATGCCATTCAATGCCATTCCATGCCATTCAATGCCGTGCCATGCCGTGCCATTCCATGCCATTCAATGCCATTCCATGCCATTCAATGCCATTCCATGCCATTCAATGCCATTCCATGCCATTCAATGCCATTCCATGCCATTCAATGCCGTGCCATGCCGTGCCATGCCGTGCCATGCCGTGCCATGCGGTGCCATGCCATTCCATGCCATTCCATGCCATTCCATGCCATTCCATGCCATTCCATGCCATTCCATGCCATTCCATGCCATTCCATGCCATTCCATGCCATTCCATGCCATTCCATGCCATTCCATGCCATTCCATGCCATTCCATGCCAGTCCATGCCAGTCCATGCTATTCCATGCCATTCCATGCCACTCAATGCGGTGCCATGCCGTGCCATGCCGGTGCCATGCCGTGCCATGCCGGTGCCATGCCGTGCCATGCCGGTGCCATGCCATGCCATGCCGTGCCATGCGGTGCCATGCCATTCCATGCGGTGCCATGCCATTCCATGCCATTCCATGCCATTCCATGCCATTCCATGCCATTCAATGCCGTGCCATGCCGGTGCCAAGCCGTGCCATGCCGGTGCCATTCCATGCCATTCAATGCCACGCCGTGCCATGCCGGTGCCATGCCGGTGCCATGCCGTGCCATGCCGGTGCCATGCCGTGCCATGCCGGTGCCATGCCGGTGCCATGCCATTCCATGCCAGTCCATGCCAGTCCATGCCATTCCATGCCATTCCATGCCACTCAATGCGGTGCCATGCCGTGCCATGCCGTGCCATGCCGTGCCATGCCGTGCCATGCCGTGCCATTCCGTGCCATTCAATGCCATTCCATGCCATTCAATGCCGTGCCATGCCATTCAATGCCGTGCCATGCCGTGCCATTCCATGCCATTCAATGCCATCCCATGCCATTCAATGCCGTGCCATGCCGTGCCATGCCGTGCCATGCCATTCCATGCCATTCCATGCCATTCCATGCCATTCCATGCCATTCCATGCCATTCCATGCCATTCCATGCCATTCCATGCCATTCCATGCCATTCCATGCCATTCCATGCCATTCCATGCCATTCAATGCCGTGCCATGCCGGTGCCAAGCCGTGCCATGCCGGTGCCATGCCGTGCCATGCCGGTGCCATGCCGTGCCATGCCGGTGCCATGCCGTGCCATTCCATGCCATTCAATGCCATTCCATGCCGTGCCATGCCGTGCCATTCCATGCCATTCAATGCCATTCCATGCCATTCAATGCCGTGCCATGCCGTGCCATGCCGGTGCCATGCCGTGGCATGCCGGTGCCATGCCGTGCCATGCCGGTGCCATGCCGGTGCCATGCCGTGCCATGCCGGTGCCATGCCGTGCCATGCCGGTGCCATGCCGGTGCCATGCCGGTGCCATGCCGGTGCCATGCCGTGCCATGCCGTGCCATGCCGTGCCATGCCGGTGCCATGCCGTGCCATGCCGGTGCCATGCCGTGCCATGCCAGTGCCATGCCGTGCCATGCCGTGCCATGCCGGTGCCATGCCGTGCCATGCCGGTGCCATGCCGTGCCATGCCGGTGCCATGCCGGTGCCATGCCGTGCCATGCCCGTGCCATGCCGTGCCATGCCGGTGCCATGCCGTGCCATGCCGGTGCCATGCCGTGCCATGCCGGTGCCATGCCGTGCCATGCCGGTGCCATGCCGGTGCCATGCCGTGCCATGCCGGTGCCATGCCGGTGCCATGCCATTCCATGCCATTCCATGCCATTCCATGCCATTCCATGCCATTCCATGCCATTCCATGCCATTCCATGCCATTCCATGCCATTCAATGCCGTGCCATGCGGTGCCATGCCATTCCATGCCATTCCATGCCGGTGCCATGCCGTGCCATGCCGGTGCCATGCCGTGCCATGCCGGTGCCATGCCGTGCCATGCCGGTGCCATGCCGTGCCATTCCATGCCATTCAATGCCATTCCATGCCGTGCCATGCCGTGCCATTCCATGCCATTCAATGCCATTCCATGCCATTCAATGCCGTGCCATGCCGTGCCATGCCGTGCCATGCCGTGCCATGCGGTGCCATGCCATTCCATGCCATTCCATGCCATTCCATGCCATTCCATGCCATTCCATGCCATTCCATGCCATTCCATGCCATTCCATGCCATTCCATGCCATTCCATGCCATTCTATGCCATTCCATGCCATTCCATGCCATTCCATGCCATTCCATGCCATTCCATGCCATTCCATGCCATTCCATGCCATTCCATGCCATTCCATGCCATTCCATGCCATTCCATGCCATTCCATGCCATTCCATGCCATTCCATGCCATTCCATGCCATTCCATGCCATTCCAAGCCATTCCATGCCAGTCCATGCCAGTCCATGCCATTCCATGCCATTCCATGCCACTCAATGCGGTGCCATGCCGTGCCATGCCGGTGCCATGCCGTGCCATGCCGGTGCCATGCCGTGCCATGCCGGTGCCATGCCGTGCCATGCCGGTGCCATGCCATTCCATGCCGTGCCATGCGGTGCCATGCCATTCCATGCGGTGCCATGCGGTGCCATGCCATTCCATGCCATTCCATGCCATTCCATGCCATTCCATGCCATTCCATGCCATTCCATGCCATTCCATGCCATTCCATGCCATTCCATGCCATTCCATGCCATTCCATGCCATTCCATGCCATTCCATACCATTCCATGCCATTCCATGCCATTCCATGCCATTCCATGCCATTCCATGCCATTCCATGCCATTCCATGCCATTCCATGCCATTCCATGCCATTCCATGCCATTCCATGCCATTCCATGCCATTCCATGCCATTCCATGCCATTCAATGCCGTGCCATGCCGGTGCCATGCCGTGCCATGCCGTGCCATGCCGGGCCATGCCGGGCCATGCCGTGCCATGCCGGTGCCATGCCGTGCCATGCCGTGCCATGCCGGGCCATGCCGTGCCATGCCTTGCCATTCCATGCCATTCCATGCCATTCCATGCCATTCAATGCCGTGCCATGCCGTGCCATGCCGTGCCATGCCGTGCCATGCCGTGCCATGCCGTGCCATGCCGTGCCATGCCGAGCCATGCCGTGCCATGCCGTGCCATGCCGTGCCATGCCGTGCCATGCCGTGCCATGCCGTGCCATGCCGTGCCATGCCGTGCCATGCCGTGCCATGCCATTCCATGCCATTCCATGCCATTCCATGCCATTCCATGCCATTCCATGCCATTCCATGCCATTCCATGCCATTCCATGCCATTCCATGCCATTCCATGCCATTCCATGCCATTCCATGCCATTCCATGCCATTCCATGCCATTCCATGCCATTCCATGCCATTCCATGCCATTCCATGCCATTCCATGCCATTCCATGCCATTCCATGCCATTCCATGCCATTCCATGCCATTCCATGCCATTCCATGCCATTCCATGCCATTCCATGCCATTCCATGCCATTCCATGCCATTCCATGCCATTCCATGCCATTCCATGCCATTCCATGCCATTCCATGCCATTCCATGCCATTCCATGCCATTCCATGCCATTCCATGCCATTCCATGCCATTCCATGCCATTCCATGCCATTCCATGCCATTCCATGCCATTCCATGCCATTCCATGCCATTCCATGCCATTCCATGCCATTCCATGCCATTCCATGCCATTCCATGCCATTCCATGCCATTCCATGCCATTCCATGCCATTCCATGCCATTCCATGCCATTCCATGCCATTCCATGCCATTCCATGCCATTCCATGCCATTCCATGCCATTCCATGCCATTCCATGCCATTCCATGCCATTCCATGCCATTCCATGCCATTCCATGCCATTCCATGCCATTCCATGCCATTCCATGCCATTCCATGCCATTCCATGCCATTCCATGCCATTCCATGCCATTCCATGCCATTCAATGCCGTGCCATGCCGTGCCATGCCGTGCCATGCCGGTGCCATGCCGTGCCATGCCGGTGCCATGCCGTGCCATGCCGTGCCATGCCGGTGCCATGCCGTGCCATGCCGTGCCATGCCGGTGCCATGCCGTGCCATGCCGGTGCCATGCCGTGCCATGCCGGTGCCATGCCGGTGCCATGCCGTGCCATGCCGGTGCCATGCCGTGCCATGCCGGTGCCATGCCGTGCCATGCCGGTGCCATGCCGTGCCATGCCGGTGCCATGCCGTGCCATGCCGGTGCCATGCCGTGCCATGCCGGTGCCATGCCGGTGCCATGCCGTGCCATGCCGGTGCCATGCCGTGCCATGCCGGTGCCATGCCGTGCCATGCCGGTGCCATGCCGTGCAATGCCGGTGCCATGCCGGTGCCATGCCGTGCCATGCCGGTGCCATGCCGTGCCATGCCGTGCCATGCCGGTGCCATGCCGTGCCATGCCGTGCCATGCCGTGCCATGCCGGTGCCATGCCGTGCCATGCCGGTGCCATGCCGGTGCCATGCCATTCCATGCCATTCCATGCCATTCCATGCCATTCCATGCCATTCAATGCCATTCCATGCCATTCAATGCCGTTCCATGCCGTGCCATGCGGTGCCATGCCATTCCATGACATTCCATGCCGTGCCATGCGGTGCCATGCCATTCCATGCCATTCCATGCCATTCCATGCCATTCCATGCCATTCCATGCCATTCCATGCCATTCCATGCCATTCCATGCCATTCCATGCCATTCCATGCCATTCCATGCCATTCCATGCCATTCCATGCCATTCCATGCCATTCCATGCCATTCCATGCCATTCCATGCCATTCCATGCCATTCCATGCCATTCCATGCCATTCAATGCCGTGCCATGCCGTGCCATGCCGTGCCATGCCGTGCCATGCCGTGCCATGCCGTGCCATGCCGTGCCATGCCGTGCCATGCCGTGCCATGCCGTGCCATGCCGTGCCATGCCGTGCCATGCCGTTCCATGCCGTGCCATGCCGTGCCATGCCGTGCCATGCCGGTGCCATGCCGTGCCATGCCGGTGCCATGCCGTGCCATGCCGGTGCCATGCCGTGCCATGCCGGTGCCATGCCGTGCCATGCCGGTGCCATGCCGTGCCATGCCGGTGCCGGTGCCATGCCGTGCCATGCCGGTGCCATGCCGTGCCATGCCGTGCCATGCCGTGCCATGCCGGTGCCATGCCGTGCCATGCCGTGCCATGCCGGTGCGATGCCATTCCATGCCATTCCATGCCATTCCATGCCATTCCATGCCATTCCATGCCATTCCATGCCATTCCATGCCATTCCATGCCATTCCATGCCATTCCATGCCATTCCATGCCATTCCATGCCATTCCATGCCATTCCATGCCATTCCATGCCATTCCATGCCATTCCATGCCATTCCATGCCATTCCATGCCATTCCATGCCATTCCATGCCATTCCATGCCATTCCATGCCATTCCATGCCATTCCATGCCATTCCATGCCATTCCATGCCATTCCATGCCATTCCATGCCATTCCATGCCATTCCATGCCATTCCATGCCATTCCATGCCATTCCATGCCATTCCATGCCATTCCATGCCATTCCATGCCATTCCATGCCATTCCATGCCATTCCATGCCATTCCATGCCATTCCATGCCATTCCATGCCATTCCATGCCATTCCATGCCATTCCATGCCATTCCATGCCATTCCATGCCATTCCATGCCATTCCATGCCATTCCATGCCATTCCATGCCATTCCATGCCATTCCATGCCATTCCATGCCATTCCATGCCATTCCATGCCATTCCATGCCATTCCATGCCATTCCATGCCATTCCATGCCATTCCATGCCATTCCATGCCATTCCATGCCATTCCATGCCATTCCATGCCATTCCATGCCATTCCATGCCATTCCATGCCATTCCATGCCATTCCATGCCATTCCATGCCATTCCATGCCATTCCATGCCATTCCATGCCATTCCATGCCATTCCATGCCATTCCATGCCATTCCATGCCATTCCATGCCATTCCAAGCCATTCCATGCCAGTCCATGCCAGTCCATGCCATTCCATGCCACTCAATGCGGTGCCATGCCGTGCCATGCCGGTGCCATGCCGTGCCATGCCGGTGCCATGCCGTGCCATGCCGGTGCCATGCCGTGCCATGCCGGTGCCATGCCGTGCCATGCCGGTGCCATGCCGTGCCATGCCGGTGCCATGCCGTGCCATGCCGGTGCCATGCCATTCCATGCCGTGCCATGCGGTGCCATGCCATTCCATGCGGTGCCATGCGGTGCCATGCCATTCCATGCCATTCCATGCCATTCCATGCCATTCCATGCCATTCCATGCCATTCCATGCCATTCCATACCATTCCATGCCATTCCATGCCAGTCCATGCCATTCCATGCCATTCAATGCCGTGCCATGCCGGTGCCATGCCGTGCCATGCCGTGCCATGCCGGGCCATGCCGGGCCATGCCGTGCCATGCCGGTGCCATGCCGTGCCATGCCGTGCCATGCCGGGCCATGCCGTGCCATGCCTTGCCATTCCATGCCATTCAATGCCGTGCCATGCCGTGCCATGCCGTGCCATGCCGTGCCATGCCGTGCCATGCCGTGCCATGCCGTGCCATGCCGTGCCATGCCGTGCCATGCCGGTGCCATGCCGGTGCCATGCCGGTGCCATGCCGTGCCATGCCGGTGCCATGCCGGTGCGATGCCATTCCATGCCATTCCATGCCATTCCATGCCATTCCATGCCATTCCATGCCATTCCATGCCATTCCATGCCATTCCATGCCATTCCATGCCATTCCATGCCATTCCATGCCATTCCATGCCATTCCATGCCATTCCATGCCATTCCATGCCATTCCATGCCATTCCATGCCATTCCATGCCATTCCATGCCATTCCATGCCATTCCATGCCATTCCATGCCATTCCATGCCATTCCATGCCATTCCATGCCATTCCATGCCATTCCATGCCATTCCATGCCATTCCATGCCATTCCATGCCATTCCATGCCATTCCATGCCATTCCATGCCATTCCATGCCATTCCATGCCATTCCATGCCATTCCATGCCATTCCATGCCATTCCATGCCATTCCATGCCATTCCATGCCATTCCATGCCATTCCATGCCATTCCATGCCATTCCATGCCATTCCATGCCATTCCATGCCATTCCATGCCATTCCATGCCATTCCATGCCATTCCATGCCATTCCATGCCATTCCATGCCATTCCATGCCATTCCATGCCATTCCATGCCATTCCATGCCATTCCATGCCATTCCATGCCATTCCATGCCATTCCATGCCATTCCATGCCATTCCATGCCATTCCATGCCATTCCATGCCATTCCATGCCATTCCATGCCATTCCATGCCATTCCATGCCATTCCATGCCATTCCATGCCATTCCATGCCATTCCATGCCATTCCATGCCATTCCATGCCATTCCATGCCATTCCATGCCATTCCATGCCATTCCATGCCATTCCATGCCATTCCATGCCATTCCATGCCATTCCATGCCATTCCATGCCATTCCATGCCATTCCATGCCATTCCATGCCATTCCATGCCATTCCATGCCATTCCATGCCATTCCATGCCATTCCATGCCATTCCATGCCATTCCATGCCATTCCATGCCATTCCATGCCATTCCATGCCATTCCATGCCATTCCATGCCATTCCATGCCATTCCATGCCATTCCATGCCATTCCATGCCATTCCATGCCATTCCATGCCATTCCATGCCATTCCATGCCATTCCATGCCATTCCATGCCATTCCATGCCATTCCATGCCATTCCATGCCATTCCATGCCATTCCATGCCATTCCATGCCATTCCATGCCATTCCATGCCATTCCATGCCATTCCATGCCATTCCATGCCATTCAATGCCGTGCCATGCCGTGCCATGCCGTGCCATGCCGTGCCATGCCGTGCCATGCCGTGCCATGCCGGTGCCATGCCGTGCCATGCCGTGCCATGCCGGTGCCATGCCGTGCCATGCCGTGCCATGCCGGTGCCATGCCGTGCCATGCCGTGCCATGCCGGTGCCATGCCGGTGCCATGCCGTGCCATGCCGGTGCCATGCCGTGCCATGCCGGTGCCATGCCGTGCCATGCCGGTGCCATGCCGTGCCATGCCGGTGCCATGCCGTGCCATGCCGGTGCCATGCCGGTGCCATGCCGTGCCATGCCGGTGCCATGCCGTGCCATGCCGGTGCCATGCCGTGCCATGCCGGTGCCATGCCGTGCCATGCCGGTGCCATGCCGTGCCATGCCGGTGCCATGCCGTGCCATGCCGGTGCCATGCCGTGCCATGCCGGTGCCATGCCGTGCAATGCCGGTGCCATGCCGGTGCCATGCCGTGCCATGCCGTGCCATGCCGGTGCCATGCCGTGCCATGCCGTGCCATGCCGGTGCCATGCCGGTGCCATGCCATTCCATGCCATTCCATGCCATTCCATGCCATTCCATGCCATTCCATGCCATTCAATGCCATTCCATGCCATTCAATGCCGTGCCATGCCGTGCCATGCGGTGCCATGCCATTCCATGACATTCCATGCCGTGCCATGCGGTGCCATGCCATTCCATGCCATTCCATGCCATTCCATGCCATTCCATGCCATTCCATGCCATTCCATGCCATTCCATGCCATTCCATGCCATTCCATGCCATTCCATGCCATTCCATGCCATTCCATGCCATTCCATGCCATTCCATGCCATTCCATGCCATTCCATGCCATTCCATGCCATTCCATGCCATTCCATGCCATTCCATGCCATTCCATGCCATTCCATGCCATTCCATGCCATTCCATGCCATTCAATGCCGTGCCATGCCGGTGCCATGCCGTGCCATGCCGGTGCCATGCCGTGCCATGCCGGTGCCATGCCGTGCCATGCCGGTGCCATGCCGTGCCATGCCGTGCCATGCCGTGCCATGCCGTGCCATGCCGTGCCATGCCGGTGCCATGCCGTGCCATGCCGGTGCCATGCCGTGCCATGCCGGTGCCATGCCGTGCCATGCCGGTGCCATGCCGGTGCCATGCCGTGCCATGCCGGTGCCATGCCGTGCCATGCCGGTGCCATGCCATTCCATGCCATTCCATGCCATTCCATGCCATTCCATGCCATTCCATGCCATTCCATGCTATTCCATGCCATTCCATGCCATTCCATGCCATTCCATGCCATTCCATGCCATTCCATGCCATTCCATGCCATTCCATGCCATTCCATGCCATTCCATGCCATTCCATGCCATTCCATGCCATTCCATGCCATTCCATGCCATTCCATGCCATTCCATGCCATTCCATGCCATTCCATGCCATTCCATGCCATTCCATGCCATTCCATGCCATTCCATGCCATTCCATGCCATTCCATGCCATTCCATGCCATTCCATGCCATTCCATGCCATTCCATGCCATTCCATGCCATTCCATGCCATTCCATGCCATTCCATGCCATTCCATGCCATTCCATGCCATTCCATGCCATTCCATGCCATTCCATGCCATTCCATGCCATTCCATGCCATTCCATGCCATTCCATGCCATTCCATGCCATTCAATGCCGTGCCATGCGGTGCCATGCCATTCCATGCCATTCCATGCCGGTGCCATGCCGTGCCATGCCGGTGCCATGCCGTGCCATTCCATGCCATTCAATGCCATTCCATGCCGTGCCATGCCGTGCCATTCCATGCCATTCAATGCCATTCCATGCCATTCAATGCCGTGCCATGCCGTGCCATGCCGTGCCATGCCGTGCCATGCGGTGCCATGCCATTCCATGCCATTCCATGCCATTCCATGCCATTCCATGCCATTCCATGCCATTCCATGCCATTCCATGCCATTCCATGCCATTCCATGCCATTCCATGCCATTCCATGCCATTCCATGCCATTCCATGCCATTCCATGCCATTCCATGCCATTCCATGCCATTCCATGCCATTCCATGCCATTCCATGCCATTCCATGCCATTCCATGCCATTCCATGCCATTCCATGCCATTCCATGCCATTCCATGCCATTCCATGCCATTCCATGCCATTCCAAGCCATTCCATGCCAGTCCATGCCAGTCCATGCCATTCCATGCCATTCCATGCCACTCAATGCGGTGCCATGCCGGTGCCATGCCGTGCCATGCCGGTGCCATGCCGTGCCATGCCGGTGCCATGCCGTGCCATGCCGGTGCCATGCCGTGCCATGCCGGTGCCATGCCATTCCATGCCGTGCCATGCGGTGCCATGCCATTCCATGCGGTGCCATGCGGTGCCATGCCATTCCATGCCATTCCATGCCATTCCATGCCATTCCATGCCATTCCATGCCATTCCATGCCATTCCATGCCATTCCATGCCATTCCATGCCATTCCATGCCATTCCATGCCATTCCATGCCATTCCATGCCATTCCATACCATTCCATGCCATTCCATGCCATTCCATGCCATTCCATGCCATTCCATGCCATTCCATGCCATTCCATGCCATTCCATGCCATTCAATGCCGTGCCATGCCGGTGCCATGCCGTGCCATGCCGTGCCATGCCGGGCCATGCCGGGCCATGCCGTGCCATGCCGGTGCCATGCCGTGCCATGCCGTGCCATGCCGGGCCATGCCGTGCCATGCCTTGCCATTCCATGCCATTCCATGCCATTCCATGCCATTCCATGCCATTCCATGCCATTCCATGCCATTCCATGCCATTCCATGCCATTCCATGCCATTCCATGCCATTCCATGCCATTCCATGCCATTCCATGCCATTCCATGCCATTCCATGCCATTCCATGCCATTCCATGCCATTCCATGCCATTCCATGCCATTCCATGCCATTCCATGCCATTCCATGCCATTCCATGCCATTCCATGCCATTCCATGCCATTCCATGCCATTCCATGCCATTCCATGCCATTCCATGCCATTCCATGCCATTCCATGCCATTCCATGCCATTCCATGCCATTCCATGCCATTCCATGCCATTCCATGCCATTCCATGCCATTCCATGCCATTCCATGCCATTCCATGCCATTCCATGCCATTCCATGCCATTCCATGCCATTCCATGCCATTCCATGCCATTCCATGCCATTCCATGCCATTCCATGCCATTCCATGCCATTCCATGCCATTCCATGCCATTCCATGCCATTCCATGCCATTCCATGCCGGTGCCATGCCGTGCCATGCCGTGCCATGCCGGGCCATGCCGGGCCATGCCGGGCCATGCCGTGCCATGCCGGTGCCATGCCGTGCCATGCCGGGCCATGCCGTGCCATGCCTTGCCATTCCATGCCATTCCATGCCATTCCATGCCATTCAATGCCGTGCCATGCCGTGCCATGCCGTGCCATGCCGTGCCATGCCGTGCCATGCCGTGCCATGCCGTGCCATGCCGTGCCATGCCGTGCCATGCCGTGCCATGCCGTGCCATGCCGTTCCATGCCGTGCCATGCCGTGCCATGCCGTGCCATGCCGGTGCCATGCCGTGCCATGCCGGTGCCATGCCGTGCCATGCCGGTGCCATGCCGTGCCATGCCGGTGCCATGCCGTGCCATGCCGGTGCCGGTGCCATGCCGTGCCATGCCGGTGCCATGCCGTGCCATGCCGTGCCATGCCGTGCCATGCCGGTGCCATGCCGTGCCATGCCGTGCCATGCCGGTGCGATGCCATTCCATGCCATTCCATGCCATTCCATGCCATTCCATGCCATTCCATGCCATTCCATGCCATTCCATGCCATTCCATGCCATTCCATGCCATTCCATGCCATTCCATGCCATTCCATGCCATTCCATGCCATTCCATGCCATTCCATGCCATTCCATGCCATTCCATGCCATTCCATGCCATTCCATGCCATTCCATGCCATTCCATGCCATTCCATGCCATTCCATGCCATTCCATGCCATTCCATGCCATTCCATGCCATTCCATGCCATTCCATGCCATTCCATGCCATTCCATGCCATTCCATGCCATTCCATGCCATTCCATGCCATTCCATGCCATTCCATGCCATTCCATGCCATTCCATGCCATTCCATGCCATTCCATGCCATTCCATGCCATTCCATGCCATTCCATGCCATTCCATGCCATTCCATGCCATTCCATGCCATTCCATGCCATTCCATGCCATTCCATGCCATTCCATGCCATTCCATGCCATTCCATGCCATTCCATGCCATTCCATGCCATTCCATGCCATTCCATGCCATTCCATGCCATTCCATGCCATTCCATGCCATTCCATGCCATTCCATGCCATTCCATGCCATTCCATGCCATTCCATGCCATTCCATGCCATTCCATGCCATTCCATGCCATTCCATGCCGTGCCATGCCGTGCCATTCCATGCCATTCACTGCCATTCCATGCCATTCAATGCCGTGCCATGCCGTGCCATTCCATGCCATTCAATGCCATCCCATGCCATTCAATGCCGTGCCATGCCGTGCCATGCCGTGCCATGCGGTGCCATGCCAATCCATGCCATTCCATGCCATTCCATGCCATTCCATGCCATTCCATGCCATTCCATGCCATTCCATGCCATTCCATGCCATTCCATGCCATTCCATGCCATTCCATGCCATTCCATGCCATTCCATGCCATTCCATGCCATTCCATGCCATTCCATGCCAGTCCATGCCAGTCCATGCCATTCCATGCCGTGCCATGCCGGTGCCATGCCGTGCCATGCCGGTGCCATGCCGTGCCATGCCGGTGCCATGCCATTCCATGCCGTGCCATGCGGTGCCATGCCATTCCATGCGGTGCCATGCCATTCCATGCCATTCCATGCCATTCCATGCCATTCCATGCCATTCCATGCCATTCAATGCCGTGCCATGCCGGTGCCAAGCCGTGCCATGCCGGTGCCATGCCGTGCCATGCCGGTGCCATGCCGTGCCATGCCGGTGACATGCCGTGCCATGCCGGTGCCATGCCGTGCCATTCAATGCCATTCCATGCCATTCAATGCCATTCCATGCCATTCAATGCCATTCCATGCCATTCAATGCCATTCAATGCCGTGCCATGCCGTGCCATGCCGTGCCATGCCGTGCCATGCGGTGCCATGCCATTCCATGCCATTCCATGCCATTCCATGCCATTCCATGCCATTCCATGCCATTCCATGCCATTCCATGCCATTCCATGCCATTCCATGCCATTCCATGCCATTCCATGCCATTCCATGCCATTCCATGCCATTCCATGCCATTCCATGCCATTCCATGCCAGTCCATGCCAGTCCATGCCATTCCATTCCATTCCATGCCAGTCCATGCCAGTCCATGCCATTCCATGCCATTCCATGCCACTCAATGCGGTGCCATGCCACTCAATGCGGTGCCATGCCGTGCCATGCCGGTGCCATGCCGTGCCATGCCGGTGCCATGCCGTGCCATGCCGGTGCCATGCCATTCCATGCCGTGCCATGCGGTGCCATGCCATTCCATGCGGTGCCATGCCATTCCATGCCATTCCATGCCATTCCATGCCATTCCATGCCATTCCATGCCATTCCATGCCATTCCATGCCATTCCATGCCATTCCATGCCATTCCATGCCATTCCATGCCATTCCATGCCATTCCATGCCATTCCATGCCATTCCATGCCATTCCATGCCATTCCATGCCATTCAATGCCGTGCCATGCCGGTGCCAAGCCGTGCCATGCCGGTGCCATGCCGTGCCATGCCGGTGCCATGCCGTGCCATGCCGGTGCCATGCCGTGCCATGCCGGTGCCATGCCGTGCCATGCCGGCGCCATGCCGTGCCATGCCGGTGCCATGCCGTGCCATGCCGGTGCCATGCCGTGCCATGCCGGTGCCATGCCGTGCCATTCCATGCCATTCAATGCCATTCCATGCCATTCAATGCCGTGCCATGCCGTGCCATTCCATGCCATTCAATGCCATTCCATGCCATTCAATGCCATTCCATGCCATTCAATGCCATTCCATGCCATTCAATGCCGTGCCATGCCGTGCCATGCCGTGCCATGCCGTGCCATGCGGTGCCATGCCATTCCATGCCATTCCATGCCATTCCATGCCATTCCATGCCATTCCATGCCATTCCATGCCATTCCATGCCATTCCATGCCATTCCATGCCATTCCATGCCATTCCATGCCATTCCATGCCATTCCATGCCAGTCCATGCCAGTCCATGCCATTCCATGCCATTCCATGCCACTCAATGCGGTGCCATGCCGTGCCATGCCGGTGCCATGCCGTGCCATGCCGGTGCCATGCCGTGCCATGCCGGTGCCATGCCATGCCATGCCGTGCCATGCGGTGCCATGCCATTCCATGCGGTGCCATGCCATTCCATGCCATTCCATGCCATTCCATGCCATTCCATGCCATTCCATGCCATTCAATGCCGTGCCATGCCGGTGCCAAGCCGTGCCATGCCGGTGCCATTCCATGCCATTCAATGCCACGCCGTGCCATGCCGGTGCCATGCCGGTGCCATGCCGTGCCATGCCGGTGCCATGCCGTGCCATGCCGGTGCCATGCCGGTGCCATGCCATTCCATGCCAGTCCATGCCAGTCCATGCCATTCCATGCCATTCCATGCCACTCAATGCGGTGCCATGCCGTGCCATGCCGTGCCATGCCGTGCCATGCCGTGCCATTCCGTGCCATTCAATGCCATTCCATGCCATTCAATGCCGTGCCATGCCATTCAATGCCGTGCCATGCCGTGCCATTCCATGCCATTCAATGCCATCCCATGCCATTCAATGCCGTGCCATGCCGTGCCATGCCGTGCCATGCCATTCCATGCCATTCCATGCCATTCCATGCCATTCCATGCCATTCCATGCCATTCCATGCCATTCAATGCCGTGCCATGCCGGTGCCAAGCCGTGCCATGCCGGTGCCATGCCGTGCCATGCCGGTGCCATGCCGTGCCATGCCGGTGCCATGCCGTGCCATTCCATGCCATTCAATGCCATTCCATGCCGTGCCATGCCGTGCCATTCCATGCCATTCAATGCCATTCCATGCCATTCAATGCCGTGCCATGCCGAGCCATGCCGGTGCCATGCCGGTGCCATGCCGTGCCATGCCGGTGCCATGCCGTGCCATGCCGGTGCCATGCCGTGCCATGCCGGTGCCATGCCGTGCCATGCCGGTGCCATGCCGTGGCATGCCGGTGCCATGCCGTGCCATGCCGGTGCCATGCCGGTGCCATGCCGTGCCATGCCGGTGCCATGCCGTGCCATGCCGGTGCCATGCCGTGCCATGCCGGTGCCATGCCGTGCCATGCCGGTGCCATGCCGGTGCCATGCCGTGCCATGCCGTGCCATGCCGTGCCATGCCGTGCCATGCCGTGCCATGCCGTGCCATGCCGGTGCCATGCCGTGCCATGCCGGTGCCATGCCGTGCCATGCCAGTGCCATGCCGTGCCATGCCGTGCCATGCCGGTGCCATGCCGTGCCATGCCGGTGCCATGCCGTGCCATGCCGGTGCCATGCCGGTGCCATGCCGTGCCATGCCCGTGCCATGCCGTGCCATGCCGGTGCCATGCCGTGCCATGCCGGTGCCATGCCGTGCCATGCCGGTGCCATGCCGTGCCATGCCGGTGCCATGCCGGTGCCATGCCGTGCCATGCCGGTGCCATGCCATTCCATGCCATTCCATGCCATTCCATGCCATTCCATGCCATTCCATGCCATTCCATGCCATTCCATGCCATTCCATGCCATTCCATGCCATTCAATGCCGTGCCATGCGGTGCCATGCCATTCCATGCCATTCCATGCCGGTGCCATGCCGTGCCATGCCGGTGCCATGCCGTGCCATGCCGGTGCCATGCCGGTGCCATGCCGTGCCATTCCATGCCATTCAATGCCATTCCATGCCGTGCCATGCCGTGCCATTCCATGCCATTCAATGCCATTCCATGCCATTCAATGCCGTGCCATGCCGTGCCATGCCGTGCCATGGCGTGCCATGCGGTGCCATGCCATTCCATGCCATTCCATGCCATTCCATGCCATTCCATGCCATTCCATGCCATTCCATGCCATTCCATGCCATTCCATGCCATTCCATGCCATTCCATGCCATTCCATGCCATTCCATGCCATTCCATGCCATTCCATGCCATTCCATGCCATTCCATGCCATTCCATGCCATTCCATGCCATTCCATGCCATTCCATGCCATTCCATGCCATTCCATGCCATTCCATGCCATTCCATGCCATTCCATGCCATTCCATGCCATTCCATGCCATTCCATGCCATTCCATGCCATTCCATGCCATTCCATGCCATTCCATGCCATTCCATGCCATTCCATGCCATTCCATGCCATTCCATGCCATTCCATGCCATTCCATGCCATTCCATGCCATTCCATGCCATGCCGTGCCATTCCATGCCATTCAATGCCATTCCATGCCATTCAATGCCGGGCCATGCCGTGCCATTCGATGCCATTCAATGCCATTCCATGCCATTCAATGCCATTCCATGCCATTCAATGCCATTCCATGCCATTCAATGCCGTGCCATGCCGTGCCATGCCGTGCCATGCCGTGCCATGCGGTGCCATGCCATTCCATGCCATTCCATGCCATTCCATGCCATTCCATGCCATTCCATGCCATTCCATGCCATTCCATGCCATTCCATGCCATTCCATGCCATTCCATGCCAGTCCATGCCAGTCCATGCCATTCCATGCCATTCCATGCCACTCAATGCGGTGCCATGCCGTGCCATGCCGGTGCCATGCCGTGCCATGCCGGTGCCATGCCGTGCCATGCCGGTGCCATGCCATGCCATGCCGTGCCATGCGGTGCCATGCCATTCCATGCGGTGCCATGCCATTCCATGCCATTCCATGCCATTCCATGCCATTCCATGCCATTCAATGCCGTGCCATGCCGGTGCCAAGCCGTGCCATGCCGGTGCCAAGCCGTGCCATGCCGGTGCCATTCCATGCCATTCAATGCCACGCCGTGCCATGCCGGTGCCATGCCGGTGCCATGCCGTGCCATGCCGGTGCCATGCCGTGCCATGCCGGTGCCATGCCGGTGCCATGCCATTCCATGCCAGTCCATGCCAGTCCATGCCATTCCATGCCATTCCATGCCACTCAATGCGGTGCCATGCCGTGCCATACCGTGCCATGCCGTGCCATGCCGTGCCATTCCGTGCCATTCAATGCCATTCCATGCCATTCAATGCCGTGCCATGCCATTCAATGCCGTGCCATGCCGTGCCATTCCATGCCATTCAATGCCATCCCATGCCATTCAATGCCGTGCCATGCCGTGCCATGCCGTGCCATGCCATTCCATGCCATTCCATGCCATTCCATGCCATTCCATGCCATTCCATGCCATTCCATGCCATTCCATGCCATTCCATGCCATTCCATGCCATTCCATGCCATTCAATGCCGTGCCATGCCGGTGCCAAGCCGTGCCATGCCGGTGCCATGCCGTGCCATGCCGGTGCCATGCCGTGCCATGCCGGTGCCATGCCGTGCCATTCCATGCCATTCAATGCCATTCCATGCCGTGCCATGCCGTGCCATTCCATGCCATTCAATGCCATTCCATGCCATTCAATGCCGTGCCATGCCGAGCCATGCCGGTGCCATGCCGGTGCCATGCCGTGCCATGCCGGTGCCATGCCGTGCCATGCCGGTGCCATGCCGTGGCATGCCGGTGCCATGCCGTGCCATGCCGGTGCCATGCCGGTGCCATGCCGTGCCATGCCGGTGCCATGCCGTGCCATGCCGGTGCCATGCCGTGCCATGCCGGTGCCATGCCGGTGCCATGCCGGTGCCATGCCGTGCCATGCCGTGCCATGCCGTGCCATGCCGGTGCCATGCCGTGCCATGCCGGTGCCATGCCGTGCCATGCCAGTGCCATGCCGTGCCATGCCGTGCCATGCCGGTGCCATGCCGTGCCATGCCGGTGCCATGCCGGTGCCATGCCGTGCCATGCCCGTGCCATGCCGTGCCATGCCGGTGCCATGCCGTGCCATGCCGGTGCCATGCCGTGCCATGCCGGTGCCATGCCGTGCCATGCCGGTGCCATGCCGGTGCCATGCCGTGCCATGCCGGTGCCATGCCGGCGCCATGCCATTCCATGCCATTCCATGCCATTCCATGCCATTCCATGCCATTCCATGCCATTCCATGCCATTCCATGCCATTCAATGCCGTGCCATGCGGTGCCATGCCATTCCATGCCATTCCATGCCGGTGCCATGCCGTGCCATGCCGGTGCCATGCCGTGCCATGCCGGTGCCATGCCGTGCCATGCCGGTGCCATGCCGTGCCATTCCATGCCATTCAATGCCATTCCATGCCGTGCCATGCCGTGCCATTCCATGCCATTCAATGCCATTCCATGCCATTCAATGCCGTGCCATGCCGTGCCATGCCGTGCCATGCCGTGCCATGCGGTGCCATGCCATTCCATGCCATTCCATGCCATTCCATGCCATTCCATGCCATTCCATGCCATTCCATGCCATTCCATGCCATTCCATGCCATTCCATGCCATTCCATGCCATTCCATGCCATTCCATGCCATTCCATGCCATTCCATGCCATTCCATGCCATTCTATGCCATTCCATGCCATTCCATGCCATTCCATGCCATTCCATGCCATTCCATGCCATTCCATGCCATTCCATGCCATTCCATGCCATTCCATGCCATTCCATGCCATTCCATGCCATTCCATGCCATTCCATGCCATTCCATGCCATTCCATGCCATTCCAAGCCATTCCATGCCAGTCCATGCCAGTCCATGCCATTCCATGCCATTCCATGCCACTCAATGCGGTGCCATGCCGTGCCATGCCGGTGCCATGCCGTGCCATGCCGGTGCCATGCCGTGCCATGCCGGTGCCATGCCGTGCCATGCCGGTGCCATGCCGTGCCATGCCGGTGCCATGCCATTCCATGCCGTGCCATGCGGTGCCATGCCATTCCATGCGGTGCCATGCGGTGCCATGCCATTCCATGCCATTCCATGCCATTCCATGCCATTCCATGCCATTCCATGCCATTCCATGCCATTCCATGCCATTCCATGCCATTCCATGCCATTCCATACCATTCCATGCCATTCCATGCCATTCCATGCCATTCCATGCCATTCCATGCCATTCCATGCCATTCCATGCCATTCCATGCCATTCAATGCCGTGCCATGCCGGTGCCATGCCGTGCCATGCCGTGCCATGCCGGGCCATGCCGGGCCATGCCGTGCCATGCCGGTGCCATGCCGTGCCATGCCGTGCCATGCCGGGCCATGCCGTGCCATGCCTTGCCATTCCATGCCATTCCATGCCATTCCATGCCATTCAATGCCGTGCCATGCCGTGCCATGCCGTGCCATGCCGTGCCATGCCGTGCCATGCCGTGCCATGCCGTGCCATGCCGTGCCATGCCGTGCCATGCCGTGCCATGCCGTGCCATGCCGTGCCATGCCGAGCCATGCCGTGCCATGCCGTGCCATGCCGTGCCATGCCGTGCCATGCCGTGCCATGCCGTGCCATGCCGTGCCATGCCGTGCCATGCCGTGCCATGCCGTGCCATGCCGTGCCATGCCGTGCCATGCCGTGCCATGCCGTGCCATGCCATGCCATGCCGTGCCATGCCGTGCCATGCCGGTGCCATGCCGTGCCATGCCGGTGCCATGCCGTGCCATGCCGTGCCATGCCGGTGCCATGCCGTGCCATGCCGTGCCATGCCGTGCCATGCCGGTGCCATGCCGGTGCCATGCCGGTGCGATGCCATTCCATGCCATTCCATGCCATTCCATGCCATTCCATGCCATTCCATGCCATTCCATGCCATTCCATGCCATTCCATGCCATTCCATGCCATTCCATGCCATTCCATGCCATTCCATGCCATTCCATGCCATTCCATGCCATTCCATGCCATTCCATGCCATTCCATGCCATTCCATGCCATTCCATGCCATTCCATGCCATTCCATGCCATTCCATGCCATTCCATGCCATTCCATGCCATTCCATGCCATTCCATGCCATTCCATGCCATTCCATGCCATTCCATGCCATTCCATGCCATTCCATGCCATTCCATGCCATTCCATGCCATTCCATGCCATTCCATGCCATTCCATGCCATTCCATGCCATTCCATGCCATTCCATGCCATTCCATGCCATTCCATGCCATTCCATGCCATTCCATGCCATTCCATGCCATTCCATGCCGGTGCCATGCCGTGCCATGCCGTGCCATGCCGGGCCATGCCGGGCCATGCCGGGCCATGCCGTGCCATGCCGGTGCCATGCCGTGCCATGCCGGGCCATGCCGTGCCATGCCTTGCCATTCCATGCCATTCCATGCCATTCCATGCCATTCAATGCCGTGCCATGCCGTGCCATGCCGTGCCATGCCGTGCCATGCCGTGCCATGCCGTGCCATGCCGTGCCATGCCGTGCCATGCCGTGCCATGCCGTGCCATGCCGTTCCATGCCGTGCCATGCCGTGCCATGCCGTGCCATGCCGGTGCCATGCCGTGCCATGCCGGTGCCATGCCGTGCCATGCCGGTGCCATGCCGTGCCATGCCGGTGCCATGCCGTGCCATGCCGGTGCCGGTGCCATGCCGTGCCATGCCGGTGCCATGCCGTGCCATGCCGTGCCATGCCGTGCCATGCCGGTGCCATGCCGTGCCATGCCGTGCCATGCCGGTGCGATGCCATTCCATGCCATTCCATGCCATTCCATGCCATTCCATGCCATTCCATGCCATTCCATGCCATTCCATGCCATTCCATGCCATTCCATGCCATTCCATGCCATTCCATGCCATTCCATGCCATTCCATGCCATTCCATGCCATTCCATGCCATTCCATGCCATTCCATGCCATTCCATGCCATTCCATGCCATTCCATGCCATTCCATGCCATTCCATGCCATTCCATGCCATTCCATGCCATTCCATGCCATTCCATGCCATTCCATGCCATTCCATGCCATTCCATGCCATTCCATGCCATTCCATGCCATTCCATGCCATTCCATGCCATTCCATGCCATTCCATGCCATTCCATGCCATTCCATGCCATTCCATGCCATTCCATGCCATTCCATGCCATTCCATGCCATTCCATGCCATTCCATGCCATTCCATGCCATTCCATGCCATTCCATGCCATTCCATGCCATTCCATGCCATTCCATGCCATTCCATGCCATTCCATGCCATTCCATGCCATTCCATGCCATTCCATGCCATTCCATGCCATTCCATGCCATTCCATGCCGTGCCATGCCGTGCCATTCCATGCCATTCACTGCCATTCCATGCCATTCAATGCCGTGCCATGCCGTGCCATTCCATGCCATTCAATGCCATCCCATGCCATTCAATGCCGTGCCATGCCGTGCCATGCCGTGCCATGCGGTGCCATGCCAATCCATGCCATTCCATGCCATTCCATGCCATTCCATGCCATTCCATGCCATTCCATGCCATTCCATGCCATTCCATGCCATTCCATGCCATTCCATGCCATTCCATGCCATTCCATGCCATTCCATGCCATTCCATGCCATTCCATGCCATTCCATGCCAGTCCATGCCAGTCCATGCCATTCCATGCCGTGCCATGCCGGTGCCATGCCGTGCCATGCCGGTGCCATGCCGTGCCATGCCGGTGCCATGCCATTCCATGCCGTGCCATGCGGTGCCATGCCATTCCATGCGGTGCCATGCCATTCCATGCCATTCCATGCCATTCCATGCCATTCCATGCCATTCCATGCCATTCAATGCCGTGCCATGCCGGTGCCAAGCCGTGCCATGCCGGTGCCATGCCGTGCCATGCCGGTGCCATGCCGTGCCATGCCGGTGACATGCCGTGCCATGCCGGTGCCATGCCGTGCCATTCAATGCCATTCCATGCCATTCAATGCCATTCCATGCCATTCAATGCCATTCCATGCCATTCAATGCCATTCAATGCCGTGCCATGCCGTGCCATGCCGTGCCATGCCGTGCCATGCGGTGCCATGCCATTCCATGCCATTCCATGCCATTCCATGCCATTCCATGCCATTCCATGCCATTCCATGCCATTCCATGCCATTCCATGCCATTCCATGCCATTCCATGCCATTCCATGCCATTCCATGCCATTCCATGCCATTCCATGCCATTCCATGCCATTCCATGCCAGTCCATGCCAGTCCATGCCATTCCATTCCATTCCATGCCAGTCCATGCCAGTCCATGCCATTCCATGCCATTCCATGCCACTCAATGCGGTGCCATGCCACTCAATGCGGTGCCATGCCGTGCCATGCCGGTGCCATGCCGTGCCATGCCGGTGCCATGCCGTGCCATGCCGGTGCCATGCCATTCCATGCCGTGCCATGCGGTGCCATGCCATTCCATGCGGTGCCATGCCATTCCATGCCATTCCATGCCATTCCATGCCATTCCATGCCATTCCATGCCATTCCATGCCATTCCATGCCATTCCATGCCATTCCATGCCATTCCATGCCATTCCATGCCATTCCATGCCATTCCATGCCATTCCATGCCATTCCATGCCATTCCATGCCATTCCATGCCATTCAATGCCGTGCCATGCCGGTGCCAAGCCGTGCCATGCCGGTGCCATGCCGTGCCATGCCGGTGCCATGCCGTGCCATGCCGGTGCCATGCCGTGCCATGCCGGTGCCATGCCGTGCCATGCCGGCGCCATGCCGTGCCATGCCGGTGCCATGCCGTGCCATGCCGGTGCCATGCCGTGCCATGCCGGTGCCATGCCGTGCCATTCCATGCCATTCAATGCCATTCCATGCCATTCAATGCCGTGCCATGCCGTGCCATTCCATGCCATTCAATGCCATTCCATGCCATTCAATGCCATTCCATGCCATTCAATGCCATTCCATGCCATTCAATGCCGTGCCATGCCGTGCCATGCCGTGCCATGCCGTGCCATGCGGTGCCATGCCATTCCATGCCATTCCATGCCATTCCATGCCATTCCATGCCATTCCATGCCATTCCATGCCATTCCATGCCATTCCATGCCATTCCATGCCATTCCATGCCATTCCATGCCATTCCATGCCAGTCCATGCCAGTCCATGCCATTCCATGCCATTCCATGCCACTCAATGCGGTGCCATGCCGTGCCATGCCGGTGCCATGCCGTGCCATGCCGGTGCCATGCCGTGCCATGCCGGTGCCATGCCATGCCATGCCGTGCCATGCGGTGCCATGCCATTCCATGCGGTGCCATGCCATTCCATGCCATTCCATGCCATTCCATGCCATTCCATGCCATTCCATGCCATTCAATGCCGTGCCATGCCGGTGCCAAGCCGTGCCATGCCGGTGCCATTCCATGCCATTCAATGCCACGCCGTGCCATGCCGGTGCCATGCCGGTGCCATGCCGTGCCATGCCGGTGCCATGCCGTGCCATGCCGGTGCCATGCCGGTGCCATGCCATTCCATGCCAGTCCATGCCAGTCCATGCCATTCCATGCCATTCCATGCCACTCAATGCGGTGCCATGCCGTGCCATGCCGTGCCATGCCGTGCCATGCCGTGCCATTCCGTGCCATTCAATGCCATTCCATGCCATTCAATGCCGTGCCATGCCATTCAATGCCGTGCCATGCCGTGCCATTCCATGCCATTCAATGCCATCCCATGCCATTCAATGCCGTGCCATGCCGTGCCATGCCGTGCCATGCCATTCCATGCCATTCCATGCCATTCCATGCCATTCCATGCCATTCCATGCCATTCCATGCCATTCCATGCCATTCCATGCCATTCCATGCCATTCCATGCCATTCCATGCCATTCCATGCCATTCCATGCCATTCAATGCCGTGCCATGCCGGTGCCAAGCCGTGCCATGCCGGTGCCATGCCGTGCCATGCCGGTGCCATGCCGTGCCATGCCGGTGCCATGCCGTGCCATTCCATGCCATTCAATGCCATTCCATGCCGTGCCATGCCGTGCCATTCCATGCCATTCAATGCCATTCCATGCCATTCAATGCCGTGCCATGCCGAGCCATGCCGGTGCCATGCCGGTGCCATGCCGTGCCATGCCGGTGCCATGCCGTGCCATGCCGGTGCCATGCCGTGCCATGCCGGTGCCATGCCGTGCCATGCCGGTGCCATGCCGTGGCATGCCGGTGCCATGCCGTGCCATGCCGGTGCCATGCCGGTGCCATGCCGTGCCATGCCGGTGCCATGCCGTGCCATGCCGGTGCCATGCCGTGCCATGCCGGTGCCATGCCGGTGCCATGCCGTGCCATGCCGTGCCATGCCGTGCCATGCCGTGCCATGCCGTGCCATGCCGTGCCATGCCGGTGCCATGCCGTGCCATGCCGGTGCCATGCCGTGCCATGCCAGTGCCATGCCGTGCCATGCCGTGCCATGCCGGTGCCATGCCGTGCCATGCCGGTGCCATGCCGTGCCATGCCGGTGCCATGCCGGTGCCATGCCGTGCCATGCCCGTGCCATGCCGTGCCATGCCGGTGCCATGCCGTGCCATGCCGGTGCCATGCCGTGCCATGCCGGTGCCATGCCGTGCCATGCCGGTGCCATGCCGGTGCCATGCCGTGCCATGCCGGTGCCATGCCATTCCATGCCATTCCATGCCATTCCATGCCATTCCATGCCATTCCATGCCATTCCATGCCATTCCATGCCATTCCATGCCATTCCATGCCATTCCATGCCATTCCATGCCATTCCATGCCATTCAATGCCGTGCCATGCGGTGCCATGCCATTCCATGCCATTCCATGCCGGTGCCATGCCGTGCCATGCCGGTGCCATGCCGTGCCATGCCGGTGCCATGCCGTGCCATGCCGGTGCCATGCCGTGCCATTCCATGCCATTCAATGCCATTCCATGCCGTGCCATGCCGTGCCATTCCATGCCATTCAATGCCATTCCATGCCATTCAATGCCGTGCCATGCCGTGCCATGCCGTGCCATGGCGTGCCATGCGGTGCCATGCCATTCCATGCCATTCCATGCCATTCCATGCCATTCCATGCCATTCCATGCCATTCCATGCCATTCCATGCCATTCCATGCCATTCCATGCCATTCCATGCCATTCCATGCCATTCCATGCCATTCCATGCCATTCCATGCCATTCCATGCCATTCCATGCCATTCCATGCCATTCCATGCCATTCCATGCCATTCCATGCCATTCCATGCCATTCCATGCCATTCCATGCCATTCCATGCCATTCCATGCCATTCCATGCCATTCCATGCCATTCCATGCCATTCCATGCCATTCCATGCCATTCCATGCCATTCCATGCCATTCCATGCCATTCCATGCCATTCCATGCCATTCCATGCCATTCCATGCCATTCCATGCCATTCCATGCCATGCCGTGCCATTCCATGCCATTCAATGCCATTCCATGCCATTCAATGCCGGGCCATGCCGTGCCATTCGATGCCATTCAATGCCATTCCATGCCATTCAATGCCATTCCATGCCATTCAATGCCATTCCATGCCATTCAATGCCGTGCCATGCCGTGCCATGCCGTGCCATGCCGTGCCATGCGGTGCCATGCCATTCCATGCCATTCCATGCCATTCCATGCCATTCCATGCCATTCCATGCCATTCCATGCCATTCCATGCCATTCCATGCCATTCCATGCCATTCCATGCCAGTCCATGCCAGTCCATGCCATTCCATGCCATTCCATGCCACTCAATGCGGTGCCATGCCGTGCCATGCCGGTGCCATGCCGTGCCATGCCGGTGCCATGCCGTGCCATGCCGGTGCCATGCCATGCCATGCCGTGCCATGCGGTGCCATGCCATTCCATGCGGTGCCATGCCATTCCATGCCATTCCATGCCATTCCATGCCATTCCATGCCATTCAATGCCGTGCCATGCCGGTGCCAAGCCGTGCCATGCCGGTGCCAAGCCGTGCCATGCCGGTGCCATTCCATGCCATTCAATGCCACGCCGTGCCATGCCGGTGCCATGCCGGTGCCATGCCGTGCCATGCCGGTGCCATGCCGTGCCATGCCGGTGCCATGCCGGTGCCATGCCATTCCATGCCAGTCCATGCCAGTCCATGCCATTCCATGCCATTCCATGCCACTCAATGCGGTGCCATGCCGTGCCATACCGTGCCATGCCGTGCCATGCCGTGCCATTCCGTGCCATTCAATGCCATTCCATGCCATTCAATGCCGTGCCATGCCATTCAATGCCGTGCCATGCCGTGCCATTCCATGCCATTCAATGCCATCCCATGCCATTCAATGCCGTGCCATGCCGTGCCATGCCGTGCCATGCCATTCCATGCCATTCCATGCCATTCCATGCCATTCCATGCCATTCCATGCCATTCCATGCCATTCCATGCCATTCCATGCCATTCCATGCCATTCCATGCCATTCAATGCCGTGCCATGCCGGTGCCAAGCCGTGCCATGCCGGTGCCATGCCGTGCCATGCCGGTGCCATGCCGTGCCATGCCGGTGCCATGCCGTGCCATTCCATGCCATTCAATGCCATTCCATGCCGTGCCATGCCGTGCCATTCCATGCCATTCAATGCCATTCCATGCCATTCAATGCCGTGCCATGCCGAGCCATGCCGGTGCCATGCCGGTGCCATGCCGTGCCATGCCGGTGCCATGCCGTGCCATGCCGGTGCCATGCCGTGGCATGCCGGTGCCATGCCGGTGCCATGCCGTGCCATGCCGGTGCCATGCCGTGCCATGCCGGTGCCATGCCGTGCCATGCCGGTGCCATGCCGGTGCCATGCCGGTGCCATGCCGTGCCATGCCGTGCCATGCCGTGCCATGCCGGTGCCATGCCGTGCCATGCCGGTGCCATGCCGTGCCATGCCAGTGCCATGCCGTGCCATGCCGTGCCATGCCGGTGCCATGCCGTGCCATGCCGGTGCCATGCCGGTGCCATGCCGTGCCATGCCCGTGCCATGCCGTGCCATGCCGGTGCCATGCCGTGCCATGCCGGTGCCATGCCGTGCCATGCCGGTGCCATGCCGTGCCATGCCGGTGCCATGCCGGTGCCATGCCGTGCCATGCCGGTGCCATGCCGGCGCCATGCCATTCCATGCCATTCCATGCCATTCCATGCCATTCCATGCCATTCCATGCCATTCCATGCCATTCCATGCCATTCAATGCCGTGCCATGCGGTGCCATGCCATTCCATGCCATTCCATGCCGGTGCCATGCCGTGCCATGCCGGTGCCATGCCGTGCCATGCCGGTGCCATGCCGTGCCATGCCGGTGCCATGCCGTGCCATTCCATGCCATTCAATGCCATTCCATGCCGTGCCATGCCGTGCCATTCCATGCCATTCAATGCCATTCCATGCCATTCAATGCCGTGCCATGCCGTGCCATGCCGTGCCATGCCGTGCCATGCGGTGCCATGCCATTCCATGCCATTCCATGCCATTCCATGCCATTCCATGCCATTCCATGCCATTCCATGCCATTCCATGCCATTCCATGCCATTCCATGCCATTCCATGCCATTCCATGCCATTCCATGCCATTCCATGCCATTCCATGCCATTCCATGCCATTCCATGCCATTCCATGCCATTCTATGCCATTCCATGCCATTCCATGCCATTCCATGCCATTCCATGCCATTCCATGCCATTCCATGCCATTCCATGCCATTCCATGCCATTCCATGCCATTCCATGCCATTCCATGCCATTCCATGCCATTCCATGCCATTCCATGCCATTCCAAGCCATTCCATGCCAGTCCATGCCAGTCCATGCCATTCCATGCCATTCCATGCCACTCAATGCGGTGCCATGCCGTGCCATGCCGGTGCCATGCCGTGCCATGCCGGTGCCATGCCGTGCCATGCCGAGCCATGCCGTGCCATGCCGTGCCATGCCGTGCCATGCCGTGCCATGCCGTGCCATGCCGTGCCATGCCGTGCCATGCCGTGCCATGCCGTGCCATGCCGTGCCATGCCGTGCCATGCCGTGCCATGCCGTGCCATGCCGTGCCATGCCGTGCCATGCCATGCCATGCCGTGCCATGCCGTGCCATGCCGGTGCCATGCCGTGCCATGCCGGTGCCATGCCGTGCCATGCCGTGCCATGCCGGTGCCATGCCGTGCCATGCCGTGCCATGCCGTGCCATGCCGGTGCCATGCCGGTGCCATGCCGGTGCGATGCCATTCCATGCCATTCCATGCCATTCCATGCCATTCCATGCCATTCCATGCCATTCCATGCCATTCCATGCCATTCCATGCCATTCCATGCCATTCCATGCCATTCCATGCCATTCCATGCCATTCCATGCCATTCCATGCCATTCCATGCCATTCCATGCCATTCCATGCCATTCCATGCCATTCCATGCCATTCCATGCCATTCCATGCCATTCCATGCCATTCCATGCCATTCCATGCCATTCCATGCCATTCCATGCCATTCCATGCCATTCCATGCCATTCCATGCCATTCCATGCCATTCCATGCCATTCCATGCCATTCCATGCCATTCCATGCCATTCCATGCCATTCCATGCCATTCCATGCCATTCCATGCCATTCCATGCCATTCCATGCCATTCCATGCCATTCCATGCCATTCCATGCCATTCCATGCCATTCCATGCCATTCCATGCCATTCCATGCCATTCCATGCCATTCCATGCCATTCCATGCCATTCCATGCCATTCCATGCCATTCCATGCCATTCCATGCCATTCCATGCCATTCCATGCCATTCCATGCCATTCCATGCCATTCCATGCCATTCCATGCCATTCCATGCCATTCCATGCCATTCCATGCTATTCCATGCCATTCCATGCCATTCCATGCCATTCCATGCCATTCCATGCCATTCCATGCCATTCCATGCCATTCCATGCCATTCCATGCCATTCCATGCCATTCCATGCCATTCCATGCCATTCCAAGCCATTCCATGCCAGTCCATGCCAGTCCATGCCATTCCATGCCACTCAATGCGGTGCCATGCCGTGCCATGCCGGTGCCATGCCGTGCCATGCCGGTGCCATGCCGTGCCATGCCGGTGCCATGCCGTGCCATGCCGGTGCCATGCCGTGCCATGCCGGTGCCATGCCATTCCATGCCGTGCCATGCGGTGCCATGCCATTCCATGCGGTGCCATGCGGTGCCATGCCATTCCATGCCATTCCATGCCATTCCATGCCATTCCATGCCATTCCATGCCATTCCATGCCATTCCATACCATTCCATGCCATTCCATGCCAGTCCATGCCATTCCATGCCATTCAATGCCGTGCCATGCCGGTGCCATGCCGTGCCATGCCGTGCCATGCCGGGCCATGCCGGGCCATGCCGTGCCATGCCGGTGCCATGCCGTGCCATGCCGTGCCATGCCGGGCCATGCCGTGCCATGCCTTGCCATTCCATGCCATTCAATGCCGTGCCATGCCGTGCCATGCCGTGCCATGCCGTGCCATGCCGGTGCCATGCCGGTGCCATGCCGTGCCATGCCGGTGCCATGCCGGTGCGATGCCATTCCATGCCATTCCATGCCATTCCATGCCATTCCATGCCATTCCATGCCATTCCATGCCATTCCATGCCATTCCATGCCATTCCATGCCATTCCATGCCATTCCATGCCATTCCATGCCATTCCATGCCATTCCATGCCATTCCATGCCATTCCATGCCATTCCATGCCATTCCATGCCATTCCATGCCATTCCATGCCATTCCATGCCATTCCATGCCATTCCATGCCATTCCATGCCATTCCATGCCATTCCATGCCATTCCATGCCATTCCATGCCATTCCATGCCATTCCATGCCATTCCATGCCATTCCATGCCATTCCATGCCATTCCATGCCATTCCATGCCATTCCATGCCATTCCATGCCATTCCATGCCATTCCATGCCATTCCATGCCATTCCATGCCATTCCATGCCATTCCATGCCATTCCATGCCATTCCATGCCATTCCATGCCATTCCATGCCATTCCATGCCATTCCATGCCATTCCATGCCATTCCATGCCATTCCATGCCATTCCATGCCATTCCATGCCATTCCATGCCATTCCATGCCATTCCATGCCATTCCATGCCATTCCATGCCATTCCATGCCATTCCATGCCATTCCATGCCATTCCATGCCATTCCATGCCATTCCATGCCATTCCATGCCATTCCATGCCATTCCATGCCATTCCATGCCATTCCATGCCATTCCATGCCATTCCATGCCATTCCATGCCATTCCATGCCATTCCATGCCATTCCATGCCATTCCATGCCATTCCATGCCATTCCATGCCATTCCATGCCATTCCATGCCATTCCATGCCATTCCATGCCATTCCATGCCATTCAATGCCGTGCCATGCCGGTGCCATGCCGTGCCATGCCGGTGCCATGCCGTGCCATGCCGGTGCCATGCCGTGCCATGCCGGTGCCATGCCGTGCCATGCCGTGCCATGCCGTGCCATGCCGGTGCCATGCCGGTGCCATGCCGTGCCATGCCGGTGCCATGCCGTGCCATGCCGGTGCCATGCCGTGCCATGCCGGTGCCATGCCGTGCCATGCCGGTGCCATGCCGTGCCATGCCGGTGCCATGCCGTGCCATGCCGGTGCCATGCCGGTGCCATGCCGTGCCATGCCGGTGCCATGCCGTGCCATGCCGGTGCCATGCCGTGCCATGCCGGTGCCATGCCGTGCCATGCCGGTGCCATGCCGTGCCATGCCGGTGCCATGCCGTGCCATGCCGTGCCATGCCGGTGCCATGCCGGTGCCATGCCATTCCATGCCATTCCATGCCATTCCATGCCATTCCATGCCATTCAATGCCATTCCATGCCATTCAATGCCGTGCCATGCCGTGCCATGCGGTGCCATGCCATTCCATGACATTCCATGCCGTGCCATGCGGTGCCATGCCGTGCCATGCCATTCCATGCCATTCCATGCCATTCCATGCCATTCCATGCCATTCCATGCCATTCCATGCCATTCCATGCCATTCCATGCCATTCCATGCCATTCCATGCCATTCCATGCCATTCCATGCCATTCCATGCCATTCCATGCCATTCCATGCCATTCCATGCCATTCCATGCCATTCCATGCCATTCCATGCCATTCCATGCCATTCCATGCCATTCCATGCCATTCAATGCCGTGCCATGCCGGTGCCATGCCGTGCCATGCCGGTGCCATGCCGTGCCATGCCGGTGCCATGCCGTGCCATGCCGTGCCATGCCGTGCCATGCCGTGCCATGCCGGTGCCATGCCGTGCCATGCCGGTGCCATGCCGTGCCATGCCGGTGCCATGCCGTGCCATGCCGGTGCCATGCCGGTGCCATGCCGTGCCATGCCGGTGCCATGCCATTCCATGCCATTCCATGCCATTCCATGCCATTCCATGCCATTCCATGCTATTCCATGCCATTCCATGCCATTCCATGCCATTCCATGCCATTCCATGCCATTCCATGCCATTCCATGCCATTCCATGCCATTCCATGCCATTCCATGCCATTCCATGCCATTCCATGCCATTCCATGCCATTCCATGCCATTCCATGCCATTCCATGCCATTCCATGCCATTCCATGCCATTCCATGCCATTCCATGCCATTCCATGCCATTCCATGCCATTCCATGCCATTCCATGCCATTCCATGCCATTCCATGCCATTCCATGCCATTCCATGCCATTCCATGCCATTCCATGCCATTCCATGCCATTCCATGCCATTCCATGCCATTCCATGCCATTCCATGCCATTCCATGCCATTCCATGCCATTCCATGCCATTCAATGCCGTGCCATGCGGTGCCATGCCATTCCATGCCATTCCATGCCGGTGCCATGCCGTGCCATGCCGGTGCCATGCCGTGCCATTCCATGCCATTCAATGCCATTCCATGCCGTGCCATGCCGTGCCATTCCATGCCATTCAATGCCATTCCATGCCATTCAATGCCGTGCCATGCCGTGCCATGCCGTGCCATGCCGTGCCATGCGGTGCCATGCCATTCCATGCCATTCCATGCCATTCCATGCCATTCCATGCCATTCCATGCCATTCCATGCCATTCCATGCCATTCCATGCCATTCCATGCCATTCCATGCCATTCCATGCCATTCCATGCCATTCCATGCCATTCCATGCCATTCCATGCCATTCCATGCCATTCCATGCCATTCCATGCCATTCCATGCCATTCCATGCCATTCCAAGCCATTCCATGCCAGTCCATGCCAGTCCATGCCATTCCATGCCATTCCATGCCACTCAATGCGGTGCCATGCCGTGCCATGCCGGTGCCATGCCGTGCCATGCCGGTGCCATGCCGTGCCATGCCGGTGCCATGCCGTGCCATGCCGGTGCCATGCCGTGCCATGCCGGTGCCATGCCATTCCATGCCGTGCCATGCGGTGCCATGCCATTCCATGCGGTGCCATGCGGTGCCATGCCATTCCATGCCATTCCATGCCATTCCATGCCATTCCATGCCATTCCATGCCATTCCATGCCATTCCATGCCATTCCATGCCATTCCATGCCATTCCATACCATTCCATGCCATTCCATGCCATTCCATGCCATTCCATGCCATTCCATGCCATTCCATGCCATTCCATGCCATTCCATGCCATTCAATGCCGTGCCATGCCGGTGCCATGCCGTGCCATGCCGTGCCATGCCGGGCCATGCCGGGCCATGCCGTGCCATGCCGGTGCCATGCCGTGCCATGCCGTGCCATGCCGGGCCATGCCGTGCCATGCCTTGCCATTCCATGCCATTCCATGCCATTCCATGCCATTCCATGCCATTCCATGCCATTCCATGCCATTCCATGCCATTCCATGCCATTCCATGCCATTCCATGCCATTCCATGCCATTCCATGCCATTCCATGCCATTCCATGCCATTCCATGCCATTCCATGCCATTCCATGCCATTCCATGCCATTCCATGCCATTCCATGCCATTCCATGCCATTCCATGCCATTCCATGCCATTCCATGCCATTCCATGCCATTCCATGCCATTCCATGCCATTCCATGCCATTCCATGCCATTCCATGCCATTCCATGCCATTCCATGCCATTCCATGCCATTCCATGCCATTCCATGCCATTCCATGCCGTGCCATGCCGTGCCATGCCGGGCCATGCCGGGCCATGCCGGGCCATGCCGTGCCATGCCGGTGCCATGCCGTGCCATGCCGGGCCATGCCGTGCCATGCCTTGCCATTCCATGCCATTCCATGCCATTCCATGCCATTCAATGCCGTGCCATGCCGTGCCATGCCGTGCCATGCCGTGCCATGCCGTGCCATGCCGTGCCATGCCGTGCCATGCCGTGCCATGCCGTGCCATGCCGTGCCATGCCGTGCCATGCCGTGCCATGCCGTGCCATGCCGTGCCATGCCGGTGCCATGCCGTGCCATGCCGGTGCCATGCCGTGCCATGCCGGTGCCATGCCGTGCCATGCCGGTGCCATGCCGTGCCATGCCGGTGCCATGCCGTGCCATGCCGGTGCCGGTGCCATGCCGTGCCATGCCGGTGCCATGCCGTGCCATGCCGTGCCATGCCGTGCCATGCCGGTGCCATGCCGTGCCATGCCGTGCCATGCCGGTGCGATGCCATTCCATGCCATTCCATGCCATTCCATGCCATTCCATGCCATTCCATGCCATTCCATGCCATTCCATGCCATTCCATGCCATTCCATGCCATTCCATGCCATTCCATGCCATTCCATGCCATTCCATGCCATTCCATGCCATTCCATGCCATTCCATGCCATTCCATGCCATTCCATGCCATTCCATGCCATTCCATGCCATTCCATGCCATTCCATGCCATTCCATGCCATTCCATGCCATTCCATGCCATTCCATGCCATTCCATGCCATTCCATGCCATTCCATGCCATTCCATGCCATTCCATGCCATTCCATGCCATTCCATGCCATTCCATGCCATTCCATGCCATTCCATGCCATTCCATGCCATTCCATGCCATTCCATGCCATTCCATGCCATTCCATGCCATTCCATGCTATTCCATGCCATTCCATGCCATTCCATGCCATTCCATGCCATTCCATGCCATTCCATGCCATTCCATGCCATTCCATGCCATTCCATGCCATTCCATGCCATTCCATGCCATTCCATGCCATTCCATGCCATTCCATGCCATTCCATGCCATTCCATGCCATTCCATGCCATTCCATGCCATTCCATGCCATTCCATGCCATTCCATGCCATTCCATGCCATTCCATGCCATTCCATGCCATTCCATGCCATTCCATGCCATTCCATGCCATTCCATGCCATTCCATGCCATTCCATGCCATTCCATGCCATTCCATGCCATTCCATGCCATTCCATGCCATTCCATGCCATTCCATGCCATTCCATGCCATTCCATGCCATTCCATGCCGTGCCATGCCGGGCCATGCCGGGCCATGCCGTGCCATGCCGGTGCCATGCCGTGCCATGCCGTGCCATGCCGGGCCATGCCGTGCCATGCCTTGCCATTCCATGCCATTCCATGCCATTCCATGCCATTCAATGCCGTGCCATGCCGTGCCATGCCGTGCCATGCCGTGCCATGCCATTCCATGCCATTCAATGCCGTGCCATGCCGTGCCATGCCGTGCCATGCCGTGCCATGCCGTGCCATGCCGGTGCCATGCCGTGCCATGCCGGTGCCATGCCGTGCCATGCCGGTGCCATGCCGTGCCATGCCGGTGCCATGCCGGTGCCATGCCGTGCCATGCCGTGCCATGCGGTGCCATGCCATTCCATGCCATTCCATGCCATTCCATGCCATTCCATGCCATTCCATGCCATTCCATGCCATTCCATGCCATTCCATGCCATTCCATGCCATTCCATGCCATTCCATGCCATTCCATGCCATTCCATGCCATTCCATGCCATTCCATGCCATTCCATGCCATTCCATGCCGTGCCATGCCGGGCCATGCCGGGCCATGCCGTGCCATGCCGGTGCCATGCCGTGCCATGCCGTGCCATGCCGGGCCATGCCGTGCCATGCCTTGCCATTCCATGCCATTCCATGCCATTCCATGCCATTCAATGCCGTGCCATGCCGTGCCATGCCGTGCCATGCCGTGCCATGCCATTCCATGCCATTCAATGCCGTGCCATGCCGTGCCATGCCGTGCCATGCCGTGCCATGCCGTGCCATGCCGTGCCATGCCGTGCCATGCCGTGCCATGCCGTGCCATGCCGTGCCATGCCGTGCCATGCCGTGCCATGCCGTGCCATGCCGTGCCATGCCGTGCCATGCCGTGCCATGCCGTGCCATGCCGGTGCCATGCCGTGCCATGCCGTGCCATGCCGTGCCATGCCGGTGCCATGCCGTGCCATGCCGTGCCATGCCGGTGCCATGCCGGTGCGATGCCATTCCATGCCATTCCATGCCATTCCATGCCATTCCATGCCATTCCATGCCATTCCATGCCATTCCATGCCATTCCATGCCATTCCATGCCATTCCATGCCATTCCATGCCATTCCATGCCATTCCATGCCATTCCATGCCATTCCATGCCATTCCATGCCATTCCATGCCATTCCATGCCATTCCATGCCATTCCATGCCATTCCATGCCATTCCATGCCATTCCATGCCATTCCATGCCATTCCATGCCATTCCATGCCATTCCATGCCATTCCATGCCATTCCATGCCATTCCATGCCATTCCATGCCATTCCATGCCATTCCATGCCATTCCATGCCATTCCATGCCATTCCATGCCATTCCATGCCATTCCATGCCATTCCATGCCATTCCATGCCATTCCATGCCATTCCATGCCATTCCATGCCATTCCATGCCATTCCATGCCATTCCATGCCATTCCATGCCATTCCATGCCATTCCATGCCATTCCATGCCATTCCATGCCATTCCATGCCATTCCATGCCATTCCATGCCATTCCATGCCATTCCATGCCATTCCATGCCATTCCATGCCATTCCATGCCATTCCATGCCATTCCATGCCATTCCATGCCATTCCATGCCATTCCATGCCATTCCATGCCATTCCATGCCATTCCATGCCATTCCATGCCATTCCATGCCATTCCATGCCATTCCATGCCATTCCATGCCATTCCATGCCATTCCATGCCATTCCATGCCATTCCATGCCATTCCATGCCATTCCATGCCATTCCATGCCATTCCATGCCATTCCATGCCATTCCATGCCATTCAATGCCGTGCCATGCCGTGCCATGCCGTGCCATGCCGGCGCCATGCCGTGCCATGCCGGTGCCATGCCGTGCCATGCCGGTGCCATGCCGTGCCATGCCGTGCCATGCCGGTGCCATGCCGTGCCATGCCGTGCCATGCCGGTGCCATGCCGTGCCATGCCGGTGCCATGCCGTGCCATGCCGGTGCCATGCCGTGCCATGCCGGTGCCATGCCGGTGCCATGCCGTGCCATGCCGGTGCCATGCCGTGCCATGCCGGTGCCATGCCGTGCAATGCCGGTGCCATGCCGGTGCCATGCCGTGCCATGCCGGTGCCATGCCGTGCCATGCCGTGCCATGCCGGTGCCATGCCGTGCCATGCCGTGCCATGCCGGTGCCATGCCGTGCCATGCCGGTGCCATGCCGGTGCCATGCCATTCCATGCCATTCCATGCCATTCCATGCCATTCAATGCCATTCCATGCCATTCAATGCCATTCCATGCCATTCAATGCCGTGCCATGCCGTGCCATGCGGTGCCATGCCATTCCATGACATTCCATGCCGTGCCATGCGGTGCCATGCCATTCCATGCCATTCCATGCCATTCCATGCCATTCCATGCCATTCCATGCCATTCCATGCCATTCCATGCCATTCCATGCCATTCCATGCCATTCCATGCCATTCCATGCCATTCCATGCCATTCCATGCCATTCCATGCCATTCCATGCCATTCCATGCCATTCCATGCCATTCCATGCCATTCCATGCCATTCCATGCCATTCCATGCCATTCCATGCCATTCCATGCCATTCCATGCCATTCCATGCCATTCCATGCCATTCCATGCCATTCCATGCCATTCCATGCCATTCCATGCCATTCCATGCCATTCCATGCCATTCCATGCCATTCCATGCCATTCCATGCCATTCCATGCCATTCCATGCCATTCCATGCCATTCCATGCCATTCCATGCCATTCCATGCCGGTGCCATGCCGTGCCATGCCGTGCCATGCCGGGCCATGCCGGGCCATGCCGGGCCATGCCGTGCCATGCCGGTGCCATGCCGTGCCATGCCGGGCCATGCCGTGCCATGCCTTGCCATTCCATGCCATTCCATGCCATTCCATGCCATTCAATGCCGTGCCATGCCGTGCCATGCCGTGCCATGCTGTGCCATGCCGTGCCATGCCGTGCCATGCCGTGCCATGCCGTGCCATGCCGTGCCATGCCGTTCCATGCCGTGCCATGCCGTGCCATGCCGTGCCATGCCGGTGCCATGCCGTGCCATGCCGGTGCCATGCCGTGCCATGCCGGTGCCATGCCGTGCCATGCCGGTGCCGGTGCCATGCCGTGCCATGCCGGTGCCATGCCGTGCCATGCCGTGCCATGCCGTGCCATGCCGGTGCCATGCCGTGCCATGCCGTGCCATGCCGGTGCGATGCCATTCCATGCCATTCCATGCCATTCCATGCCATTCCATGCCATTCCATGCCATTCCATGCCATTCCATGCCATTCCATGCCATTCCATGCCATTCCATGCCATTCCATGCCATTCCATGCCATTCCATGCCATTCCATGCCATTCCATGCCATTCCATGCCATTCCATGCCATTCCATGCCATTCCATGCCATTCCATGCCATTCCATGCCATTCCATGCCATTCCATGCCATTCCATGCCATTCCATGCCATTCCATGCCATTCCATGCCATTCCATGCCATTCCATGCCATTCCATGCCATTCCATGCCATTCCATGCCATTCCATGCCATTCCATGCCATTCCATGCCATTCCATGCCATTCCATGCCATTCCATGCCATTCCATGCCATTCCATGCCATTCCATGCCATTCCATGCCATTCCATGCCATTCCATGCCATTCCATGCCATTCCATGCCATTCCATGCCATTCCATGCCATTCCATGCCATTCCATGCCATTCCATGCCATTCCATGCCATTCCATGCCATTCCATGCCATTCCATGCCATTCCATGCCATTCCATGCCATTCCATGCCATTCCATGCCATTCCATGCCATTCCATGCCATTCCAAGCCATTCCATGCCAGTCCATGCCAGTCCATGCCATTCCATGCCACTCAATGCGGTGCCATGCCGTGCCATGCCGGTGCCATGCCGTGCCATGCCGGTGCCATGCCGTGCCATGCCGGTGCCATGCCATTCCATGCCGTGCCATGCGGTGCCATGCCATTCCATGCGGTGCCATGCGGTGCCATGCCATTCCATGCCATTCCATGCCATTCCATGCCATTCCATGCCATTCCATGCCATTCCATACCATTCCATGCCATTCCATGCCAGTCCATGCCATTCCATGCCATTCAATGCCGTGCCATGCCGGTGCCATGCCGTGCCATGCCGTGCCATGCCGGGCCATGCCGGGCCATGCCGTGCCATGCCGGTGCCATGCCGTGCCATGCCGTGCCATGCCGGGCCATGCCGTGCCATGCCTTGCCATTCCATGCCATTCCATGCCATTCCATGCCATTCAATGCCGTGCCATGCCGTGCCATGCCGTGCCATGCCGTGCCATGCCGTGCCATGCCGTGCCATGCCGTGCCATGCCGTGCCATGCCGTGCCATGCCGTGCCATGCCGTGCCATGCCGTGCCATGCCGTGCCATGCCGTGCCATGCCGTGCCATGCCGGTGCCATGCCGGTGCCATGCCGTGCCATGCCGGTGCCATGCCGGTGCGATACCATTCCATGCCATTCCATGCCATTCCATGCCATTCCATGCCATTCCATGCCATTCCATGCCATTCCATGCCATTCCATGCCATTCCATGCCATTCCATGCCATTCCATGCCATTCCATGCCATTCCATGCCATTCCATGCCATTCCATGCCATTCCATGCCATTCCATGCCATTCCATGCCATTCCATGCCATTCCATGCCATTCCATGCCATTCCATGCCATTCCATGCCATTCCATGCCATTCCATGCCATTCCATGCCATTCCATGCCATTCCATGCCATTCCATGCCATTCCATGCCATTCCATGCCATTCCATGCCATTCCATGCCATTCCATGCCATTCCATGCCATTCCATGCCATTCCATGCCATTCCATGCCATTCCATGCCATTCCATGCCATTCCATGCCATTCCATGCCATTCCATGACATTCCATGCCATTCCATGCCATTCCATGCCATTCCATGCCATTCCATGCCATTCCATGCCATTCCATGCCATTCCATGCCATTCCATGCCATTCCATGCCATTCCATGCCATTCCATGCCATTCCATGCCATTCCATGCCATTCCATGCCATTCCATGCCATTCCATGCCATTCCATGCCATTCCATGCCATTCCATGCCATTCCATGCCATTCCATGCCATTCCATGCCATTCCATGCCATTCCATGCCATTCCATGCCATTCCATGCCATTCCATGCCATTCCATGCCATTCCATGCCATTCCATGCCATTCCATGCCATTCCATGCCATTCCATGCCATTCCATGCCATTCCATGCCATTCCATGCCATTCCATGCCATTCCATGCCATTCCATGCCATTCCATGCCATTCCATGCCATTCCATGCCATTCCATGCCATTCCATGCCATTCCATGCCATTCCATGCCATTCCATGCCATTCCATGCCATTCCATGCCATTCCATGCCATTCCATGCCATTCCATGCCATTCAATGCCGTGCCATGCCGTGCCATGCCGTGCCATGCCGGTGCCATGCCGTGCCATGCCGGTGCCATGCCGTGCCATGCCGGTGCCATGCCGTGCCATGCCGGTGCCATGCCGTGCCATGCCGTGCCATGCCGGTGCCATGCCGTGCCATGCCGTGCCATGCCGGTGCCATGCCGTGCCATGCCGGTGCCATGCCGTGCCATGCCGGTGCCATGCCGGTGCCATGCCGTGCCATGCCGGTGCCATGCCGTGCCATGCCGGTGCCATGCCGTGCCATGCCGGTGCCATGCCGTGCCATGCCGGTGCCATGCCGTGCCATGCCGGTGCCATGCCGGTGCCATGCCGTGCCATGCCGGTGCCATGCCGTGCCATGCCGGTGCCATGCCGTGCAATGCCGGTGCCATGCCGGTGCCATGCCGTGCCATGCCGTGCCATGCCGTGCCATGCCGTGCCATGCCATTCCATGCCATTCCATGCCGTGCCATGCCGGTGCCATGCCATTCCATGCCATTCCATGCCATTCCATGCCATTCCATGCCATTCCATGCTATTCCATGCCATTCCATGCCATTCCATGCCATTCCATGCCATTCCATGCCATTCCATGCCATTCCATGCCATTCCATGCCATTCCATGCCATTCCATGCCATTCCATGCCATTCCATGCCATTCCATGCCATTCCATGCCATTCCATGCCATTCCATGCCATTCCATGCCATTCCATGCCATTCCATGCCATTCCATGCCATTCCATGCCATTCCATGCCATTCCATGCCATTCCATGCCATTCCATGCCATTCCATGCCATTCCATGCCATTCCATGCCATTCCATGCCATTCCATGCCATTCCATGCCATTCCATGCCATTCAATGCCGTGCCATGCGGTGCCATGCCATTCCATGCCATTCCATGCCGGTGCCATGCCGTGCCATGCCGGTGCCATGCCGTGCCATGCCGGTGCCATGCCGTGCCATTCCATGCCATTCAATGCCATTCCATGCCGTGCCATGCCGTGCCATTCCATGCCATTCAATGCCATTCCATGCCATTCAATGCCGTGCCATGCCGTGCCATGCCGTGCCATGCCGTGCCATGCGGTGCCATGCCATTCCATGCCATTCCATGCCATTCCATGCCATTCCATGCCATTCCATGCCATTCCATGCCATTCCATGCCATTCCATGCCATTCCATGCCATTCCATGCCATTCCATGCCATTCCATGCCATTCCATGCCATTCCATGCCATTCCATGCCATTCCATGCCATTCCATGCCATTCCATGCCATTCCATGCCATTCCATGCCATTCCATGCCATTCCATGCCATTCCATGCCATTCCATGCCATTCCATGCCATTCCATGCCATTCCATGCCATTCCATGCCATTCCATGCCATTCCATGCCATTCCATGCCATTCCATGCCATTCCATGCCATTCCATGCCATTCCAAGCCATTCCATGCCAGTCCATGCCAGTCCATGCCATTCCATGCCATTCCATGCCACTCAATGCGGTGCCATGCCGTGCAATGCCGGTGCCATGCCGTGCCATGCCGGTGCCATGCCGTGCCATGCCGGTGCCATGCCGTGCCATGCCGGTGCCATGCCGTGCCATGCCGGTGCCATGCCATTCCATGCCGTGCCATGCGGTGCCATGCCATTCCATGCGGTGCCATGCGGTGCCATGCCATTCCATGCCATTCCATGCCATTCCATGCCATTCCATGCCATTCCATGCCATTCCATACCATTCCATGCCATTCCATGCCATTCCATGCCATTCCATGCCATTCCATGCCATTCCATGCCATTCCATGCCATTCCATGCCATTCCATGCCATTCCATGCCATTCCATGCCATTCAATGCCGTGCCATGCCGGTGCCATGCCGTGCCATGCCGTGCCATGCCGGGCCATGCCGGGCCATGCCGTGCCATGCCGTGCCATGCCGTGCCATGCCGGGCCATGCCGTGCCATGCCTTGCCATTCCATGACATTCCATGCCATTCCATGCCATTCAATGCCGTGCCATGCCGTGCCATGCCGTGCCATGCCGTGCCATGCCGTGCCATGCCGTGCCATGCCGTGCCATGCCGTGCCATGCCGTGCCATGCCGTGCCATGCCGTGCCATGCCGTGCCATGCCGTGCCATGCCGTGCCATGCCGTGCCATGCCGTGCCATGCCGTGCCATGCCGTGCCATGCCGTGCCATGCCGTGCCATGCCGTGCCATGCCGTGCCATGCCGTGCCATGCCGTGCCATGCCGGTGCCATGCCGTGCCATGCCGGTGCCATGCCGTGCCATGCCGGTGCCATGCCGTGCCATGCCGTGCCATGCCGGTGCCATGCCGTGCCATGCCGTGCCATGCCGTGCCATGCCGGTGCCATGCCGTGCCATGCCGTGCCATGCCGTGCCATGCCGGTGCCATGCCGGTGCGATGCCATTCCATGCCATTCCATGCCATTCCATGCCATTCCATGCCATTCCATGCCATTCCATGCCATTCCATGCCATTCCATGCCGTGCCATGCCGTGCCATTCCATGCCATTCAATGCCATTCCATGCCATTCAATGCCGTGCCATGCCGTGCCATGCCGTGCCATGCCGTGCCATGCGGTGCCAGTGCCATGCCGTGCCATGCCGTGCCATGCGGTGCCATGCCATTCCATGCCATTCCATGCCATTCCATGCCATTCCATGCCATTCCATACCATTCCATGCCATTCCATGCCATTCCATGCCATTCCATGCCATTCCATGCCATTCGTTGCCATTCCATGCCATTCCATGCCATTCCATGCCATTCCATGCCATTCCATGCCATTCCATGCCATTCCATGCCATTCCATGCCATTCCATGCCATTCCATGCCATTCCATGCCATTCCATGCCATTCCATGCCATTCCATGCCATTCCATGCCATTCCATGCCATTCCATGCCATTCCATGCCATTCCATGCCATTCCATGCCATTCCATGCCATTCCATGCCATTCCATGCCATTCCATGCCATTCCATGCCATTCCATGCCATTCCATGCCATTCCATGCCATTCCATGCCATTCCATGCCATTCCATGCCATTCCATGCCATTCCATGCCATTCCATGCCATTCCATGCCATTCCATGCCATTCCATGCCATTCCATGCCATTCCATGCCATTCCATGCCATTCCAAGCCATTCCATGCCAGTCCATGCCAGTCCATGCCATTCCATGCCATTCCATGCCACTCAATGCGGTGCCATGCCGTGCCATGCCGGTGCCATGCCGTGCCATGCCGGTGCCATGCCGTGCCATGCCGGTGCCATGCCGTGCCATGCCGGTGCCATGCCGTGCCATGCCGGTGCCATGCCGTGCCATGCCGGTGCCATGCCGTGCCATGCCGGTGCCATGCCATTCCATGCCGTGCCATGCGGTGCCATGCCATTCCATGCGGTGCCATGCGGTGCCATGCCATTCCATGCCATTCCATGCCATTCCATGCCATTCCATGCCATTCCATGCCATTCCATGCCATTCCATGCCATTCCATACCATTCCATGCCATTCCATGCCATTCCATGCCATTCCATGCCATTCCATGCCATTCCATGCCATTCCATGCCATTCCATGCCATTCCATGCCATTCCATGCCATTCCATGCCATTCCATGCCATTCCATGCCATTCAATGCCGTGCCATGCCGGTGCCATGCCGTGCCATGCCGTGCCATGCCGGGCCATGCCGGGCCATGCCGTGCCATGCCGGTGCCATGCCGTGCCATGCCGGTGCCATGCCGTGCCATGCCGTGCCATGCCGGGCCATGCCGTGCCATGCCTTGCCATTCCATGCCATTCCATGCCATTCAATGCCGTGCCATGCCGTGCCATGCCGTGCCATGCCGTGCCATGCCGTGCCATGCCGTGCCATGCCGTGCCATGCCGTGCCATGCCGTGCCATGCCGTGCCATGCCGTGCCATGCCGTGCCATGCCGTGCCATGCCGTGCCATGCCGTGCCATGCCGTGCCATGCCGTGCCATGCCGTGCCATGCCGTGCCATGCCGTGCCATGCCGTGCCATGCCGTGCCATGCCGTGCCATGCCGTGCCATGCCGTGCCATGCCGTGCCATGCCGTGCCATGCCGTGCCATGCCGTGCCATGCCGTGCCATGCCGTGCCATGCCGTGCCATGCCGTGCCATGCCGTGCCATGCCGTGCCATGCCGTGCCATGCCGGTGCCATGCCGTGCCATGCCGGTGCCATGCCGTGCCATGCCGTGCCATGCCGGTGCCATGCCGTGCCATGCCGTGCCATGCCGTGCCATGCCGGTGCCATGCCGGTGCGATGCCATTCCATGCCATTCCATGCCATTCCATGCCATTCCATGCCATTCCATGCCATTCCATGCCATTCCATGCCATTCCATGCCATTCCATGCCATTCCATGCCATTCCATGCCATTCCATGCCATTCCATGCCATTCCATGCCATTCCATGCCATTCCATGCCATTCCATGCCATTCCATGCCATTCCATGCCATTCCATGCCATTCCATGCCATTCCATGCCATTCCATGCCATTCCATGCCATTCCATGCCATTCCATGCCATTCCATGCCATTCCATGCCATTCCATGCCATTCCATGCCATTCCATGCCATTCCATGCCATTCCATGCCATTCCATGCCATTCCATGCCATTCCATGCCATTCCATGCCATTCCATGCCATTCCATGCCATTCCATGCCATTCCATGCCATTCAATGCCGTGCCATGCCGTGCCATGCCGTGCCATGCCGGTGCCATGCCGTGCCATGCCGGTGCCATGCCGTGCCATGCCGTGCCATGCCGGTGCCATGCCGTGCCATGCCGTGCCATGCCGGTGCCATGCCGTGCCATGCCGGTGCCATGCCGTGCCATGCCGGTGCCATGCCGGTGCCATGCCGTGCCATGCCGGTGCCATGCCGTGCCATGCCGGTGCCATGCCGTGCCATGCCGGTGCCATGCCGTGCCATGCCGGTGCCATGCCGTGCCATGCCGTGCCATGCCGGTGCCATGCCGGTGCCATGCCGTGCCATGCCGGTGCCATGCCGTGCCATGCCGGTGCCATGCCGTGCAATGCCGGTGCCATGCCGGTGCCATGCCGTGCCATGCCGTGCCATGCGGTGCCATGCCATTCCATGCCATTCCATGCCATTCCATGCCATTCCATGCCATTCCATGCCATTCCATGCCATTCCATGCCATTCCATGCCATTCCATGCCATTCCATGCCATTCCATGCCATTCCATGCCATTCCATGCCATTCCATGCCATTCCATGCCATTCGATGCCATTCCATGCCATTCCATGCCATTCCATGCCATTCCATGCCATTCCATGCCATTCCATGCCATTCCATGCCATTCCATGCCATTCCATGCCATTCCATGCCATTCCATGCCATTCCATGCCATTCCATGCCATTCCATGCCATTCCATGCCATTCCATGCCATTCCAAGCCATTCCATGCCAGTCCATGCCAGTCCATGCCATTCCATGCCATTCCATGCCACTCAATGCGGTGCCATGCCGTGCCATGCCGGTGCCATGCCGTGCCATGCCGGTGCCATGCCGTGCCATGCCGGTGCCATGCCGTGCCATGCCGGTGCCATGCCGTGCCATGCCGGTGCCATGCCATTCCATGCCGTGCCATGCGGTGCCATGCCATTCCATGCGGTGCCATGCGGTGCCATGCCATTCCATGCCATTCCATGCCGTGCCATGCCGGGCCATGCCGGGCCATGCCGTGCCATGCCGGTGCCATGCCGTGCCATGCCGTGCCATGCCGGGCCATGCCGTGCCATGCCTTGCCATTCCATGCCATTCCATGCCATTCCATGCCATTCAATGCCGTGCCATGCCGTGCCATGCCGTGCCATGCCATTCCATGCCATTCAATGCCGTGCCATGCCGTGCCATGCCGTGCCATGCCGTGCCATGCCGTGCCATGCCGTGCCATGCCGTGCCATGCCGTGCCATGCCGTGCCATGCCGTGCCATGCCGTGCCATGCCGTGCCATGCCGTGCCATGCCGTGCCATGCCGTGCCATGCCGGTGCCATGCCGTGCCATGCCGTGCCATGCCGTGCCATGCCGGTGCCATGCCGTGCCATGCCGTGCCATGCCGGTGCCATGCCGGTGCGATGCCATTCCATGCCATTCCATGCCATTCCATGCCATTCCATGCCATTCCATGCCATTCCATGCCATTCCATGCCATTCCATGCCATTCCATGCCATTCCATGCCATTCCATGCCATTCCATGCCATTCCATGCCATTCCATGCCATTCCATGCCATTCCATGCCATTCCATGCCATTCCATGCCATTCCATGCCATTCCATGCCATTCCATGCCATTCCATGCCATTCCATGCCATTCCATGCCATTCCATGCCATTCCATGCCATTCCATGCCATTCCATGCCATTCCATGCCATTCCATGCCATTCCATGCCATTCCATGCCATTCCATGCCATTCCATGCCATTCCATGCCATTCCATGCCATTCCATGCCATTCCATGCCATTCCATGCCATTCCATGCCATTCCATGCCATTCCATGCCATTCCATGCCATTCCATGCCATTCCATGCCATTCCATGCCATTCCATGCCATTCCATGCCATTCCATGCCATTCCATGCCATTCCATGCCATTCCATGCCATTCCATGCCATTCCATGCCATTCCATGCCATTCCATGCCATTCCATGCCATTCCATGCCATTCCATGCCATTCCATGCCATTCCATGCCATTCCATGCCATTCCATGCCATTCCATGCCATTCCATGCCATTCCATGCCATTCCATGCCATTCCATGCCATTCCATGCCATTCCATGCCATTCCATGCCATTCCATGCCATTCCATGCCATTCCATGCCATTCCATGCCATTCCATGCCATTCCATGCCATTCCATGCCATTCCATGCCATTCCATGCCATTCCATGCCATTCCATTCCATTCCATGCCATTCCATGCCATTCCATGCCATTCCATGCCATTCCATGCCATTCCATGCCATTCCATGCCATTCCATGCCATTCCATGCCATTCCATGCCATTCCATGCCATTCCATGCCATTCCATGCCATTCCATGCCATTCCATGCCATTCCATGCCATTCCATGCCATTCCATGCCATTCCATGCCATTCCATGCCATTCCATGCCATTCCATGCCATTCCATGCCATTCCATGCCATTCCATGCCATTCCATGCCATTCCATGCCATTCCATGCCATTCCATGCCATTCAATGCCGTGCCATGCCGTGCCATGCCGTGCCATGCCGGTGCCATGCCGTGCCATGCCGGTGCCATGCCGTGCCATGCCGGTGCCATGCCGTGCCATGCCGTGCCATGCCGGTGCCATGCCGTGCCATGCCGTGCCATGCCGGTGCCATGCCGTGCCATGCCGGTGCCATGCCGTGCCATGCCGGTGCCATGCCGTGCCATGCCGGTGCCATGCCGGTGCCATGCCGTGCCATGCCGGTGCCATGCCGTGCCATGCCGGTGCCATGCCGTGCAATGCCGGTGCCATGCCGGTGCCATGCCGTGCCATGCCGGTGCCATGCCGTGCCATGCCGTGCCATGCCGGTGCCATGCCGTGCCATGCCGTGCCATGCCGGTGCCATGCCGTGCCATGCCGGTGCCATGCCGGTGCCATGCCATTCCATGCCATTCCATGCCATTCCATGCCATTCAATGCCATTCCATGCCATTCCATGCCATTCAATGCCATTCCATGCCATTCAATGCCGTGCCATGCCGTGCCATGCGGTGCCATGCCATTCCATGACATTCCATGCCGTGCCATGCGGTGCCATGCCATTCCATGCCATTCCATGCCATTCCATGCCATTCCATGCCATTCCATGCCATTCCATGCCATTCCATGCCATTCCATGCCATTCCATGCCATTCCATGCCATTCCATGCCATTCCATGCCATTCCATGCCATTCCATGCCATTCCATGCCATTCCATGCCATTCCATGCCATTCCATGCCATTCCATGCCATTCCATGCCATTCCATGCCATTCAATGCCGTGCCATGCGGTGCCATGCCATTCCATGCCATTCCATGCCGGTGCCATGCCGTGCCATGCCGGTGCCATGCCGTGCCATGCCGGTGCCATGCCGTGCCATTCCATGCCATTCAATGCCATTCCATGCCGTGCCATGCCGTGCCATTCCATGCCATTCAATGCCATTCCATGCCATTCAATGCCGTGCCATGCCGTGCCATGCCGTGCCATGCCGTGCCATGCGGTGCCATGCCATTCCATGCCATTCCATGCCATTCCATGCCATTCCATGCCATTCCATGCCATTCCATGCCATTCCATGCCATTCCATGCCATTCCATGCCATTCCATGCCATTCCATGCCATTCCATGCCATTCCATGCCATTCCATGCCATTCCATGCCATTCCATGCCATTCCATGCCATTCCATGCCATTCCATGCCATTCCATGCCATTCCATGCCATTCCATGCCATTCCATGCCATTCCATGCCATTCCATGCCATTCCATGCCATTCCATGCCATTCCATGCCATTCCATGCCATTCCATGCCATTCCATGCCATTCCATGCCATTCCATGCCATTCCATGCCATTCCATGCCATTCCATGCCATTCCATGCCATTCCATGCCATTCCATGCCATTCCATGCCATTCCATGCCATTCCATGCCATTCCATGCCATTCCATGCCATTCCATGCCATTCCATGCCATTCCATGCCATTCCATGCCATTCCATGCCATTCCATGCCATTCCATGCCATTCCATGCCATTCCATGCCATTCCATGCCATTCCATGCCATTCCATGCCATTCCATGCCATTCCATGCCATTCCAAGCCATTCCATGCCAGTCCATGCCAGTCCATGCCATTCCATGCCATTCCATGCCACTCAATGCGGTGCCATGCCGTGCCATGCCGGTGCCATGCCGTGCCATGCCGGTGCCATGCCGTGCCATGCCGGTGCCATGCCGTGCCATGCCGGTGCCATGCCGTGCCATGCCGGTGCCATGCCGTGCCATGCCGGTGCCATGCCATTCCATGCCGTGCCATGCGGTGCCATGCCATTCCATGCGGTGCCATGCGGTGCCATGCCATTCCATGCCATTCCATGCCATTCCATGCCATTCCATGCCATTCCATGCCATTCCATGCCATTCCATACCATTCCATGCCATTCCATGCCATTCCATGCCATTCCATGCCATTCCATGCCATTCCATGCCATTCCATGCCATTCCATGCCATTCCATGCCATTCCATGCCATTCAATGCCGTGCCATGCCGGTGCCATGCCGTGCCATGCCGTGCCATGCCGGGCCATGCCGGGCCATGCCGTGCCATGCCGGTGCCATGCCGTGCCATGCCGTGCCATGCCGGGCCATGCCGTGCCATGCCTTGCCATTCCATGCCATTCCATGCCATTCCATGCCATTCAATGCCGTGCCATGCCGTGCCATGCCGTGCCATGCCGTGCCATGCCGTGCCATGCCGTGCCATGCCGTGCCATGCCGTGCCATGCCGTGCCATGCCGTGCCATGCCGTGCCATGCCGTGCCATGCCGTGCCATGCCGTGCCATGCCGTGCCATGCCGTGCCATGCCGTGCCATGCCGTGCCATGCCGTGCCATGCCGTGCCATGCCGTGCCATGCCGGTGCCATGCCGTGCCATGCCGGTGCCATGCCGTGCCATGCCGTGCCATGCCGGTGCCATGCCGTGCCATGCCGTGCCATGCCGTGCCATGCCGGTGCCATGCCGTGCCATGCCGTGCCATGCCGTGCCATGCCGTGCCATGCCGGTGCCATGTCGGTGCGATGCCATTCCATGCCATTCCATGCCATTCCATGCCATTCCATGCCATTCCATGCCATTCCATGCCATTCCATGCCATTCCATGCCATTCCATGCCATTCCATGCCATTTCATGCCATTCCATGCCATTCCATGCCATTCCATGCCATTCCATGCCATTCCATGCCATTCCATGCCATTCCATGCCATTCCATGCCATTCCATGCCATTCCATGCCATTCCATGCCATTCCATGCCATTCCATGCCATTCCATGCCATTCCATGCCATTCCATGCCATTCCATGCCATTCCATGCCATTCCATGCCATTCCATGCCATTCCATGCCATTCCATGCCATTCCATGCCATTCCATGCCATTCCATGCCATTCCATGCCATTCCATGCCATTCCATGCCATTCCATGCCATTCCATGCCATTCCATGCCATTCCATGCCATTCCATGCCATTCCATGCCATTCCATGCCATTCCATGCCATTCCATGCCATTCCATGCCATTCCATGCCATTCCATGCCATTCCATGCCATTCCATGCCGGTGCCATGCCGTGCCATGCCGTGCCATGCCGGGCCATGCCGGGCCATGCCGGGCCATGCCGTGCCATGCCGGTGCCATGCCGTGCCATGCCGGGCCATGCCGTGCCATGCCTTGCCATTCCATGCCATTCCATGCCATTCCATGCCATTCAATGCCGTGCCATGCCGTGCCATGCCGTGCCATGCCGTGCCATGCCGTGCCATGCCGTGCCATGCCGTGCCATGCCGTGCCATGCCGTGCCATGCCGTGCCATGCCGTGCCATGCCGTGCCATGCCGTGCCATGCCGTGCCATGCCGTGCCATGCCGTTCCATGCCGTGCCATGCCGTGCCATGCCGTGCCATGCCGGTGCCATGCCGTGCCATGCCGGTGCCATGCCGTGCCATGCCGGTGCCATGCCGTGCCATGCCGGTGCCATGCCGTGCCATGCCGGTGCCGGTGCCATGCCGTGCCATGCCGGTGCCATGCCGTGCCATGCCGTGCCATGCCGTGCCATGCCGGTGCCATGCCGTGCCATGCCGGTGCCATGCCGTGCCATGCCGTGCCATGCCGGTGCGATGCCATTCCATGCCATTCCATGCCATTCCATGCCATTCCATGCCATTCCATGCCATTCCATGCCATTCCATGCCATTCCATGCCATTCCATGCCATTCCATGCCATTCCATGCCATTCCATGCCATTCCATGCCATTCCATGCCATTCCATGCCATTCCATGCCATTCCATGCCATTCCATGCCATTCCATGCCATTCCATGCCATTCCATGCCATTCCATGCCATTCCATGCCATTCCATGCCATTCCATGCCATTCCATGCCATTCCATGCCATTCCATGCCATTCCATGCCATTCCATGCCATTCCATGCCATTCCATGCCATTCCATGCCATTCCATGCCATTCCATGCCATTCCATGCCATTCCATGCCATTCCATGCCATTCCATGCCATTCCATGCCATTCCATGCCATTCCATGCCATTCCATGCCATTCCATGCCATTCCATGCCATTCCATGCCATTCCATGCCATTCCATGCCATTCCATGCCATTCCAAGCCATTCCATGCCAGTCCATGCCAGTCCATGCCATTCCATGCCATTCCATGCCACTCAATGCGGTGCCATGCCGTGCCATGCCGGTGCCATGCCGTGCCATGCCGGTGCCATGCCGTGCCATGCCGGTGCCATGCCGTGCCATGCCGGTGCCATGCCGTGCCATGCCGGTGCCATGCCGTGCCATGCCGGTGCCATGCCATTCCATGCCGGTGCCATGCCGTGCCATGCCGGTGCCATGCCGTGCCATGCCGGTGCCATGCCGTGCCATGCCGGTGCCATGCCGTGCCATGCCGGTGCCATGCCGGTGCCATGCCGTGCCATGCCGGTGCCATGCCGTGCCATGCCGGTGCCATGCCGTGCCATGCCGGTGCCATGCCGTGCCATGCCGGTGCCATGCCGTGCCATGCCGGTGCCATGCCGTGCAATGCCGGTGCCATGCCGGTGCCATGCCGTGCCATGCCGTGCCATGCCGGTGCCATGCCGTGCCATGCCGGTGCCATGCCGGTGCCATGCCATTCCATGCCATTCCATGCCATTCCATGCCATTCAATGCCATTCCATGCCATTCAATGCCATTCCATGCCATTCAATGCCGTGCCATGCCGTGCCATGCGGTGCCATGCCATTCCATGACATTCCATGCCGTGCCATGCGGTGCCATGCCATTCCATGCCATTCCATGCCATTCCATGCCATTCCATGCCATTCCATGCCATTCCATGCCATTCCATGCCATTCCATGCCATTCCATGCCATTCCATGCCATTCCATGCCATTCCATGCCATTCCATGCCATTCCATGCCATTCCATGCCATTCCATGCCATTCCATGCCATTCCATGCCATTCCATGCCATTCCATGCCATTCCATGCCATTCCATGCCATTCAATGCCGTGCCATGCCGGTGCCATGCCGTGCCATGCCGGTGCCATGCCGTGCCATGCCGGTGCCATGCCGTGCCATGCCGTGCCATGCCGGTGCCATGCCGTGCCATGCCGTGCCATGCCGTGCCATGCCGGTGCCATGCCGTGCCATGCCGGTGCCATGCCGTGCCATGCCGGTGCCGGTGCCATGCCGTGCCATGCCGGTGCCATGCCGTGCCATGCCGTGCCATGCCATTCCATGCCATTCCATGCCATTCCATGCCATTCCATGCCATTCCATGCCATTCCATGCCATTCCATGCCATTCCATGCCATTCCATGCCATTCCATGCCATTCCATGCCATTCCATGCCATTCCATGCCATTCCATGCCATTCCATGCCATTCCATGCCATTCCATGCCATTCCATGCCATTCCATGCCATTCCATGCCATTCCATGCCATTCCATGCCATTCCATGCCATTCCATGCCATTCCATGCCATTCCATGCCATTCCATGCCATTCCATGCCATTCCATGCCATTCCATGCCATTCCATGCCATTCAATGCCGTGCCATGCCGTGCCATGCCGGTGCCATGCCGTGCCATGCCGGTGCCATGCCGGTGCCATGCCGTGCCATGCCGGTGCCATGCCGTGCCATGCCGGTGCCATGCCGTGCCATGCCGGTGCCGGTGCCATGCCGTGCCAAGCCGGTGCCATGCCGTGCCATGCCGTGCCATGCCGGTGCCATGCCGTGCCATGCCGTGCCATGCCGGTGCGATGCCATTCCATGCCATTCCATGCCATTCCATGCCATTCCATGCCATTCCATGCCATTCCATGCCATTCCATGCCATTCCATGCCATTCCATGCCATTCCATGCCATTCCATGCCATTCCATGCCATTCCATGCCATTCCATGCCATTCCATGCCATTCCATGCCATTCCATGCCATTCCATGCCATTCCATGCCATTCCATGCCATTCCATGCCATTCCATGCCATTTCATGCCATTCCATGCCATTCCATGCCATTCCATGCCATTCCATGCCATTCCATGCCATTCCATGCCATTCCATGCCATTCCATGCCATTCCATGCCATTCCATGCCATTCCATGCCATTCCATGCCATTCCATGCCGTGCCATGCCGTGCCATGCCGGGCCATGCCGGGCCATGCCGGGCCATGCCGGGCCATGCCGTGCCATGCCGGGCCATGCCGTGCCATGCCTTGCCATTCCATGCCATTCCATGCCATTCCATGCCATTCAATGCCGTGCCATGCCGTGCCATGCCGTGCCATGCCGTGCCATGCCGTGCCATGCCGTGCCATGCCGTGCCATGCCGTGCCATGCCGTGCCATGCCGTGCCATGCCGTGCCATGCCGTGCCATGCCGGTGCCATGCCGTGCCATGCCGGTGCCATGCCGTGCCATGCCGGTGCCATGCCGTGCCATGCCGGTGCCATGCCGTGCCATGCCGGTGCCATGCCGTGCCATGCCGATGCCATGCCGTGCCATGCCGGTGCCATGCCGTGCCATGCCGGTGCCATGCCGTGCCATGCCGGTGCCGGTGCCATGCCGTGCCAAGCCGGTGCCATGCCGTGCCATGCCGTGCCATGCCGGTGCCATGCCGTGCCATGCCGTGCCATGCCGGTGCGATGCCATTCCATGCCATTCCATGCCATTCCATGCCATTCCATGCCATTCCATGCCATTCCATGCCATTCCATGCCATTCCATGCCATTCCATGCCATTTCATGCCATTCCATGCCATTCCATGCCATTCCATGCCATTCCATGCCATTCCATGCCATTCCATGCCATTCCATGCCATTCCATGCCATTCCATGCCATTCCATGCCATTCCATGCCATTCCATGCCATTCCATGCCATTCCATGCCATTCCATGCCATTCCATGCCATTCCATGCCATTCCATGCCATTCCATGCCATTCCATGCCATTCCATGCCATTCCATGCCATTCCATGCCATTCCATGCCATTCCATGCCATTCCATGCCATTCCATGCCATTCCATGCCATTCCATGCCATTCCATGCCATTCCATGCCATTCCATGCCATTCCATGCCATTCCATGCCATTCCATGCCATTCCATGCCATTCCATGCCATTCCATGCCATTCCATGCCATTCCATGCCATTCCATGCCATTCCATGCCATTCCATGCCATTCCATGCCATTCCATGCCATTCCATGCCATTCCATGCCATTCCATGCCATTCCATGCCATTCCATGCCATTCCATGCCATTCCATGCCATTCCATGCCATTCCATGCCATTCCATGCCATTCCATGCCATTCCAAGCCATTCCATGCCAGTCCATGCCAGTCCATGCCATTCCATGCCATTCCATGCCACTCAATGCGGTGCCATGCCGTGCCATGCCGGTGCCATGCCGTGCCATGCCGGTGCCATGCCGTGCCATGCCGGTGCCATGCCGTGCCATGCCGGTGCCATGCCGTGCCATGCCGGTGCCATGCCGTGCCATGCCGGTGCCATGCCATTCCATGCCGTGCCATGCGGTGCCATGCCATTCCATGCGGTGCCATGCGGTGCCATGCCATTCCATGCCATTCCATGCCATTCCATGCCATTCCATGCCATTCCATGCCATTCCATGCCATTCCATACCATTCCATGCCATTCCATGCCATTCCATGCCATTCCATGCCATTCCATGCCATTCCATGCCATTCCATGCCATTCCATGCCATTCCATGCCATTCCATGCCATTCAATGCCGTGCCATGCCGGTGCCATGCCGTGCCATGCCGTGCCATGCCGGGCCATGCCGGGCCATGCCGTGCCATGCCGGTGCCATGCCGTGCCATGCCGTGCCATGCCGGGCCATGCCGTGCCATGCCTTGCCATTCCATGCCATTCCATGCCATTCCATGCCATTCAATGCCGTGCCATGCCGTGCCATGCCGTGCCATGCCGTGCCATGCCGTGCCATGCCGTGCCATGCCGTGCCATGCCGTGCCATGCCGTGCCATGCCGTGCCATGCCGTGCCATGCCGTGCCATGCCGTGCCATGCCGTGCCATGCCGTGCCATGCCGTGCCATGCCGTGCCATGCCGTGCCATGCCGTGCCATGCCGTGCCATGCCGTGCCATGCCGTGCCATGCCGTGCCATGCCGTGCCATGCCGTGCCATGCCGTGCCATGCCGTGCCATGCCGGTGCCATGCCGTGCCATGCCGGTGCCATGCCGTGCCATGCCGTGCCATGCCGGTGCCATGCCGTGCCATGCCGTGCCATGCCGTGCCATGCCGGTGCCATGCCGTGCCATGCCGTGCCATGCCGTGCCATGCCGTGCCATGCCGGTGCCATGTCGGTGCGATGCCATTCCATGCCATTCCATGCCATTCCATGCCATTCCATGCCATTCCATGCCATTCCATGCCATTCCATGCCATTCCATGCCATTCCATGCCATTCCATGCCATTTCATGCCATTCCATGCCATTCCATGCCATTCCATGCCATTCCATGCCATTCCATGCCATTCCATGCCATTCCATGCCATTCCATGCCATTCCATGCCATTCCATGCCATTCCATGCCATTCCATGCCATTCCATGCCATTCCATGCCATTCCATGCCATTCCATGCCATTCCATGCCATTCCATGCCATTCCATGCCATTCCATGCCATTCCATGCCATTCCATGCCATTCCATGCCATTCCATGCCATTCCATGCCATTCCATGCCATTCCATGCCATTCCATGCCATTCCATGCCATTCCATGCCATTCCATGCCATTCCATGCCATTCCATGCCATTCCATGCCATTCCATGCCATTCCATGCCATTCCATGCCATTCCATGCCATTCCATGCCATTCCATGCCATTCCATGCCATTCCATGCCATTCCATGCCATTCCATGCCGGTGCCATGCCGTGCCATGCCGTGCCATGCCGGGCCATGCCGGGCCATGCCGGGCCATGCCGTGCCATGCCGGTGCCATGCCGTGCCATGCCGGGCCATGCCGTGCCATGCCTTGCCATTCCATGCCATTCCATGCCATTCCATGCCATTCAATGCCGTGCCATGCCGTGCCATGCCGTGCCATGCCGTGCCATGCCGTGCCATGCCGTGCCATGCCGTGCCATGCCGTGCCATGCCGTGCCATGCCGTGCCATGCCGTGCCATGCCGTGCCATGCCGTGCCATGCCGTGCCATGCCGTTCCATGCCGTGCCATGCCGTGCCATGCCGTGCCATGCCGGTGCCATGCCGTGCCATGCCGGTGCCATGCCGGTGCCATGCCGTGCCATGCCGGTGCCATGCCGTGCCATGCCGGTGCCGGTGCCATGCCGTGCCATGCCGGTGCCATGCCGTGCCATGCCGTGCCATGCCGTGCCATGCCGGTGCCATGCCGTGCCATGCCGGTGCCATGCCGTGCCATGCCGTGCCATGCCGGTGCGATGCCATTCCATGCCATTCCATGCCATTCCATGCCATTCCATGCCATTCCATGCCATTCCATGCCATTCCATGCCATTCCATGCCATTCCATGCCATTCCATGCCATTCCATGCCATTCCATGCCATTCCATGCCATTCCATGCCATTCCATGCCATTCCATGCCATTCCATGCCATTCCATGCCATTCCATGCCATTCCATGCCATTCCATGCCATTCCATGCCATTCCATGCCATTCCATGCCATTCCATGCCATTCCATGCCATTCCATGCCATTCCATGCCATTCCATGCCATTCCATGCCATTCCATGCCATTCCATGCCATTCCATGCCATTCCATGCCATTCCATGCCATTCCATGCCATTCCATGCCATTCCATGCCATTCCATGCCATTCCATGCCATTCCATGCCATTCCATGCCATTCCATGCCATTCCATGCCATTCCATGCCATTCCATGCCATTCCATGCCATTCCATGCCATTCCATGCCATTCCATGCCATTCCATGCCATTCCAAGCCATTCCATGCCAGTCCATGCCAGTCCATGCCATTCCATGCCATTCCATGCCACTCAATGCGGTGCCATGCCGTGCCATGCCGGTGCCATGCCGTGCCATGCCGGTGCCATGCCGTGCCATGCCGGTGCCATGCCGTGCCATGCCGGTGCCATGCCGTGCCATGCCGGTGCCATGCCGTGCCATGCCGGTGCCATGCCATTCCATGCCGGTGCCATGCCGTGCCATGCCGGTGCCATGCCGTGCCATGCCGGTGCCATGCCGTGCCATGCCGGTGCCATGCCGTGCCATGCCGGTGCCATGCCGGTGCCATGCCGTGCCATGCCGGTGCCATGCCGTGCCATGCCGGTGCCATGCCGTGCCATGCCGGTGCCATGCCGTGCCATGCCGGTGCCATGCCGTGCCATGCCGGTGCCATGCCGTGCAATGCCGGTGCCATGCCGGTGCCATGCCGTGCCATGCCGTGCCATGCCGGTGCCATGCCGTGCCATGCCGGTGCCATGCCGGTGCCATGCCATTCCATGCCATTCCATGCCATTCCATGCCATTCAATGCCATTCCATGCCATTCAATGCCGTGCCATGCCGTGCCATGCGGTGCCATGCCATTCCATGACATTCCATGCCGTGCCATGCGGTGCCATGCCATTCCATGCCATTCCATGCCATTCCATGCCATTCCATGCCATTCCATGCCATTCCATGCCATTCCATGCCATTCCATGCCATTCCATGCCATTCCATGCCATTCCATGCCATTCCATGCCATTCCATGCCATTCCATGCCATTCCATGCCATTCCATGCCATTCCATGCCATTCCATGCCATTCCATGCCATTCCATGCCATTCCATGCCATTCAATGCCGTGCCATGCCGGTGCCATGCCGTGCCATGCCGGTGCCATGCCGTGCCATGCCGGTGCCATGCCGTGCCATGCCGTGCCATGCCGGTGCCATGCCGTGCCATGCCGTGCCATGCCGTGCCATGCCGGTGCCATGCCGTGCCATGCCGGTGCCATGCCGTGCCATGCCGGTGCCATGCCGTGCCATGCCGGTGCCGGTGCCATGCCGTGCCATGCCGGTGCCATGCCGTGCCATGCCGTGCCATGCCATTCCATGCCATTCCATGCCATTCCATGCCATTCCATGCCATTCCATGCCATTCCATGCCATTCCATGCCATTCCATGCCATTCCATGCCATTCCATGCCATTCCATGCCATTCCATGCCATTCCATGCCATTCCATGCCATTCCATGCCATTCCATGCCATTCCATGCCATTCCATGCCATTCCATGCCATTCCATGCCATTCCATGCCATTCCATGCCATTCCATGCCATTCCATGCCATTCCATGCCATTCCATGCCATTCCATGCCATTCCATGCCATTCCATGCCATTCCATGCCATTCCATGCCATTCCATGCCATTCCATGCCATTCAATGCCGTGCCATGCCGTGCCATGCCGGTGCCATGCCGTGCCATGCCGGTGCCATGCCGGTGCCATGCCGTGCCATGCCGGTGCCATGCCGTGCCATGCCGGTGCCATGCCGTGCCATGCCGGTGCCGGTGCCATGCCGTGCCAAGCCGGTGCCATGCCGTGCCATGCCGTGCCATGCCGGTGCCATGCCGTGCCATGCCGTGCCATGCCGGTGCGATGCCATTCCATGCCATTCCATGCCATTCCATGCCATTCCATGCCATTCCATGCCATTCCATGCCATTCCATGCCATTCCATGCCATTCCATGCCATTCCATGCCATTCCATGCCATTCCATGCCATTCCATGCCATTCCATGCCATTCCATGCCATTCCATGCCATTCCATGCCATTCCATGCCATTCCATGCCATTCCATGCCATTCCATGCCATTCCATGCCATTCCATGCCATTTCATGCCATTCCATGCCATTCCATGCCATTCCATGCCATTCCATGCCATTCCATGCCATTCCATGCCATTCCATGCCATTCCATGCCATTCCATGCCATTCCATGCCATTCCATGCCATTCCATGCCATTCCATGCCGTGCCATGCCGTGCCATGCCGGGCCATGCCGGGCCATGCCGGGCCATGCCGGGCCATGCCGTGCCATGCCGGGCCATGCCGTGCCATGCCTTGCCATTCCATGCCATTCCATGCCATTCCATGCCATTCAATGCCGTGCCATGCCGTGCCATGCCGTGCCATGCCGTGCCATGCCGTGCCATGCCGTGCCATGCCGTGCCATGCCGTGCCATGCCGTGCCATGCCGTGCCATGCCGTGCCATGCCGTGCCATGCCGTGCCATGCCGGTGCCATGCCGTGCCATGCCGGTGCCATGCCGTGCCATGCCGGTGCCATGCCGTGCCATGCCGGTGCCATGCCGTGCCATGCCGGTGCCATGCCGTGCCATGCCGATGCCATGCCGTGCCATGCCGGTGCCATGCCGTGCCATGCCGGTGCCATGCCGTGCCATGCCGGTGCCGGTGCCATGCCGTGCCAAGCCGGTGCCATGCCGTGCCATGCCGTGCCATGCCGGTGCCATGCCGTGCCATGCCGTGCCATGCCGGTGCGATGCCATTCCATGCCATTCCATGCCATTCCATGCCATTCCATGCCATTCCATGCCATTCCATGCCATTCCATGCCATTCCATGCCATTCCATGCCATTTCATGCCATTCCATGCCATTCCATGCCATTCCATGCCATTCCATGCCATTCCATGCCATTCCATGCCATTCCATGCCATTCCATGCCATTCCATGCCATTCCATGCCATTCCATGCCATTCCATGCCATTCCATGCCATTCCATGCCATTCCATGCCATTCCATGCCATTCCATGCCATTCCATGCCATTCCATGCCATTCCATGCCATTCCATGCCATTCCATGCCATTCCATGCCATTCCATGCCATTCCATGCCATTCCATGCCATTCCATGCCATTCCATGCCATTCCATGCCATTCCATGCCATTCCATGCCATTCCATGCCATTCCATGCCATTCCATGCCATTCCATGCCATTCCATGCCATTCCATGCCATTCCATGCCATTCCATGCCATTCCATGCCATTCCATGCCATTCCATGCCATTCCATGCCATTCCATGCCATTCCATGCCATTCCATGCCATTCCATGCCATTCCATGCCATTCAATGCCGTGCCATGCCGTGCCATGCCGGTGCCATGCCGTGCCATGCCGGTGCCATGCCGGTGCCATGCCGTGCCATGCCGGTGCCATGCCGTGCCATGCCGGTGCCATGCCGTGCCATGCCGGTGCCATGCCGGTGCCATGCCGTGCCATGCCGGTGCCATGCCGTGCCATGCCGGTGCCATGCCGGTGCCATGCCGTGCCATGCCGGTGCCATGCCGTGCCATGCCGGTGCCATGCCGTGCCATGCCGGTGCCATGCCGTGCCATGCCGGTGCCATGCCGGTGCCATGCCGTGCCATGCCGGTGCCATGCCGTGCCATGCCGGTGCCATGCCGTGCCATGCCGGTGCCATGCCGTGCCATGCCGGTGCCATGCCGTGCAATGCCGGTGCCATGCCGGTGCCACGCCGTGCCATGCCGGTGCCATGCCGTGCCATGCCGTGCCATGCCGGTGCCATGCCGTGCCATGCCGTGCCATGCCGGTGCCATGCCGTGCCATGCCGGTGCCATGCCGGTGCCATGCCATTCCATGCCATTCCATGCCATTCCATGCCATTCCATGCCATTCCATGCCATTCCATGCCATTCCATGCCATTCCATGCCATTCCATGCCATTCCATGCCATTCCATGCCATTCCATGCCATTCCATGCCATTCCATGCCATTCCATGCCATTCAATGCCATTCCATGCCATTCAATGCCGTGCCATGCCGTGCCATGCGGTGCCATGCCATTCCATGCCATTCCATGCCGTGCCATGCGGTGCCATGCCATTCCATGCCATTCCATGCGATTCCATGCCATTCCATGCCATTCCATGCCATTCCATGCCATTCCATGCCATTCCATGCCATTCCATGCCATTCCATGCCATTCCATGCCATTCCATGCCATTCCATGCCATTCCATGCCATTCCATGCCATTCCATGCCATTCCATGCCATTCCATGCCATTCAATGCCGTGCCATGCCGTGCCATGCGGTGCCATGCCATTCCATGCCATTCCATGCCGTGCCATGCGGTGCCATGCCATTCCATGCCATTCCATGCCATTCCATGCCATTCCATGCCATTCCATGCCATTCCATGCCATTCCATGCCATTCCATGCCATTCCATGCCATTCCATGCCATTCCATGCCATTCCATGCCATTCCATGCCATTCCATGCCATTCCATGCCATTCCATGCCATTCCATGCCATTCCATGCCATTCCATGCCATTCCATGCCATTCCATGCCATTCCATGCCGTGCCATGCCGTGCCATGCCGTGCCATGCCGTGCCATGCCGGTGCCATGCCGGTGCCATGCCGTGCCATGCCGGTGCCATGCCGTGCTATGCCGGTGCCATGCCGATGCCATGCCGGTGCCATGCCGTGCCATGACGGTGCCATGCCGTGCCATGCCGTGCCATGCCGTGCCATGCCGTGCCATGCCGTGCCATGCCGTGCCATGCCGTGCCATGCCGTGCCATGCCGTGCCATGCCGTGCCATGCCGGTGCCATGCCGTGCCATGCCGGTGCCATGCCGTGCCATGCCGGTGCCATGCCGTGCCATGCCGGTGCCATGCCGTGCCATGCCGTGCCATGCCGTGCCATGCCGGTGCCATGCCGGTGCCATGCCATTCCATGTCATTCCATGCCATTCCATGCCATTCCATGCCATTCCATGCCATTCCATGCCATTCCATGCCATTCCATGCCATTCCATGCCATTCCATGCCATTCCATGCCATTCCATGCCATTCCATGCCATTCCATGCCATTCCATGCCATTCCATGCCATTCCATGCCATTCCATGCCATTCCATGCCATTCCATGCCATTCCATGCCATTCCATGCCATTCCATGCCATTCCATGCCATTCCATGCCATTCCATGCCATTCCATGCCATTCCATGCCATTCCATGCCATTCCATGCCATTCCATGCCATTCCATGCCATTCCATGCCATTCCATGCCATTCCATGCCATTCCATGCCATTCCATGCCATTCCATGCCATTCCATGCCATTCCATGCCATTCCATGCCATTCCATGCCATTCCATGCCATTCCATGCCATTCCATGCCATTCCATGCCATTCCATGCCATTCAATGCCGTGCCATGCCGTGCCATGCCGTGCCATGCCGTGCCATGCCGTGCCATGCCGTGCCATGCCGTGCCATGCCGTGCCATGCCGTGCCATGCCGTGCCATGCCGTGCCATGCCGTGCCATGCCGTGCCATGCCGTGCCATGCCGTGCCATGCCGTGCCATGCCGTGCCATGCCGTGCCATGCCGTGCCATGCCGTGCCATGCCGTGCCATGCCGTGCCATGCCGTGCCATGCCGTGCCATGCCGTGCCATGCCGTGCCATGCCGTGCCATGCCGTGCCATGCCGTGCCATGCCGTGCCATGCCGTGCCATGCCGTGCCATGCCGTGCCATGCCGTGCCATGCCGTGCCATGCCGTGCCATGCCGTGCCATGCCGTGCCATGCCGTGCCATGCCGTGCCATGCCGTGCCATGCCGTGCCATGCCGTGCCATGCCGTGCCATGCCGTGCCATGCCGTGCCATGCCGGTGCCATGCCGTGCCATGCCGGTGCCATGCCGTGCCATGCCGGTGCCATGCCATGCCATGCCGTGCCATGCCGGGCCATGCGGTGCCATGCCATTCCATGCCATTCCATGCCAGTCCATGCCAGTCCATGCCATTCCATGCCAGTCCATGCCATTCCATGCCATTCCATGCCACTCAATGCGGTGCCATGCCGTGCCATGCCGTGCCATGCCGGTGCCATGCCGTGCCATGCCGGTGCCATGCCGTGCCATGCCGGTGCCATGCCGTGCCATGCCGTGCCATGCCGGTGCCATGCCGGTGCCATGCCATTCAATGCCATTCCATGCCATTCCATGCCATTCCATGCCATTCCATGCCATTCCATGCCATTCCATGCCATTCCATGCCATTCCATGCCATTCCATGCCATTCCATGCCATTCCATGCCATTCCATGCCATTCCATGCAATTCCATGCCATTCCATGCCATTCCATGCCACTCAATGCGGTGCCATGCCGTGCCATGCCGTGCCATGCCGTGCCATGCCATTCCATGCCATTCCATGCCATTCCATGCCATTCCATGCCATTCCATGCCATTCCATGCCATTCCATGCCATTCCATGCCATTCCATGCCATTCCATGCCATTCCATGCCATTCCATGCCATTCCATGCCATTCCATGCCATTCCATGCCATTCCATGCCGTGCCATGCCGGTGCCATGCCGTGCCATGCCGGTGCCATGCCGTGCCATGCCGGTGCCACGCCGTGCCATGCCGGTGCCATGCCGTGCCATGCCGGTGCCATGCCGGTGCGATGCCATTCCATGCCATTCCATGCCATTCCATGCCATTCCATGCCATTCCATGCCATTCCATGCCATTCCATGCCATTCCATGCCATTCCATGCCATTCCATGCCATTCAATGCCATTCCATGCCATTCCATGCCATTCCATGCCATTCCATGCCATTCCATGCCATTCCATGCCATTCCATGCCATTCCATGCCATTCCATGCCATTCCATGCCATTCCATGCCATTCCATGCCATTCCATGCCATTCCATGCCATTCCATGCCATTCCATGCCATTCCATGCCATTCCATGCCATTCCATGCCATTCCATGCCATTCCATGCCATTCCATGCCATTCCATGCCATTCCATGCCATTCCATGCCATTCCATGCCATTCCATGCCATTCCATGCCATTCCATGCCATTCCATGCCATTCCATGCCATTCCATGCCATTCCATGCCATTCCATGCCATTCCATGCCATTCCATGCCATTCCATGCCATTCCATGCCATTCCATGCCATTCCATGCCATTCCATGCCATTCCATGCCATTCCATGCCATTCCATGCCATTCCATGCCATTCCATGCCATTCCATGCCATTCCATGCCATTCCATGCCATTCCATGCCATTCCATGCCATTCCATGCCATTCCATGCCATTCCATGCCGTGCCATGCCGGTGCCATGCCATTCCATGCCATTCCATGCCATTCCATGCCGTGCCATGCCGGTGCCATGCCGGTGCCATGCCGGTGCCATGCCGTGCCATGCCGTGCCATGCCGGTGCCATGCCGTGCCATGCCGTGCCATGCCGGGCCATGCGGTGCCATGCCATTCCATGCCATTCCATGCCAGTCCATGCCAGTCCATGCCAGTCCATGCCATTCCATGCCACTCCATGCCACTCAATGCGGTGCCATGCCATTCCATGCCACTCCATGCCACTCAATGCGGTGCCATGCCGTGCCATGCCGTGCCATGCCGTGCCATGGCGTGCCATGCCGTGCCATGCCGTGCCATGCCGTGCCATGCCGTGCCATGCCGTGCCATTCCATGCCATTCACTGCCATTCCATGCCATGCCGTGCCATGCCGTGCCATTCCATGCCATTCACTGCCATTCCATGCCATGCCGTGCCATGCCGTGCCATGCCGTGCCATGCCGTGCCATTCCATGCCATTCACTGCCATTCCATGCCATTCAATGCCGTGCCATGCCGTGCCATTCCATGCCATTCAATGCCATCCCATGCCATTCAATGCCGTGCCATGCCGTGCCATGCCGTGCCATGCGGTGCCATGCCATTCCATGCCATTCCATGCCATTCCATGCCATTCCATGCCATTCCATGCCATTCCATGCCATTCCATGCCATTCCATGCCATTCCATGCCATTCCATGCCATTCCATGCCATTCCATGCCATTCCATGCCATTCCATGCCATTCCATGCCATTCCATGCCATTCCATGCCATTCCATGCCATTCCATGCCATTCCATGCCATTCCATGCCATTCCATGCCATTCCATGCCATTCCATGCCATTCCATGCCATTCCATGCCATTCCATGCCATTCCATGCCATTCCATGCCATTCCATGCCATTCCATGCCATTCCATGCCATTCCATGCCATTCCATGCCATTCCATGCCATTCCATGCCATTCCATGCCATTCCATGCCATTCCATGCCATTCCATGCCATTCCATGCCATTCCATGCCATTCCATGCCATTCCATGCCATTCCATGCCATTCCATGCCATTCCATGCCATTCCATGCCATTCCATGCCATTCCATGCCATTCCATGCCATTCCATGCCATTCCATGCCATTCCATGCCATTCCATGCCATTCCATGCCATTCCATGCCATTCCATGCCATTCCATGCCATTCCATGCCATTCCATGCCATTCCATGCCATTCCATGCCATTCCATGCCATTCCATGCCATTCAATGCCGTGCCATGCCGTGCCATGCCGGTGCCATGCCGTGCCATGCCGGTGCCATGCCGGTGCCATGCCGTGCCATGCCGGTGCCATGCCGTGCCATGCCGGTGCCATGCCGGTGCCATGCCGTGCCATGCCGGTGCCATGCCGGTGCCATGCCGTGCCATGCCGGTGCCATGCCGTGCCATGCCGGTGCCATGCCGGTGCCATGCCGTGCCATGCCGGTGCCATGCCGTGCCATGCCGGTGCCACGCCGTGCCATGCCGGTGCCATGCCGTGCCATGCCGTGCCATGCCGGTGCCATGCCGTGCCATGCCGTGCCATGCCGGTGCCATGCCGTGCCATGCCGGTGCCATGCCGGTGCCATGCCATTCCATGCCATTCCATGCCATTCCATGCCATTCCATGCCATTCCATGCCATTCCATGCCATTTCATGCCATTCCATGCCATTCCATGCCATTCCATGCCATTCCATGCCATTCCATGCCATTCCATGCCATTCCATGCCATTCCATGCCATTCCATGCCATTCCATGCCATTCAATGCCATTCCATGCCATTCAATGCCGTGCCATGCCGTGCCATGCGGTGCCATGCCATTCCATGCCATTCCATGCCGTGCCATGCGGTGCCATGCCATTCCATGCCATTCCATGCCATTCCATGCCATTCCATGCCATTCCATGCCATTCCATGCCATTCCATGCCATTCCATGCCATTCCATGCCATTCCATGCCATTCCATGCCATTCCATGCCATTCCATGCCATTCCATGCCATTCCATGCCATTCAATGCCGTGCCATGCCGTGCCATGCGGTGCCATGCCATTCCATGCCATTCCATGCCGTGCCATGCGGTGCCATGCCATTCCATGCCATTCCATGCCATTCCATGCCATTCCATGCCATTCCATGCCATTCCATGCCATTCCATGCCATTCCATGCCATTCCATGCCATTCCATGCCATTCCATGCCATTCCATGCCATTCCATGCCATTCCATGCCATTCCATGCCATTCCATGCCATTCCATGCCATTCCATGCCATTCCATGCCATTCCATGCCATTCCATGCCATTCCATGCCGTGCCATGCCGTGCCATGCCGTGCCATGCCGTGCCATGCCGGTGCCATGCCGTGCCATGCCGGTGCCATGCCGTGCCATGCCGGTGCCATGCCGTGCCATGCCGGTGCCATGCCGTGCCATGCCGGTGCCATGCCGGTGCCATGCCGTGCCATGCCGGTGCCATGCCGTGCCATGCCGGTGCCATGCCGTGCCATGCCGGTGCCATGCCGTGCCATGCCGTGCCATGCCGTGCCATGCCGTGCCATGCCGTGCCATGCCGTGCCATGCCGTGCCATGCCGTGCCATGCCGTGCCATGCCGGTGCCATGCCGTGCCATGCCGGTGCCATGCCGGTGCCATGCCGTGCCATGCCGGTGCCATGCCGGTGCCATGCCATTCCATGCCATTCCATGCCATTCCATGCCATTCCATGCCATTCCATGCCATTCCATGCCATTCCATGCCATTCCATGCCATTCCATGCCATTCCATGCCATTCCATGCCATTCCATGCCATTCCATGCCATTCCATGCCATTCCATGCCATTCCATGCCATTCCATGCCATTCCATGCCATTCCATGCCATTCCATGCCATTCCATGCCATTCCATGCCATTCCATGCCATTCCATGCCATTCCATGCCATTCCATTCCATTCCATGCCATTCCATGCCATTCCATGCCATTCCATGCCATTCCATGCCATTCCATGCCATTCCATGCCATTCCATGCCATTCCATGCCATTCCATGCCATTCCATGCCATTCCATGCCATTCCATGCCATTCCATGCCATTCCATGCCATTCCATGCCATTCCATGCCATTCCATGCCATTCCATGCCATTCCATGCCATTCCATGCCATTCAATGCCGTGCCATGCCGTGCCATGCCGTGCCATGCCGGTGCCATGCCGTGCCATGCCGGTGCCATGCCGTGCCATGCCGGTGCCATGCCGTGCCATGCCGTGCCATGCCGGTGCCATGCCGTGCCATGCCGTGCCATGCCGGTGCCATGCCGTGCCATGCCGGTGCCATGCCGTGCCATGCCGGTGCCATGCCGTGCCATGCCGGTGCCATGCCGGTGCCATGCCGTGCCATGCCGGTGCCATGCCGTGCCATGCCGGTGCCATGCCGTGCAATGCCGGTGCCATGCCGGTGCCATGCCGTGCCATGCCGGTGCCATGCCGTGCCATGCCGTGCCATGCCGGTGCCATGCCGTGCCATGCCGTGCCATGCCGGTGCCATGCCGTGCCATGCCGGTGCCATGCCGGTGCCATGCCATTCCATGCCATTCCATGCCATTCCATGCCATTCAATGCCATTCCATGCCATTCCATGCCATTCAATGCCATTCCATGCCATTCAATGCCGTGCCATGCCGTGCCATGCGGTGCCATGCCATTCCATGACATTCCATGCCGTGCCATGCGGTGCCATGCCATTCCATGCCATTCCATGCCATTCCATGCCATTCCATGCCATTCCATGCCATTCCATGCCATTCCATGCCATTCCATGCCATTCCATGCCATTCCATGCCATTCCATGCCATTCCATGCCATTCCATGCCATTCCATGCCATTCCATGCCATTCCATGCCATTCCATGCCATTCCATGCCATTCCATGCCATTCCATGCCATTCCATGCCATTCCATGCCATTCCATGCCATTCCATGCCATTCCATGCCATTCCATGCCATTCCATGCCATTCCATGCCATTCCATGCCATTCCATGCCATTCCATGCCATTCCATGCCATTCCATGCCATTCCATGCCATTCCATGCCATTCCATGCCATTCCATGCCATTCCATGCCATTCCATGCCATTCCATGCCATTCCATGCCATTCCATGCCATTCCATGCCATTCCATGCCATTCCATGCCATTCCATGCCATTCCATGCCGGTGCCATGCCGTGCCATGCCGTGCCATGCCGGGCCATGCCGGGCCATGCCGGGCCATGCCGTGCCATGCCGGTGCCATGCCGTGCCATGCCGGGCCATGCCGTGCCATGCCTTGCCATTCCATGCCATTCCATGCCATTCCATGCCATTCCATGCCATTCAATGCCGTGCCATGCCGTGCCATGCCGTGCCATGCCGTGCCATGCCGTGCCATGCCGTGCCATGCCGTTCCATGCCGTGCCATGCCGTGCCATGCCGTGCCATGCCGGTGCCATGCCGTGCCATGCCGGTGCCATGCCGTGCCATGCCGGTGCCATGCCGTGCCATGCCGGTGCCATGCCGTGCCATGCCGGTGCCATGCCGTGCCATGCCGGTGCCGGTGCCATGCCGTGCCATGCCGTGCCATGCCGTGCCATGCCGGGCCATGCCGGGCCATGCCGTGCCATGCCGGTGCCATGCCGTGCCATGCCGTGCCATGCCGGGCCATGCCGTGCCATGCCTTGCCATTCCATGCCATTCCATGCCATTCCATGCCATTCAATGCCGTGCCATGCCGTGCCATGCCGTGCCATGCCGTGCCATGCCGTGCCATGCCGTGCCATGCCGTGCCATGCCGTGCCATGCCGTGCCATGCCGTGCCATGCCGTGCCATGCCGTGCCATGCCGTGCCATGCCGTGCCATGCCGTGCCATGCCGGTGCCATGCCGGTGCCATGCCGTGCCATGCCGGTGCCATGCCGGTGCCATGCCGTGCCATGCCGGTGCCATGCCGGTGCGATACCATTCCATGCCATTCCATGCCATTCCATGCCATTCCATGCCATTCCATGCCATTCCATGCCATTCCATGCCATTCCATGCCATTCCATGCCATTCCATGCCATTCCATGCCATTCCATGCCATTCCATGCCATTCCATGCCATTCCATGCCATTCCATGCCATTCCATGCCATTCCATGCCATTCCATGCCATTCCATGCCATTCCATGCCATTCCATGCCATTCCATGCCATTCCATGCCATTCCATGCCATTCCATGCCATTCCATGCCATTCCATGCCATTCCATGCCATTCCATGCCATTCCATGCCATTCCATGCCATTCCATGCCATTCCATGCCATTCCATGCCATTCCATGCCATTCCATGCCATTCCATGCCATTCCATGCCATTCCATGCCATTCCATGCCATTCCATGCCATTCCATGCCATTCCATGCCATTCCATGCCATTCCATGCCATTCCATGCCATTCCATGCCATTCCATGCCATTCCATGCCATTCCATGCCATTCCATGCCATTCCATGCCATTCCATGCCATTCCATGCCATTCCATGCCATTCCATGCCATTCCATGCCATTCCATGCCATTCCATGCCATTCCATGCCATTCCATGCCATTCCATGCCATTCCATGCCATTCCATGCCATTCCATGCCATTCCATGCCATTCCATGCCATTCCATGCCATTCCATGCCATTCCATGCCATTCCATGCCATTCCATGCCATTCCATGCCATTCCATGCCATTCCATGCCATTCCATGCCATTCCATGCCATTCCATGCCATTCCATGCCATTCCATGCCATTCCATGCCATTCCATGCCATTCCATGCCATTCCATGCCATTCCATGCCATTCCATGCCATTCCATGCCATTCCATGCCATTCCATGCCATTCCATGCCATTCCATGCCATTCCATGCCATTCCATGCCATTCCATGCCATTCCATGCCATTCCATGCCATTCCATGCCATTCCATGCCATTCCATGCCATTCCATGCCATTCCATGCCATTCCATGCCATTCCATGCCATTCCATGCCATTCCATGCCATTCCATGCCATTCCATGCCATTCCATGCCATTCCATGCCATTCCATGCCATTCCATGCCATTCCATGCCATTCCATGCCATTCCATGCCATTCCATGCCATTCCATGCCATTCCATGCCATTCCATGCCATTCCATGCCATTCCATGCCATTCCATGCCATTCCATGCCATTCCATGCCATTCCATGCCATTCCATGCCATTCCATGCCATTCAATGCCGTGCCATGCCGTGCCATGCCGTGCCATGCCGGTGCCATGCCGTGCCATGCCGGTGCCATGCCGTGCCATGCCGTGCCATGCCGTGCCATGCCGGTGCCATGCCGTGCCATGCCGTGCCATGCCGGTGCCATGCCGTGCCATGCCGTGCCATGCCGGTGCCATGCCGTGCCATGCCGGTGCCATGCCGTGCCATGCCGGTGCCATGCCGGTGCCATGCCGTGCCATGCCGGTGCCATGCCGTGCCATGCCGGTGCCATGCCGTGCAATGCCGGTGCCATGCCGGTGCCATGCCGTGCCATGCCGTGCCATGCCGGTGCCATGCCGTGCCATGCCGTGCCATGCCGGTGCCATGCCGTGCCATGCCGGTGCCATGCCGGTGCCATGCCATTCCATGCCATTCCATGCCATTCCATGCCATTCCATGCCATTCAATGCCATTCCATGCCATTCAATGCCGTGCCATGCCGTGCCATGCGGTGCCATGCCATTCCATGACATTCCATGCCGTGCCATGCGGTGCCATGCCATTCCATGCCATTCCATGCCATTCCATGCCATTCCATGCCATTC
>CAXARG010000200.1:0-77000 GCA_963971235.1 Cryptus armator | reverse complement strand
CCATGCCATTCCATGCCATTCCATGCCATTCCATGCCATTCCATGCCATTCCATGCCATTCCATGCCATTCCATGCCATTCCATGCCATTCCATGCCATTCCATGCCGTGCCATGCCATTCCATGCCGTGCCATGCCGGTGCCATGCCGGTGCCATGCCGTGCCATGCCGGTGCCATGCCTTGCCATGCCGGTGCCATGCCGTGCCATGCCGGTGCCATGCCGTGCCATGCCGGTGCCATGCCGTGCCATGCCGTGCCATGCCGTGCCATGCCGGTGCCATGCCGTGCCATGCCGGTGCCATGCCGTGCCATGCCGTGCCATGTCGGTGCCATGCCGTGCCATGCCGGTGCCATGCCGTGCTATGCCGTGCCATGCCGGTGCCATGCCGTGCCATGCCGGTGCCATGCCGTGCCATGCCGTGACATGCGGTGCCATGCCATTCCATGCCATTCCATGCCATTCCATGCCATTCCATGCCATTCCATGCCATTCCATGCCATTCCATGCCATTCCATGCCATTCCATGTCATTCCATGCCATTCCATGCCATTCCATGCCATTCCATGCCATTCAATGCCGGTGCCATGCCGTGCCATGCCGGTGCCATGCCGTGCTATGCCGTGCCATGCCGTGCTATGCCGTGCCATGCCGGTGCCATGCCGTGCCATGCCGGTGCCATGCCGTGCCATGCTTGTGCCATGCCGTGCCATGCCGGTGCCATGCCGTGCCATGCCGTGCCATGCCGTGCCATGCCGTGCCATGCCGTGCCATGCCGTGCCATGCCGTGCCATGCGGTGCCATGCCATTCCATGCCATTCCATGCCATTCCATGACATTCCATGCCATTCCATGTCATTCCATGCCATTCCATGCCATTCCATGCCATTCCATGCCATTCCATGCCATTCAATGCCGTGCCATGCCGTGCCATGCCGGTGCCATGCCGTGCCATGCCGGTGCCATGCCGTGCCATGCCGTGCCATGCCGGTGCCATGCCGTGCCATGCCGGTGCCATGCCGTGCCATGCCGGTGCCATGCCGTGCCATGCCGGTGCCATGCCGTGCCATGCCGGTGCCATGCCGTGCCATGACGTGCCATGCCGGTGCCATGCCGTGCCATGCCGGTGCCATGCCGTGCCATGCCGGTGCCATGCCGTGCCATGCCGGTGCCATGCCGTGCCATGCCGGTGCCATGCCGTGCCATGCCGGTGCCATGCCGTGCCATGCCGGTGCCATGCCGTGCCATGCCGGTGCCATGCCGTGCCATGCCGGTGCCATGCCGTGCCATGCCGGTGCCATGCCGTGCCATGCCGGTGCCATGCCGTGCCATGCCGGTGCCATGCCGTGCCATGCCGTGCCATGCCGGTGCCATGCCGTGCCATGCCGGTGCCATGCCGTGCCATGCCGTGCCATGCGGTGCCATGCCATTCCATGCCATTCCATGTCATTCCATGCCATTCCATGTCATTGCATGCCATTCCATGCCATTCCATGCCATTCCATGCCATTCCATGCCATTCCATGCCATTCCATGCCATGCCATTCCATGCCATTCCATGCCATTCCATGCCATTCCATGCCATTCCATGCCATTCCATGCCATTCCATGCCATTCCATGCCATTCCATGCCATTCCATGCCATTCCATGCCATTCCATGCCATTCCATGCCATTCCATGCCATTCCATGCCATTCCATGCCATTCCATGCCATTCCATGCCATTCCATGCCATTCCATGCCATTCCATGCCATTCCATGCCATTCAATGCCGTGCCATGCCGTGCCATGCCGTGCCATGCCGTGCCATGCCGGTGCCATGCCGTGCCATGCCGGTGCCATGCCGTGCCATGCCGGTGCCATGCCGTGCCATGCCGGTGCCATGCCGTGCCATGCCGGTGCCATGCCGTGCCATGCCGGTGCCATGCCGTGCCATGCCGTGCCATGCCGGTGCCATGCCGTGCCATGCCGTGCCATGCCGTGCCATGCCGTGCCATGCCGTGCCATGCCGTGCCATGCCGTGCCATGCCGTGCCATGCCGTGCCATGCCGTGCCATGCCGTGCCATGCCGTGCCATGCCGTGCCATGCCATTCCATGCCATTCCATGCCATTCCATGCCGTGCCATGCCATTCCATGCCGTGCCATGCCGGTGCCATGCCGTGCCATGCCGGTGCCATGCCGTGCCATGCCGGTGCCATGCCGTGCCATGCCGTGCCATGCCGGTGCCATGCCGTGCCATGCCGGTGCCATGCCGTGCCATGCCGGTGCCATGCCGTGCCATGCCGGTGCCATGCCGTGCCATGCCGGTGCCATGCCGTGCCATGCCGGTGCCATGCCGGTGCCATGCCGTGCCATGCCGGTGCCATGCCGTGCCATGCCGGTGCCATGCCGTGCCATGCCGGTGCCATGCCGTGCCATGCCGGTGCCATGCCGTGCCATGCCGGTGCCATGCCGTGCCATGCCGGTGCCATGCCGTGCCATGCCGGTGCCATGCCGTGCCATGCCGTGCCATGCCGTGCCATGCCGTGCCATGCCGGTGCCATGCCGTGCCATGCCGGTGCCATGCCGTGCCATGCCGTGCCATGCGGTGCCATGCCATTCCATGCCATTCCATGTCATTCCATGCCATTCCATGTCATTCCATGCCATTCCATGTCATTCCATGCCATTCCATGTCATTCCATGCCATTCCATGTCATTCCATGCCATTCCATGCCATTCCATGCCATTCCATGCCATTCCATGCCATTCCATGCCATTCCATGCCATTCCATGCCATTCCATGCCATTCCATGCCATTCCATGCCATTCCATGCCATTCCATGCCATTCCATGCCATTCCATGCCATTCCATGCCATTCCATGCCATTCCATGCCATTCCATGCCATTCCATGCCATTCCATGCCATTCCATGCCATTCCATGCCATTCCATGCCATTCCATGCCATTCCATGCCATTCCATGCCATTCCATGCCATTCCATGCCATTCCATGCCATTCCATGCCATTCCATGCCATTCCATGCCATTCCATGCCATTCCATGCCATTCCATGCCATTCCATGCCATTCCATGCCATTCCATGCCATTCCATGCCATTCCATGCCATTCCATGCCATTCCATGCCATTCCATGCCATTCCATGCCATTCCATGCCATTCCATGCCGTGCCATGCCGGTGCCATGCCGTGCCATGCCGGTGCCATGCCGTGCCATGCCGGTGCCATGCCGTGCCATGCCGGTGCCATGCCGTGCCATGCCGTGCCATGCCGTGCCATGCCGTGCCATGCCGGTGCCATGCCGTGCCATGCCGTGCCATGCCGGTGGCATGCCGTGCCATGCCGGTGCCATGCCGTGCCATGCCGTGCCATGCCGGTGCCATGCCGTGCCATGCCGGTGCCATGCCGTGCCATGCCGGTGCCATGCCGTGCCATGCCGGTGCCATGCCGTGCCATGCCGGTGCCATGCCGTGCCATGCCGGTGCCATGCCGTGCCATGCCGTGCCATGCCGTGCCATGCCGGTGCCATGCCGTGCCATGCCGGTGCCATGCCGTGCCATGCCGGTGCCATGCCGTGCCATGCCGTGCCATGCGGTGCCATGCCATTCCATGCCATTCCATGTCATTCCATGCCATTCCATGTCATTCCATGCCATTCCATGTCATTCCATGCCATTCCATGCCATTCCATGCCATTCCATGCCATTCCATGCCATTCCATGCCATTCCATGCCATTCCATGCCATTCCATGCCATTCCATGCCATTCCATGCCATTCCATGCCATTCCATGCCATTCCATGCCATTCCATGCCATTCCATGCCATTCCATGCCATTCCATGCCATTCCATGCCATTCCATGCCATTCCATGCCATTCCATGCCATTCCATGCCATTCCATGCCATTCCATGCCATTCCATGCCATTCCATGCCATTCCATGCCATTCCATGCCATTCCATGCCATTCCATGCCATTCCATGCCATTCCATGCCATTCCATGCCATTCCATGCCATTCCATGCCATTCCATGCCATTCCATGCCATTCCATGCCATTCCATGCCATTCCATGCCATTCCATGCCATTCCATGCCATTCCATGCCATTCCATGCCATTCCATGCCATTCCATGCCATTCCATGCCATTCCATGCCATTCCATGCCATTCCATGCCGTGCCATGCCGGTGCCATGCCGTGCCATGCCGGTGCCATGCCGTGCCATGCCGGTGCCATGCCGTGCCATGCCGGTGCCATGCCGTGCCATGCCGGTGCCATGCCGTGCCATGCCGTGCCATGCCGTGCCATGCCGGTGCCATGCCGTGCCATGCCGTGCCATGCCGGTGGCATGCCGTGCCATGCCGGTGCCATGCCGTGCCATGCCGTGCCATGCCGGTGCCATGCCGTGCCATGCCGGTGCCATGCCGTGCCATGCCGGTGCCATGCCGTGCCATGCCGTGCCATGCCGTGCCATGCCGTGCCATGCCGTGCCATGCCGTGCCATGCCGTGCCATGCCGGTGCCATGCCGTGCCATGCCGGTGCCATGCCGTGCCATGCCGTGCCATGCCGGTGCCATACCGTGCCATGCCGTGCCATGCCGGTGCCATGCCGTGCCATGCCGGTGCCATGCCGTGCCATGCCGGTGCCATGCCGTGCCATGCCGGTGCCATGCCGTGCCATGCCGGTGCCATGCCGTGCCATGCCGGTGCCATGCCGTGCCATGCCGGTGCCATGCCGGTGCCATGCCGTGCCATGCCGGTGCCATGCCGTGCCATGCCGGTGCCATGCCGTGCCATGCCGGTGCCATGCCGTGCCATGCCGGTGCCATGCCGTGCCATGCCGGTGCCATGCCGTGCCATGCCGTGCCATGCCGTGCCATGCCGTGCCATGCGGTGCCATGCCATTCCATGCCATTCCATGCCATTCCATGCCATTCCATGTCATTCCATGCCATTCCATGCCATTCCATGCCATTCCATGCCATTCCATGCCATTCAATGCCGTGCCATGCCGTGCCATGCCGGTGCCATGCCGTGCCATGCCGGTGCCATGCCGTGCCATGCCGGTGCCATGCCGTGCCATGCCGGTGCCATGCCGTGCCATGCCGGTGCCATGCCGTGCCATGCCGGTGCCATGCCGTGCCATGCCGTGCCATGCCGTGCCATGCCGTGCCATGCCGTGCCATGCCGTGCCATGCCGTGCCATGCCGTGCCATGCCGGTGCCATGCCGTGCCATGCCGGTGCCATGCCGGTGCCATGCCGTGCCATGCCGGTGCCATGCCGTGCCATGCCGGTGCCATGCCGTGCCATGCCGGTGCCATGCCGTGCCATGCCGTGCCATGCGGTGCCATGCCGTGCCATGCCGTGCCATGCCGTGCCATGCGGTGCCATGCCATTCCATGTCATTCCATGCCATTCCATGTCATTCCATGCCATTCCATGCCATTCCATGTCATTCCATGCCATTCCATGCCATTCCATGCCATTCCATACCATTCCATGCCATTCCATGCCATTCCATGCCATTCCATGCCATTCCATGCCATTCCATGCCATTCCATGCCATTCCATGCCATTCCATGCCATTCCATGCCATTCCATGCCATTCCATGCCATTCCATGCCATTCCATGCCATTCCATGCCATTCCATGCCATTCCATGCCATTCCATGCCATTCCATGCCATTCCATGCCATTCCATGCCATTCCATGCCATTCCATGCCATTCCATGCCATTCCATGCCATTCCATGCCGTGCCATGCCGGTGCCATGCCGTGCCATGCCGGTGCCATGCCGTGCCATGCCGGTGCCATGCCGTGCCATGCCGGTGCCATGCCGTGCCATGCCCGTGCCATGCCGTGCCATGCCGGTGCCATGCCGTGCCATGCCGGTGCCATGCCGTGCCATGCCGGTGCCATGCCGTGCCATGCCGGTGCCATGCCGTGCCATGCCGGTGCCATGCCGTGCCATGCCGGTGCCATGCCGTGCCATGCCGGTGCCATGCCGTGCCATGCCGTGCCATGCCGGTGCCATGCCGTGCCATGCCGGTGCCATGCCGTGCCATGCCGGTGCCATGCCGTGCCATGCCGTGCCATGCCGGTGCCATGCCGTGCCATGCCGGTGCCATGCCGTGCCATGCCGGTGCCATGCCGTGCCATGCCGGTGCCATGCCGTGCCATGCCGGTGCCATGCCGTGCCATGCCGTGCCATGCCGGTGGCATGCCGTGCCATGCCGGTGCCATACCGTGCCATGCCGTGCCATGCCGGTGCCATGCCGTGCCATGCCGTGCCATGCCGGTGCCATGCCGTGCCATGCCGGTGCCATGCCGTGCCATGCCGGTGCCATGCCGTGCCATGCCGGTGCCATGCCGTGCCATGCCGGTGCCATGCCGTGCCATGCCGGTGCCATGCCGTGCCATGCCGGTGCCATGCCGTGCCATGCCGGTGCCATGCCGTGCCATGCCGGTGCCATGCCGTGCCATGCCGGTGCCATGCCGTGCCATGCCGGTGCCATGCCGTGCCATGCCGGTGCCATGCCGTGCCATGCCGGTGCCATGCCGTGCCATGCCGGTGCCATGCCGTGCCATGCCGGTGCCATGCCGTGCCATGCCGGTGCCATGCCGTGCCATGCCGTGCCATGCCGTGCCATGCCGTGCCATGCCGTGCCATGCCGTGCCATGCCGTGCCATGCCGTGCCATGCCGTGCCATGCCGTGCCATGCCATTCCATGCCATTCCATGCCATTCCATGTCATTCCATGCCATTCCATGCCATTCCATGCCATTCCATGCCATTCCATGCCATTCCATGCCATTCCATGCCATTCCATGCCATTCCATGCCATTCCATGCCATTCCATGTCATTCCATGCCATTCCATGTCATTCCATGCCATGCCGGTGCCATGCCGTGCCATGCCGGTGCCATGCCGTGCCATGCCGGTGCCATGCCGTGCCATGCCGGTGCCATGCCGTGCCATGCCGGTGCCATGCCGTGCCATGCCGGTGCCATGCCGTGCCATGCCGTGCCATGCCGTGCCATGCCGTGCCATGCCGTGCCATGCCGTGCCATGCCGTGCCATGCCGGTGCCATGCCGTGCCATGCCGGTGCCATGCCGTGCTATGCCGTGCCATGCCGGTGCCATGCCGTGCCATGCCGGTGCCATGCCGTGCCATGCCGGTGCCATGCCGTGCCATGCCGGTGCCATGCCGTGCCATGCCGGTGCCATGCCGTGCCATGCCGGTGCCATGCCGTGCCATGCCGTGCCATGCCGTGCCATGCCGTGCCATGCGGTGCCATGCCGTGCCATGCCATTCCATGCCATTCCATGCCATTCCATGCCATTCCATGCCATTCCATGCCATTCCATGCCATTCCATGCCATTCCATGCCATTCCATGCCATTCAATGCCGTGCCATGCCGGTGCCATGCCGTGCCATGCCGGTGCCATGCCGTGCCATGCCGGTGCCATGCCGTGCCATGCCGGTGCCATGCCGTGCCATGCCGGTGCCATGCCGTGCCATGCCGGTGCCATGCCGTGCCATGCCGGTGCCATGCCGTGCCATGCCGTGCCATGCCGGTGCCATGCCGTGCCATGCCGGTGCCATGCCGGTGCCATGCCGTGCCATGCCGGTGCCATGCCGTGCCATGCCGGTGCCATGCCGTGCCATGCCGGTGCCATGCCGTGCCATGCCGGTGCCATGCCGGTGCCATGCCGTGCCATGCCGGTGCCATGCCGTGCCATGCCGGTGCCATGCCGTGCCATGCCGGTGCCATGCCGTGCCATGCCGGTGCCATGCCGTGCCATGCCGGTGCCATGCCGTGCCATGCCGGTGCCATGCCGTGCCATGCCGGTGCCATGCCGTGCCATGCCGGTGCCATGCCGTGCCATGCCGGTGCCATGCCGTGCCATGCCGGTGCCATGCCGTGCCATGCCGGTGCCATGCCGTGCCATGCCGGTGCCATGCCGTGCCATGCCGGTGCCATGCCGTGCCATGCCGGTGCCATGCCGTGCCATGCCGGTGCCATGCCGTGCCATGCCGGTGCCATGCCGTGCCATGCCGGTGCCATGCCGTGCCATGCCGGTGCCATGCCGTGCCATGCCGGTGCCATGCCGTGCCATGCCGGTGCCATGCCGTGCCATGCCGGTGCCATGCCGTGCCATGCCGGTGCCATGCCGGTGCCATGCCGTGCCATGCCGGTGCCATGCCGTGCCATGCCGGTGCCATGCCGTGCCATGCCGGTGCCATGCCGTGCCATGCCGGTGCCATGCCGTGCCATGCCGTGCCATGCCGTGCCATGCGGTGCCATGCCATTCCATGCCATTCCATGTCATTCCATGCCATTCCATGCCATTCCATGCCATTCCATGCCATTCCATGCCATTCAATGCCGTGCCATGCCGTGCCATGCCGGTGCCATGCCGTGCCATGCCGGTGCCATGCCGTGCCATGCCGGTGCCATGCCGTGCCATGCCGGTGCCATGCCGTGCCATGCCGGTGCCATGCCGTGCCATGCCGGTGCCATGCCGTGCCATGCCGGTGCCATGCCGTGCCATGCCGTGCCATGCCGTGCCATGCCGTGCCATGCCGTGCCATGCCGTGCCATGCCGTGCCATGCCGGTGCCATGCCGTGCCATGCCGGTGCCATGCCGGTGCCATGCCGTGCCATGCCGGTGCCATGCCGTGCCATGCCGGTGCCATGCCGTGCCATGCCGGTGCCATGCCGTGCCATGCCGTGCCATGCGGTGCCATGCCGTGCCATGCCGTGCCATGCGGTGCCATGCCATTCCATGTCATTCCATGCCATTCCATGTCATTCCATGCCATTCCATGCCATTCCATGCCATTCCATGTCATTCCATGCCATTCCATGCCATTCCATACCATTCCATGCCATTCCATGCCATTCCATGCCATTCCATGCCATTCCATGCCATTCCATGCCATTCCATGCCATTCCATGCCATTCCATGCCATTCCATGCCATTCCATGCCATTCCATGCCATTCCATGCCATTCCATGCCATTCCATGCCATTCCATGCCATTCCATGCCATTCCATGCCATTCCATGCCATTCCATGCCATTCCATGCCATTCCATGCCATTCCATGCCATTCCATGCCATTCCATGCCATTCCATGCCATTCCATGCCATTCCATGCCATTCCATGCCATTCCATGCCATTCCATGCCATTCCATGCCATTCCATGCCATTCCATGCCATTCCATGCCATTCCATGCCGTGCCATGCCGGTGCCATGCCGTGCCATGCCGGTGCCATGCCGTGCCATGCCGGTGCCATGCCGTGCCATGCCGGTGCCATGCCGTGCCATGCCGGTGCCATGCCGTGCCATGCCGGTGCCATGCCGTGCCATGCCGGTGCCATGCCGGTGCCATGCCGTGCCATGCCGTGCCATGCCGGTGCCATGCCGTGCCATGCCGGTGCCATGCCGTGCCATGCCGGTGCCATGCCGTGCCATGCCGGTGCCATGCCGTGCCATGCCGGTGCCATGCCGTGCCATGCCGTGCCATGCCGGTGGCATGCCGTGCCATGCCGGTGCCATACCGTGCCATGCCGTGCCATGCCGGTGCCATGCCGTGCCATGCCGGTGCCATGCCGTGCCATGCCGGTGCCATGCCGTGCCATGCCGGTGCCATGCCGTGCCATGCCGGTGCCATGCCGTGCCATGCCGGTGCCATGCCGTGCCATGCCGGTGCCATGCCGTGCCATGCCGGTGCCATGCCGGTGCCATGCCGTGCCATGCCGGTGCCATGCCGTGCCATGCCGGTGCCATGCCGTGCCATGCCGGTGCCATGCCGTGCCATGCCGGTGCCATGCCGTGCCATGCCGGTGCCATGCCGTGCCATGCCGGTGCCATGCCGTGCCATGCCGGTGCCATGCCGTGCCATGCCGGTGCCATGCCGTGCCATGCCGGTGCCATGCCGTGCCATGCCGGTGCCATGCCGTGCCATGCCGGTGCCATGCCGTGCCATGCCGGTGCCATGCCGTGCCATGCCGTGCCATGCCGTGCCATGCCGTGCCATGCCGTGCCATGCCGTGCCATGCCGTGCCATGCCGTGCCATGCCGTGCCATGCCGTGCCATGCCGTGCCATGCCGTGCCATGCCGTGCCATGCCATTCCATGCCATTCCATGCCATTCCATGTCATTCCATGCCATTCCATGCCATTCCATGCCATTCCATGCCATTCCATGCCATTCCATGCCATTCCATGCCATTCCATGCCATTCCATGCCATTCCATGCCATTCCATGCCATTCCATGTCATTCCATGCCATTCCATGTCATTCCATGCCATGCCGGTGCCATGCCGTGCCATGCCGGTGCCATGCCGTGCCATGCCGGTGCCATGCCGTGCCATGCCGGTGCCATGCCGTGCCATGCCGGTGCCATGCCGTGCCATGCCGGTGCCATGCCGTGCCATGCCGGTGCCATGCCGTGCCATGCCGTGCCATGCCGTGCCATGCCGTGCCATGCCGTGCCATGCCGTGCCATGCCGGTGCCATGCCGTGCCATGCCGGTGCCATGCCGGTGCCATGCCGTGCCATGCCGGTGCCATGCCGTGCCATGCCGGTGCCATGCCGTGCCATGCCGGTGCCATGCCGTGCCATGCCGGTGCCATGCCGTGCCATGCCGGTGCCATGCCGTGCCATGCCGTGCCATGCCGTGCCATGCCGTGCCATGCGGTGCCATGCCGTGCCATGCCATTCCATGCCATTCCATGCCATTCCATGCCATTCCATGCCATTCCATGCCATTCCATGCCATTCCATGCCATTCAATGCCGTGCCATGCCGGTGCCATGCCGTGCCATGCCGGTGCCATGCCGTGCCATGCCGTGCCATGCCGTGCCATGCCGTGCCATGCCGTGCCATGCCGTGCCATGCCGGTGCCATGCCGTGCCATGCCGGTGCCATGCCGGTGCCATGCCGTGCCATGCCGGTGCCATGCCGTGCCATGCCGGTGCCATGCCGTGCCATGCCGGTGCCATGCCGTGCCATGCCGGTGCCATGCGGTGCCATGCCGTGCCATGCCGTGCCATGCCGTGCCATGCCGTGCCATGCGGTGCCATGCCATTCCATGTCATTCCATGCCATTCCATGTCATTCCATGCCATTCCATGCCATTCCATGCCATTCCATGTCATTCCATGCCATTCCATGCCATTCCATGCCATTCCATACCATTCCATGCCATTCCATGCCATTCCATGCCATTCCATGCCATTCCATGCCATTCCATGCCATTCCATGCCATTCCATGCCATTCCATGCCATTCCATGCCATTCCATGCCATTCCATGCCATTCCATGCCATTCCATGCCATTCCATGCCATTCCATGCCATTCCATGCCATTCCATGCCATTCCATGCCATTCCATGCCATTCCATGCCATTCCATGCCATTCCATGCCATTCCATGCCATTCCATGCCATTCCATGCCATTCCATGCCATTCCATGCCATTCCATGCCATTCCATGCCATTCCATGCCATTCCATGCCATTCCATGCCATTCCATGCCATTCCATGCCATTCCATGCCATTCCATGCCGTGCCATGCCGGTGCCATGCCGTGCCATGCCGGTGCCATGCCGTGCCATGCCGGTGCCATGCCGTGCCATGCCGGTGCCATGCCGTGCCATGCCGGTGCCATGCCGTGCCATGCCGGTGCCATGCCGTGCCATGCCGTGCCATGCCGTGCCATGCCGGTGCCATGCCGTGCCATGCCGTGCCATGCCGGTGGCATGCCGTGCCATGCCGGTGCCATGCCGTGCCATGCCGTGCCATGCCGGTGCCATGCCGTGCCATGCCGGTGCCATGCCGTGCCATGCCGGTGCCATGCCGTGCCATGCCGTGCCATGCCGTGCCATGCCGTGCCATGCCGTGCCATGCCGTGCCATGCCGTGCCATGCCGGTGCCATGCCGTGCCATGCCGGTGCCATGCCGTGCCATGCCGTGCCATGCCGGTGCCATACCGTGCCATGCCGTGCCATGCCGGTGCCATGCCGTGCCATGCCGGTGCCATGCCGTGCCATGCCGGTGCCATGCCGTGCCATGCCGGTGCCATGCCGTGCCATGCCGGTGCCATGCCGTGCCATGCCGGTGCCATGCCGGTGCCATGCCGTGCCATGCCGGTGCCATGCCGTGCCATGCCGGTGCCATGCCGTGCCATGCCGGTGCCATGCCGTGCCATGCCGGTGCCATGCCGTGCCATGCCGGTGCCATGCCGTGCCATGCCGTGCCATGCCGTGCCATGCGGTGCCATGCCATTCCATGCCATTCCATGCCATTCCATGCCATTCCATGTCATTCCATGCCATTCCATGCCATTCCATGCCATTCCATGCCATTCCATGCCATTCAATGCCGTGCCATGCCGTGCCATGCCGGTGCCATGCCGTGCCATGCCGGTGCCATGCCGTGCCATGCCGGTGCCATGCCGTGCCATGCCGGTGCCATGCCGTGCCATGCCGGTGCCATGCCGTGCCATGCCGGTGCCATGCCGTGCCATGCCGTGCCATGCCGTGCCATGCCGTGCCATGCCGTGCCATGCCGTGCCATGCCGTGCCATGCCGTGCCATGCCGGTGCCATGCCGTGCCATGCCGGTGCCATGCCGGTGCCATGCCGTGCCATGCCGGTGCCATGCCGTGCCATGCCGGTGCCATGCCGTGCCATGCCGGTGCCATGCCGTGCCATGCCGTGCCATGCGGTGCCATGCCGTGCCATGCCGTGCCATGCCGTGCCATGCGGTGCCATGCCATTCCATGTCATTCCATGCCATTCCATGTCATTCCATGCCATTCCATGCCATTCCATGTCATTCCATGCCATTCCATGCCATTCCATGCCATTCCATACCATTCCATGCCATTCCATGCCATTCCATGCCATTCCATGCCATTCCATGCCATTCCATGCCATTCCATGCCATTCCATGCCATTCCATGCCATTCCATGCCATTCCATGCCATTCCATGCCATTCCATGCCATTCCATGCCATTCCATGCCATTCCATGCCATTCCATGCCATTCCATGCCATTCCATGCCATTCCATGCCATTCCATGCCATTCCATGCCATTCCATGCCATTCCATGCCATTCCATGCCATTCCATGCCATTCCATGCCGTGCCATGCCGGTGCCATGCCGTGCCATGCCGGTGCCATGCCGTGCCATGCCGGTGCCATGCCGTGCCATGCCGGTGCCATGCCGTGCCATGCCGGTGCCATGCCGTGCCATGCCCGTGCCATGCCGTGCCATGCCGGTGCCATGCCGTGCCATGCCGGTGCCATGCCGTGCCATGCCGGTGCCATGCCGTGCCATGCCGGTGCCATGCCGTGCCATGCCGGTGCCATGCCGTGCCATGCCGGTGCCATGCCGTGCCATGCCGGTGCCATGCCGTGCCATGCCGTGCCATGCCGGTGCCATGCCGTGCCATGCCGGTGCCATGCCGTGCCATGCCGGTGCCATGCCGTGCCATGCCGTGCCATGCCGGTGCCATGCCGTGCCATGCCGGTGCCATGCCGTGCCATGCCGGTGCCATGCCGTGCCATGCCGGTGCCATGCCGTGCCATGCCGGTGCCATGCCGTGCCATGCCGTGCCATGCCGGTGGCATGCCGTGCCATGCCGGTGCCATACCGTGCCATGCCGTGCCATGCCGGTGCCATGCCGTGCCATGCCGTGCCATGCCGGTGCCATGCCGTGCCATGCCGGTGCCATGCCGTGCCATGCCGGTGCCATGCCGTGCCATGCCGGTGCCATGCCGTGCCATGCCGGTGCCATGCCGTGCCATGCCGGTGCCATGCCGTGCCATGCCGGTGCCATGCCGTGCCATGCCGGTGCCATGCCGTGCCATGCCGGTGCCATGCCGTGCCATGCCGGTGCCATGCCGTGCCATGCCGGTGCCATGCCGTGCCATGCCGGTGCCATGCCGTGCCATGCCGGTGCCATGCCGTGCCATGCCGGTGCCATGCCGTGCCATGCCGGTGCCATGCCGTGCCATGCCGTGCCATGCCGTGCCATGCCGTGCCATGCCGTGCCATGCCGTGCCATGCCGTGCCATGCCGTGCCATGCCGTGCCATGCCGTGCCATGCCATTCCATGCCATTCCATGCCATTCCATGTCATTCCATGCCATTCCATGCCATTCCATGCCATTCCATGCCATTCCATGCCATTCCATGCCATTCCATGCCATTCCATGCCATTCCATGCCATTCCATGCCATTCCATGTCATTCCATGCCATTCCATGTCATTCCATGCCATGCCGGTGCCATGCCGTGCCATGCCGGTGCCATGCCGTGCCATGCCGGTGCCATGCCGTGCCATGCCGGTGCCATGCCGTGCCATGCCGGTGCCATGCCGTGCCATGCCGGTGCCATGCCGTGCCATGCCGTGCCATGCCGTGCCATGCCGTGCCATGCCGTGCCATGCCGTGCCATGCCGTGCCATGCCGGTGCCATGCCGTGCCATGCCGGTGCCATGCCGTGCTATGCCGTGCCATGCCGGTGCCATGCCGTGCCATGCCGGTGCCATGCCGTGCCATGCCGGTGCCATGCCGTGCCATGCCGGTGCCATGCCGTGCCATGCCGGTGCCATGCCGTGCCATGCCGGTGCCATGCCGTGCCATGCCGTGCCATGCCGTGCCATGCCGTGCCATGCGGTGCCATGCCGTGCCATGCCATTCCATGCCATTCCATGCCATTCCATGCCATTCCATGCCATTCCATGCCATTCCATGCCATTCCATGCCATTCCATGCCATTCCATGCCATTCAATGCCGTGCCATGCCGGTGCCATGCCGTGCCATGCCGGTGCCATGCCGTGCCATGCCGGTGCCATGCCGTGCCATGCCGGTGCCATGCCGTGCCATGCCGGTGCCATGCCGTGCCATGCCGGTGCCATGCCGTGCCATGCCGGTGCCATGCCGTGCCATGCCGGTGCCATGCCGTGCCATGCCGTGCCATGCCGGTGCCATGCCGTGCCATGCCGGTGCCATGCCGGTGCCATGCCGTGCCATGCCGGTGCCATGCCGTGCCATGCCGGTGCCATGCCGTGCCATGCCGGTGCCATGCCGTGCCATGCCGGTGCCATGCCGGTGCCATGCCGTGCCATGCCGGTGCCATGCCGTGCCATGCCGGTGCCATGCCGTGCCATGCCGGTGCCATGCCGTGCCATGCCGGTGCCATGCCGTGCCATGCCGGTGCCATGCCGTGCCATGCCGGTGCCATGCCGTGCCATGCCGGTGCCATGCCGTGCCATGCCGGTGCCATGCCGTGCCATGCCGGTGCCATGCCGTGCCATGCCGGTGCCATGCCGTGCCATGCCGGTGCCATGCCGTGCCATGCCGGTGCCATGCCGTGCCATGCCGGTGCCATGCCGTGCCATGCCGGTGCCATGCCGTGCCATGCCGGTGCCATGCCGTGCCATGCCGGTGCCATGCCGTGCCATGCCGGTGCCATGCCGTGCCATGCCGGTGCCATGCCGTGCCATGCCGGTGCCATGCCGTGCCATGCCGGTGCCATGCCGTGCCATGCCGGTGCCATGCCGGTGCCATGCCGTGCCATGCCGGTGCCATGCCGTGCCATGCCGGTGCCATGCCGTGCCATGCCGGTGCCATGCCGTGCCATGCCGGTGCCATGCCGTGCCATGCCGTGCCATGCCGTGCCATGCGGTGCCATGCCATTCCATGCCATTCCATGCCATTCCATGCCATTCCATGTCATTCCATGCCATTCCATGCCATTCCATGCCATTCCATGCCATTCCATGCCATTCAATGCCGTGCCATGCCGTGCCATGCCGGTGCCATGCCGTGCCATGCCGGTGCCATGCCGTGCCATGCCGGTGCCATGCCGTGCCATGCCGGTGCCATGCCGTGCCATGCCGGTGCCATGCCGTGCCATGCCGGTGCCATGCCGTGCCATGCCGGTGCCATGCCGTGCCATGCCGTGCCATGCCGTGCCATGCCGTGCCATGCCGTGCCATGCCGTGCCATGCCGTGCCATGCCGGTGCCATGCCGTGCCATGCCGGTGCCATGCCGGTGCCATGCCGTGCCATGCCGGTGCCATGCCGTGCCATGCCGGTGCCATGCCGTGCCATGCCGGTGCCATGCCGTGCCATGCCGTGCCATGCGGTGCCATGCCGTGCCATGCCGTGCCATGCGGTGCCATGCCATTCCATGTCATTCCATGCCATTCCATGTCATTCCATGCCATTCCATGCCATTCCATGCCATTCCATGTCATTCCATGCCATTCCATGCCATTCCATACCATTCCATGCCATTCCATGCCATTCCATGCCATTCCATGCCATTCCATGCCATTCCATGCCATTCCATGCCATTCCATGCCATTCCATGCCATTCCATGCCATTCCATGCCATTCCATGCCATTCCATGCCATTCCATGCCATTCCATGCCATTCCATGCCATTCCATGCCATTCCATGCCATTCCATGCCATTCCATGCCATTCCATGCCATTCCATGCCATTCCATGCCATTCCATGCCATTCCATGCCATTCCATGCCATTCCATGCCATTCCATGCCATTCCATGCCATTCCATGCCATTCCATGCCATTCCATGCCATTCCATGCCATTCCATGCCATTCCATGCCATTCCATGCCGTGCCATGCCGGTGCCATGCCGTGCCATGCCGGTGCCATGCCGTGCCATGCCGGTGCCATGCCGTGCCATGCCGGTGCCATGCCGTGCCATGCCGGTGCCATGCCGTGCCATGCCGGTGCCATGCCGGTGCCATGCCGTGCCATGCCGTGCCATGCCGGTGCCATGCCGTGCCATGCCGGTGCCATGCCGTGCCATGCCGGTGCCATGCCGTGCCATGCCGGTGCCATGCCGTGCCATGCCGGTGCCATGCCGTGCCATGCCGTGCCATGCCGGTGGCATGCCGTGCCATGCCGGTGCCATACCGTGCCATGCCGTGCCATGCCGGTGCCATGCCGTGCCATGCCGGTGCCATGCCGTGCCATGCCGGTGCCATGCCGTGCCATGCCGGTGCCATGCCGTGCCATGCCGGTGCCATGCCGTGCCATGCCGGTGCCATGCCGTGCCATGCCGGTGCCATGCCGTGCCATGCCGGTGCCATGCCGGTGCCATGCCGTGCCATGCCGGTGCCATGCCGTGCCATGCCGGTGCCATGCCGTGCCATGCCGGTGCCATGCCGTGCCATGCCGGTGCCATGCCGTGCCATGCCGGTGCCATGCCGTGCCATGCCGGTGCCATGCCGTGCCATGCCGGTGCCATGCCGTGCCATGCCGGTGCCATGCCGTGCCATGCCGGTGCCATGCCGTGCCATGCCGGTGCCATGCCGTGCCATGCCGGTGCCATGCCGTGCCATGCCGGTGCCATGCCGTGCCATGCCGTGCCATGCCGTGCCATGCCGTGCCATGCCGTGCCATGCCGTGCCATGCCGTGCCATGCCGTGCCATGCCGTGCCATGCCGTGCCATGCCGTGCCATGCCATTCCATGCCATTCCATGCCATTCCATGTCATTCCATGCCATTCCATGCCATTCCATGCCATTCCATGCCATTCCATGCCATTCCATGCCATTCCATGCCATTCCATGCCATTCCATGCCATTCCATGCCATTCCATGCCATTCCATGTCATTCCATGCCATTCCATGTCATTCCATGCCATGCCGGTGCCATGCCGTGCCATGCCGGTGCCATGCCGTGCCATGCCGGTGCCATGCCGTGCCATGCCGGTGCCATGCCGTGCCATGCCGGTGCCATGCCGTGCCATGCCGGTGCCATGCCGTGCCATGCCGGTGCCATGCCGTGCCATGCCGTGCCATGCCGTGCCATGCCGTGCCATGCCGTGCCATGCCGTGCCATGCCGGTGCCATGCCGTGCCATGCCGGTGCCATGCCGGTGCCATGCCGTGCCATGCCGGTGCCATGCCGTGCCATGCCGGTGCCATGCCGTGCCATGCCGGTGCCATGCCGTGCCATGCCGGTGCCATGCCGTGCCATGCCGGTGCCATGCCGTGCCATGCCGTGCCATGCCGTGCCATGCCGTGCCATGCGGTGCCATGCCGTGCCATGCCATTCCATGCCATTCCATGCCATTCCATGCCATTCCATGCCATTCCATGCCATTCCATGCCATTCCATGCCATTCCATGCCATTCAATGCCGTGCCATGCCGGTGCCATGCCGTGCCATGCCGGTGCCATGCCGTGCCATGCCGTGCCATGCCGTGCCATGCCGTGCCATGCCGTGCCATGCCGTGCCATGCCGGTGCCATGCCGTGCCATGCCGGTGCCATGCCGGTGCCATGCCGTGCCATGCCGGTGCCATGCCGTGCCATGCCGGTGCCATGCCGTGCCATGCCGGTGCCATGCCGTGCCATGCCGGTGCCATGCGGTGCCATGCCGTGCCATGCCGTGCCATGCCGTGCCATGCCGTGCCATGCGGTGCCATGCCATTCCATGTCATTCCATGCCATTCCATGTCATTCCATGCCATTCCATGCCATTCCATGCCATTCCATGTCATTCCATGCCATTCCATGCCATTCCATGCCATTCCATACCATTCCATGCCATTCCATGCCATTCCATGCCATTCCATGCCATTCCATGCCATTCCATGCCATTCCATGCCATTCCATGCCATTCCATGCCATTCCATGCCATTCCATGCCATTCCATGCCATTCCATGCCATTCCATGCCATTCCATGCCATTCCATGCCATTCCATGCCATTCCATGCCATTCCATGCCATTCCATGCCATTCCATGCCATTCCATGCCATTCCATGCCATTCCATGCCATTCCATGCCATTCCATGCCATTCCATGCCATTCCATGCCATTCCATGCCATTCCATGCCATTCCATGCCATTCCATGCCATTCCATGCCATTCCATGCCATTCCATGCCATTCCATGCCATTCCATGCCATTCCATGCCATTCCATGCCATTCCATGCCATTCCATGCCATTCCATGCCGTGCCATGCCGGTGCCATGCCGTGCCATGCCGGTGCCATGCCGTGCCATGCCGGTGCCATGCCGTGCCATGCCGGTGCCATGCCGTGCCATGCCGGTGCCATGCCGTGCCATGCCGGTGCCATGCCGTGCCATGCCGGTGCCATGCCGTGCCATGCCGGTGCCATGCCGTGCCATGCCGGTGCCATGCCGTGCCATGCCGTGCCATGCCGGTGCCATGCCGTGCCATGCCGGTGCCATGCCGTGCCATGCCGGTGCCATGCCGTGCCATGCCGTGCCATGCCGGTGCCATGCCGTGCCATGCCGGTGCCATGCCGTGCCATGCCGGTGCCATGCCGTGCCATGCCGGTGCCATGCCGTGCCATGCCGGTGCCATGCCGTGCCATGCCGTGCCATGCCGGTGGCATGCCGTGCCATGCCGGTGCCATACCGTGCCATGCCGTGCCATGCCGGTGCCATGCCGTGCCATGCCGGTGCCATGCCGTGCCATGCCGGTGCCATGCCGTGCCATGCCGGTGCCATGCCGTGCCATGCCGGTGCCATGCCGTGCCATGCCGGTGCCATGCCGGTGCCATGCCGTGCCATGCCGGTGCCATGCCGTGCCATGCCGGTGCCATGCCGTGCCATGCCGGTGCCATGCCGTGCCATGCCGGTGCCATGCCGTGCCATGCCGGTGCCATGCCGTGCCATGCCGGTGCCATGCCGTGCCATGCCGGTGCCATGCCGTGCCATGCCGGTGCCATGCCGTGCCATGCCGGTGCCATGCCGTGCCATGCCGGTGCCATGCCGTGCCATGCCGGTGCCATGCCGTGCCATGCCGGTGCCATGCCGTGCCATGCCGGTGCCATGCCGTGCCATGCCGGTGCCATGCCGTGCCATGCCGGTGCCATGCCGTGCCATGCCGGTGCCATGCCGTGCCATGCCGGTGCCATGCCGTGCCATGCCGGTGCCATGCCGTGCCATGCCGGTGCCATGCCGTGCCATGCCGGTGCCATGCCGTGCCATGCCGGTGCCATGCCGTGCCATGCCGGTGCCATGCCGTGCCATGCCGTGCCATGCCGTGCCATGCCGTGCCATGCCATTCCATGCCATTCCATGCCATTCCATGTTATTCCATGCCATTCCATGCCATTCCATGCCATTCCATGCCATTCCATGCCATTCCATGCCATTCCATGCCATTCCATGCCATTCCATGTCATTCCATGCCATTCCATGTCATTCCATGCCATGCCGGTGCCATGCCGTGCCATGCCGGTGCCATGCCGTGCCATGCCGGTGCCATGCCGTGCCATGCCGGTGCCATGCCGTGCCATGCCGGTGCCATGCCGTGCCATGCCGGTGCCATGCCGTGCCATGCCGGTGCCATGCCGTGCCAAGCCGTGCCATGCCGTGCCATGCCGTGCCATGCCGTGCCATGCCGTGCCATGCCGGTGCCATGCCGTGCCATGCCGGTGCCATGCCGTGCTATGCCGTGCCATGCCGTGCTATGCCGTGCCATGCCGGTGCCATGCCGTGCCATGCCGGTGCCATGCCGTGCCATGCCGGTGCCATGCCGTGCCATGCCGGCGCCATGCCGTGCCATGCCGTGCCATGCCGTGCCATGCCGTGCCATGCCGTGCCATGCGGTGCCATGCCATTCCATGCCATTCCATGCCATTCCATGCCATTCCATGCCATTCCATGCCATTCCATGACATTCCATGCCATTCAATGCCGTGCCATGCCGGTGCCATGCCGTGCCATGCCGGTGCCATGCCGTGCCATGCCGGTGCCATGCCGTGCCATGCCGGTGCCATGCCGTGCCATGCCGGTGCCATGCCGTGCCATGCCGTGCCATGCCGGTGCCATGCCGTGCCATGCCGGTGCCATGCCGTGCCATGCCGGTGCCATGCCGTGCCATGCCGTGCCATGCCGGTGCCATGCCGTGCCATGCCGTGCCATGCCGGTGCCATGCCGTGCCATGCCGGTGCCATGCCGTGCCATGCCGGTGCCATGCCGTGCCATGCCGTGCCATGCCGGTGCCATGCCGTGCCATGCCGGTGCCATGCCGTGCCATGCCGGTGCCATGCCGTGCCATGCCGTGCCATGCCGGTGCCATGCCGTGCCATGCCGGTGCCATGCCGTGCCATGCCGGTGCCATGCCGTGCCATGCCGGTGCCATGCCGTGCCATGCCGTGCCATGCCGTGCCATGCCGGTGCCATGCGGTGCCATGCCATTCCATGCCATTCCATGTCATTCCATGCCATTCCATGTCATTCCATGCCATTCCATGCCATTCCATGCCATTCCATGCCATTCCATGCCATTCCATGCCATTCCATGCCATTCCATGCCATTCCATGCCATTCCATGCCATTCCATGCCATTCCATGCCATTCCATGCCATTCCATGCCATTCCATGCCATTCCATGCCATTCCATGCCATTCCATGCCATTCCATGCCATTCCATGCCATTCCATGCCATTCCATGCCATTCCATGCCATTCCATGCCATTCCATGCCATTCCATGCCATTCCATGCCATTCCATGCCATTCCATGCCATTCCATGCCATTCCATGCCATTCCATGCCATTCCATGCCATTCCATGCCATTCCATGCCATTCCATGCCATTCCATGCCATTCCATGCCATTCCATGCCATTCCATGCCATTCCATGCCATTCCATGCCATTCCATGCCATTCCATGCCATTCCATGCCATTCCATGCCATTCCATGCCATTCCATGCCATTCCATGCCATTCCATGCCATTCCATGCCATTCCATGCCATTCCATGCCATTCCATGCCATTCCATGCCATTCCATGCCATTCCATGCCATTCCATGCCATTCCATGCCGTGCCATGCCATTCCATGCCGTGCCATGCCATTCCATGCAGTGCCATGCCGGTGCCATGCCGTGCCGTGCCGGTGCCATGCCGTGCCATGCCGGTGCCATGCCGTGCCATGCCGGTGCCATGCTGTGCCATGCCGGTGCCATGCCGTGCCATGCCGGTGCCATGCCGTGCCATGCCGGTGCCATGCCGTGCCATGCCGGTACCATGCCGTGCCATGCCGGTGCCATGCCGTGCCATGCCGGTGCCATGCCGTGCCATGCCGGTGCCATGCCGTGCCATGCCGTGCCATGCCGGTGCCATGCCGTGCCATGCCGGTGCCATGCCGTGCCATGCCGGTGCCATGCCGGTGCCATGCCATTCCATGCCATTCCATGCCATTCCATGCCATTCCATGCCATTCCATGCCATTCCATGCCATTCCATGCCATTCCATGCCATTCCATGCCATTCCATGCCATTCCATGCCATTCCATGCCATTCCATGCCATTCCATGCCATTCAATGCCGTGCCATGCCGTGCCATGCCGTGCCATGCGGTGCCATGCCATTCCATGCCATTCCATGCCATTCCATGCCATTCCATGCCATTCCATGCCATTCAATGCCGTGCCATGCCGTGCCATGCCGGTGCCATGCCGTGCCATGCCGGTGCCATGCCGTGCCATGCCGGTGCCATGCCGTGCTATGCCGTGCTATGCCGTGCCATGCCGGTGCCATGCCGTGCCATGCCGGTGCCATGCCGTGCCATGCCGGTGCCATGCCGTGCCATGCCGGTGCCATGCCGTGCCATGCCGTGCCATGCCGTGCCATGCCGTGCCATGCCGTGCCATGCCGTGCCATGCCGTGCCATGCCGTGCCATGCCGTGCCATGCGGTGCCATGCCATTCCATGCCATTCCATGCCATTCCATGCCATTCCATGCCATTCCATGCCATTCCATGCCATTCCATGCCATTCCATGCCATTCAATGCCGTGCCATGCCGTGCCATGCCGGTGCCATGCCGTGCCATGCCGGTGCCATGCCGTGCCATGCCGGTGCCATGCCGTGCCATGCCGGTGCCATGCCGTGCCATGCCGGTGCCATGCCGTGCCATGCCGTGCCATGCCGGTGCCATGCCGTGCCATGCCGGTGCCATGCCGTGCTATGCCGTGCCATGCCGGTGCCATGCCGTGCCATGCCGGTGCCATGCCGTGCCATGCCGGTGCCATGCCGTGCCATGCCGTGCCATGCGGTGCCATGCCATTCCATGCCATTCCATGCCATTCCATGCCATTCCATGCCATTCCATGCCATTCCATGTCATTCCATGCCATTCCATGCCATTCCATGCCATTCCATGCCATTCCATGCCATTCAATGCCGTGCCATGCCGTGCCATGCCGGTGCCATGCCGTGCCATGCCGGTGCCATGCCGTGCCATGCCGGTGCCATGCCGTGCCATGCCGGTGCCATGCCGTGCCATGCCGGTGCCATGCCGTGCCATGCCGGTGCCATGCCGTGCCATGCCGGTGCCATGCCGTGCCATGCCGGTGCCATGCCGTGCCATGCCGGTGCCATGCCGTGCCATGCCGGTACCATGCCGTGCCATGCCGGTGCCATGCCGTGCCATGCCGGTGCCATGCCGTGCCATGCCGGTGCCATGCCGTGCCATGCCGTGCCATGCCGGTGCCATGCCGTGCCATGCCGGTGCCATGCCGTGCCATGCCGGTGCCATGCCGTGCCATGCCGGTGCCATGCCGTGCCATGCCGGTGCCATGCCGTGCCATGCCGGTGCCATGCCGTGCCATGCCGGTGCCATGCCGTGCCATGCCGGTGACATGCCGTGCCATGCCGGTGCCATGCCGTGCCATGCCGGTGCCATGCCGTGCCATGCCGGTGCCATGCCGTGCCATGCCGGTGCCATGCCGTGCCATGCCGGTGCCATGCCGTGCCATGCCGGTGCCATGCCGTGCCATGCCGGTGCCATGCCGTGCCATGCCGGTGCCATGCCGTGCCATGCCGGTGCCATGCCGTGCCATGCCGGTGCCATGCCGTGCCATGCCGGTGCCATGCCGTGCCATGCCGTGCCATGCCGGTGCCATGCCGTGCCATGCCGGTGCCATGCCGTGCCATGCCGGTGCCATGCCGTGCCATGCCGGTGCCATGCCGTGCCATGCCGGTGCCATGCCGTGCCATGCCGGTGCCATGGCGGTGCCATGCCGTGCCATGCCGGTGCCATGCCGTGCCATGCCGGTGCCATGCCGTGCCATGCCGTGCCATGCCGTGCCATGCCGTGCCATCCCGTGCCATGCCGTGCCATGCCGTGCCATGCCGTGCCATGCCGTGCCATGCCGTGCCATGCCGTGCCATGCCGTGCCATGCCGTGCCATGCCGTGCCATGCCGTGCCATGCCGTGCCATGCGGTGCCATGCCATTCCATGCCATTCCATGCCATTCCATGCCATTCCATGCCATTCCATGCCATTCCATGCCATTCCATGCCATTCCATGCCATTCCATGCCATTCCATGTCATTCCATGCCATTCCATGTCATTCCATGCCATGCCGGTGCCATGCCGTGCCATGCCGTGCCATGCCGTGCCATGCCGGTGCCATGCCGTGCCATGCCGGTGCCATGCCGTGCCATGCCGGTGCCATGCCGTGCCATGCCGGTGCCATGCCGTGCCATGCCGTGCCATGCCGGTGGCATGCCGTGCCATGCCGGTGCCATACCGTGCCATGCCGTGCCATGCCGGTGCCATGCCATTCCATGCCATTCCATGCCATTCCATGCCATTCCATGCCATTCCATGCCATTCCATGCCATTCCATGCCATTCCATGCCATTCCATGCCATTCCATGCCATTCCATGCCATTCCATGCCATTCCATGCCATTCCATGCCATTCCATGCCATTCCATGCCATTCCATGCCATTCCATGCCATTCCATGCCATTCCATGCCATTCCATGCCATTCCATGCCATTCCATGCCATTCCATGCCATTTCATGCCATTCCATGCCATTCCATGCCATTCCATGCCATTCCATGCCATTCCATGCCATTCCATGCCATTCAATGCCGTGCCATGCCGTGCCATGCCGTGCCATGCGGTGCCATGCCATTCCATGCCATTCCATGCCATTCCATGCCATTCCATGCCATTCCATGCCATTCAATGCCGTGCCATGCCGTGCCATGCCGGTGCCATGCCGTGCCATGCCGGTGCCATGCCGTGCTATGCCGTGCCATGCCGGTGCCATGCCGTGCCATGCCGGTGCCATGCCGTGCCATGCCGGTGCCATGCCGTGCCATGCCGGTGCCATGCCGTGCCATGCCGGTGCCATGCCGTGCCATGCCGTGCCATGCCGTGCCATGCCGTGCCATGCCGTGCCATGCCGTGCCATGCCGTGCCATGCCGTGCCATGCGGTGCCATGCCATTCCATGCCATTCCATGCCATTCCATGCCATTCCATGCCATTCCATGCCATTCCATGCCATTCCATGCCATTCCATGCCATTCAATGCCGTGCCATGCCGTGCCATGCCGGTGCCATGCCGTGCCATGCCGGTGCCATGCCGTGCCATGCCGGTGCCATGCCGTGCCATGCCGGTGCCATGCCGTGCCATGCCGGTGCCATGCCGTGCCATGCCGTGCCATGCCGGTGCCATGCCGTGCCATGCCGGTGCCATGCCGTGCTATGCCGTGCCATGCCGGTGCCATGCCGTGCCATGCCGGTGCCATGCCGTGCCATGCCGGTGCCATGCCGTGCCATGCCGGTGCCATGCCGTGCCATGCCGTGCCATGCGGTGCCATGCCATTCCATGCCATTCCATGCCATTCCATGCCATTCCATGCCATTCCATGCCATTCCATGTCATTCCATGCCATTCCATGCCATTCCATGCCATTCCATGCCATTCCATGCCATTCAATGCCGTGCCATGCCGTGCCATGCCGGTGCCATGCCGTGCCATGCCGGTGACATGCCGTGCCATGCCGGTGCCATGCCGTGCCATGCCGGTGCCATGCCGTGCCATGCCGGTGCCATGCCGTGCCATGCCGGTGCCATGCCGTGCCATGCCGGTGCCATGCCGTGCCATGCCGGTGCCATGCCGTGCCATGCCGGTGCCATGCCGTGCCATGCCGGTGCCATGCCGTGCCATGCCGGTGCCATGCCGTGCCATGCCGGTGCCATGCCGTGCCATGCCGGTGCCATGCCGTGCCATGCCGTGCCATGCCGTGCCATGCCGTGCCATGCCGTGCCATGCCGTGCCATGCCGTGCCATGCCGTGCCATGCCGTGCCATGCCGTGCCATGCCGTGCCATGCCGTGCCATGTCATTCCATGCCATTCCATGCCATTCCATGCCATTCCATGCCATTCCATGCCATTCCATGCCATTCCATGTCATTCCATGCCATTCCATGTCATTCCATGCCATGCCGGTGCCATGCCGTGCCATGCCGTGCCATGCCGTGCCATGCCGGTGCCATGCCGTGCCATGCCGGTGCCATGCCGTGCCATGCCGGTGCCATGCCGTGCCATGCCGGTGCCATGCCGTGCCATGCCGGCGCCATGCCGTGCCATGCCGGTTCCATGCCGTGCCATGCCGTGCCATGCCGGTGGCATGCCGTGCCATGCCGGTGCCATACCGTGCCATGCCGTGCCATGCCGGTGCCATGCCATTCCATGCCATTCCATGCCATTCCATGCCATTCCATGCCATTCCATGCCATTCCATGCCATTCCATGCCATTCCATGCCATTCCATGCCATTCCATGCCATTCCATGCCATTCCATGACATTCCATGCCATTCCATGCCATTCCATGCCATTCCATGCCATTCCATGCCATTCCATGCCATTCCATGCCATTCCATGCCATTCCATGCCATTCCATGCCATTCCATGCCATTCCATGCCATTCCATGCCATTCCATGCCATTCCATGCCATTCCATGCCATTCCATGCCATTCCATGCCATTCCATGCCATTCCATGCCATTCAATGCCGTGCCATGCCGTGCCATGCCGTGCCATGCCGTGCCATGCCGTGCCATGCCGTGCCATGCCGTGCCATGCCGTGCCATGCCGTGCCATGCCGGTGCCATGCCGTGCCATGCCGGTGCCATGCCGTGCCATGCCGGTGCCATGCCGTGCCATGCCGGTGCCATGCCGTGCCATGCCGGTGCCATGCCGTGCCATGCCGTGCCATGCCGGTGCCATGCCGTGCCATGCCGGTGCCATGCCGTGCCATGCCGGTGCCATGCCGTGCTATGCCGTGCCATGCCGGTGCCATGCCGTGCCATGCCGGTGCCATGCCGTGCCATGCCGGTGCCATGCCGTGCCATGCCGGTGCCATGCCGTGCCATGCCGTGCCATGCCGTGCCATGCCGTGCCATGCCGTGCCATGCGGTGCCATGCCATTCCATGCCATTCCATGTCATTCCATGCCATTCCATGCCATTCCATGCCATTCCATGCCATTCCATGCCATTCAATGCCGTGTCATGCCGTGCCATGCCGGTGCCATGCCGTGCCATGCCGGTGCCATGCCGTGCCATGCCGGTGCCATGCCGTGCCATGCCGGTGCCATGCCGTGCCATGCCGGTGCCATGCCGTGCCATGCCGGTGCCATGCCGTGCCATGCCGGTGCCATGCCGGTGCCATGCCGTGCCATGCCGTGCCATGCCGGTGCCATGCCGTGCCATGCCGGTGCCATGCCGTGCTATGCCGTGCCATGCCGGTGCCATGCCGTGCCATGCCGGTGCCATGCCGTGCCATGCCGGTGCCATGCCGTGCCATGCCGGTGCCATGCCGTGCCATGCCGTGCCATGCCGTGCCATGCCGTGCCATGCCGTGCCATGCGGTGCCATGCCATTCCATGCCATTCCATGCCATTCCATGCCATTCCATGCCATTCCATGCCATTCCATGCCATTCCATGCCATTCCATGCCATTCCATGCCATTCCATGCCATTCCATGCCATTCAATGCCGTGCCATGCCGTGCCATGCCGGTGCCATGCCGTGCCATGCCGGTGCCATGCCGTGCCATGCCGGTGCCATGCCGTGCCATGCCGGTGCCATGCCGGTGCCATGCCGTGCCATGCCGGTGCCATGCCGTGCCATGCCGGTGCCATGCCGTGCCATGCCGGTGCCATGCCGTGCCATGCCGGTGCCATGCCGTGCCATGCCGTGCCATGCCGTGCCATGCCGTGCCATGCCGTGCCATGCCGTGCCATGCGGTGCCATGCCATTCCATGCCATTCCATGCCATTCCATGTCATTCCATGCCATTCCATGCCATTCCATGCCATTCCATGCCATTCCATGCCATTCAATGCCGTGCCATGCCGTGCCATGCCGGTGCCATGCCGTGCCATGCCGGTGCCATGCCGTGCCATGCCGGTGCCATGCCGTGCCATGCCGGTGCCATGCCGGTGCCATGCCGTGCCATGCCGGTGCCATGCCGTGCCATGCCGTGCCATGCCGTGCCATGCCGGTGCCATGCCGTGCCATGCCGGTGCCATGCCGTGCCATGCCGGTGCCATGCCGTGCCATGCCGGTGCCATGCCGTGCCATGCCGGTGCCATGCCGTGCCATGCCGGTGCCATGCCGTGCCATGCCGGTGCCATGCCGTGCCATGCCGGTGCCATGCCGTGCCATGCCGGTGCCATGCCGTGCCATGCCGGTGCCATGCCGTGCCATGCCGGTGCCATGCCGGTGCCATGCCGTGCCATGCCGGTGCCATGCCGTGCCATGCCGGTGCCATGCCGTGCCATGCCGGTGCCATGCCGTGCCATGCCGGTGCCATGCCGTGCCATGCCGGTGCCATGCCGTGCCATGCCGGTGCCATGCCGTGCCATGCCGGTGCCATGTCGTGCCATGCCGGTGCCATGCCGTGCCATGCCGGTGCCATGCCGTGCCATGCCGGTGCCATGCCGTGCCATGCCGTGCCATGCCGTGCCATGCCGTGCCATGCCGTGCCATGCCGTGCCATGCCGTGCCATGCCGTGCCATGCCGTGCCATGCCGTGCCATGCCGTGCCATGCCGTGCCATGCCGTGCCATGCCGGGCCATGCCGTGCCATGCCGTGCCATGCCGTGCCATGCCGTGCCATGCCGTGCCATGCCGTGCCATGCCGTGCCATTCCGTGCCATTCCATGCCATTCCATGCCATTCCATGCCATTCCATGCCATTCCATGCCATTCCATGCCATTCCATGCCATTCCATGCCATTCCATGCCATTCCATGCCATTCCATGCCATTCCATGCCATTCCATGCCATTCAATGCCGTGCCATGCCGTGCCATGCCGTGCCATGCCGTGCCATGCCGGTGCCATGCCGTGCCATGCCGGTGCCATGCCGTGCCATGCCGGTGCCATGCCGTGCCATGCCGGTGCCATGCCGTGCCATGCCGGTGCCATGCCGTGCCATGCCGTGCCATGCCGGTGCCATGCCGTGCCATGCCGTGCCATGCCGTGCCATGCCGTGCCATGCCGTGCCATGCCGTGCCATGCCGTGCCATGCCGTGCCATGCCGTGCCATGCCGTGCCATGCCGTGCCATGCCGGTGCCATGCCGTGCCATGCCGTGCCATGCCGGTGCCATGCCGTGCCATGCCGGTGCCATGCCGTGCTATGCCGTGCCATGCCGGTGCCATGCCGTGCCATGCCGGTGCCATGCCGTGCCATGCCGGTGCCATGCCGTGCCATGCCGGTGCCATGCCGTGCCATGCCGTGCCATGCGGTGCCATGCCATTCCATGCCATTCCATGCCATTCCATGCCATTCCATGCCATTCCATGCCATTCCATGTCATTCCATGCCATTCCATGCCATTCCATGCCATTCCATGCCATTCCATGCCATTCAATGCCGTGCCATGCCGTGCCATGCCGGTGCCATGCCGTGCCATGCCGGTGACATGCCGTGCCATGCCGGTGCCATGCCGTGCCATGCCGGTGCCATGCCGTGCCATGCCGGTGCCATGCCGTGCCATGCCGGTGCCATGCCGTGCCATGCCGGTGCCATGCCGTGCCATGCCGGTGCCATGCCGTGCCATGCCGGTGCCATGCCGTGCCATGCCGGTGCCATGCCGTGCCATGCCGGTGCCATGCCGTGCCATGCCGGTGCCATGCCGTGCCATGCCGGTGCCATGCCGTGCCATGCCGTGCCATGCCGTGCCATGCCGTGCCATGCCGTGCCATGCCGTGCCATGCCGTGCCATGCCGTGCCATGCCGTGCCATGCCGTGCCATGCCGTGCCATGTCATTCCATGCCATTCCATGCCATTCCATGCCATTCCATGCCATTCCATGCCATTCCATGCCATTCCATGTCATTCCATGCCATTCCATGTCATTCCATGCCATGCCGGTGCCATGCCGTGCCATGCCGTGCCATGCCGTGCCATGCCGGTGCCATGCCGTGCCATGCCGGTGCCATGCCGTGCCATGCCGGTGCCATGCCGTGCCATGCCGGCGCCATGCCGTGCCATGCCGGTTCCATGCCGTGCCATGCCGTGCCATGCCGGTGGCATGCCGTGCCATGCCGGTGCCATACCGTGCCATGCCGTGCCATGCCGGTGCCATGCCATTCCATGCCATTCCATGCCATTCCATGCCATTCCATGCCATTCCATGCCATTCCATGCCATTCCATGCCATTCCATGCCATTCCATGCCATTCCATGCCATTCCATGCCATTCCATGCCATTCCATGACATTCCATGCCATTCCATGCCATTCCATGCCATTCCATGCCATTCCATGCCATTCCATGCCATTCCATGCCATTCCATGCCATTCCATGCCATTCCATGCCATTCCATGCCATTCCATGCCATTCCATGCCATTCCATGCCATTCCATGCCATTCCATGCCATTCCATGCCATTCCATGCCATTCCATGCCATTCAATGCCGTGCCATGCCGTGCCATGCCGTGCCATGCCGTGCCATGCCGTGCCATGCCGTGCCATGCCGTGCCATGCCGTGCCATGCCGTGCCATGCCGGTGCCATGCCGTGCCATGCCGGTGCCATGCCGTGCCATGCCGGTGCCATGCCGTGCCATGCCGGTGCCATGCCGTGCCATGCCGGTGCCATGCCGTGCCATGCCGTGCCATGCCGGTGCCATGCCGTGCCATGCCGGTGCCATGCCGTGCCATGCCGGTGCCATGCCGTGCTATGCCGTGCCATGCCGGTGCCATGCCGTGCCATGCCGGTGCCATGCCGTGCCATGCCGGTGCCATGCCGTGCCATGCCGGTGCCATGCCGTGCCATGCCGTGCCATGCCGTGCCATGCCGTGCCATGCCGTGCCATGCGGTGCCATGCCATTCCATGCCATTCCATGTCATTCCATGCCATTCCATGCCATTCCATGCCATTCCATGCCATTCCATGCCATTCAATGCCGTGTCATGCCGTGCCATGCCGGTGCCATGCCGTGCCATGCCGGTGCCATGCCGTGCCATGCCGGTGCCATGCCGTGCCATGCCGGTGCCATGCCGTGCCATGCCGGTGCCATGCCGTGCCATGCCGGTGCCATGCCGTGCCATGCCGGTGCCATGCCGGTGCCATGCCGTGCCATGCCGTGCCATGCCGGTGCCATGCCGTGCCATGCCGGTGCCATGCCGTGCTATGCCGTGCCATGCCGGTGCCATGCCGTGCCATGCCGGTGCCATGCCGTGCCATGCCGGTGCCATGCCGTGCCATGCCGGTGCCATGCCGTGCCATGCCGTGCCATGCCGTGCCATGCCGTGCCATGCCGTGCCATGCCGTGCCATGCGGTGCCATGCCATTCCATGCCATTCCATGCCATTCCATGCCATTCCATGCCATTCCATGCCATTCCATGCCATTCCATGCCATTCCATGCCATTCAATGCCGTGCCATGCCGTGCCATGCCGGTGCCATGCCGTGCCATGCCGGTGCCATGCCGTGCCATGCCGGTGCCATGCCGTGCCATGCCGGTGCCATGCCGGTGCCATGCCGTGCCATGCCGGTGCCATGCCGTGCCATGCCGGTGCCATGCCGTGCCATGCCGGTGCCATGCCGTGCCATGCCGGTGCCATGCCGTGCCATGCCGTGCCATGCCGTGCCATGCCGTGCCATGCCGTGCCATGCCGTGCCATGCGGTGCCATGCCATTCCATGCCATTCCATGCCATTCCATGTCATTCCATGCCATTCCATGCCATTCCATGCCATTCCATGCCATTCCATGCCATTCAATGCCGTGCCATGCCGTGCCATGCCGGTGCCATGCCGTGCCATGCCGGTGCCATGCCGTGCCATGCCGGTGCCATGCCGTGCCATGCCGGTGCCATGCCGGTGCCATGCCGTGCCATGCCGGTGCCATGCCGTGCCATGCCGTGCCATGCCGTGCCATGCCGGTGCCATGCCGTGCCATGCCGGTGCCATGCCGTGCCATGCCGGTGCCATGCCGTGCCATGCCGGTGCCATGCCGTGCCATGCCGGTGCCATGCCGTGCCATGCCGGTGCCATGCCGTGCCATGCCGGTGCCATGCCATGCCATGCCGGTGCCATGCCGTGCCATGCCGGTGCCATGCCGTGCCATGCCGGTGCCATGCCGGTGCCATGCCGTGCCATGCCGGTGCCATGCCGTGCCATGCCGGTGCCATGCCGTGCCATGCCGGTGCCATGCCGTGCCATGCCGGTGCCATGCCGTGCCATGCCGGTGCCATGCCGTGCCATGCCGGTGCCATGCCGTGCCATGCCGGTGCCATGTCGTGCCATGCCGGTGCCATGCCGTGCCATGCCGGTGCCATGCCGTGCCATGCCGGTGCCATGCCGTGCCATGCCGTGCCATGCCGTGCCATGCCGTGCCATGCCGTGCCATGCCGTGCCATGCCGTGCCATGCCGTGCCATGCCGTGCCATGCCGTGCCATGCCGTGCCATGCCGTGCCATGCCGTGCCATGCCGTGCCATGCCGTGCCATGCCGGGCCATGCCGTGCCATGCCGTGCCATGCCGTGCCATGCCGTGCCATGCCGTGCCATGCCGTGCCATGCCGTGCCATTCCGTGCCATTCCATGCCATTCCATGCCATTCCATGCCATTCCATGCCATTCCATGCCATTCCATGCCATTCCATGCCATTCCATGCCATTCCATGCCATTCCATGCCATTCCATGCCATTCCATGCCATTCCATGCCATTCCATGCCATTCCATGCCATTCAATGCCGTGCCATGCCGTGCCATGCCGTGCCATGCCGTGCCATGCCGGTGCCATGCCGTGCCATGCCGGTGCCATGCCGTGCCATGCCGGTGCCATGCCGTGCCATGCCGGTGCCATGCCGTGCCATGCCGGTGCCATGCCGTGCCATGCCGTGCCATGCCGGTGCCATGCCGTGCCATGCCGTGCCATGCCGTGCCATGCCGTGCCATGCCGTGCCATGCCGTGCCATGCCGTGCCATGCCGTGCCATGCCGTGCCATGCCGTGCCATGCCGTGCCATGCCGTGCCATGCCGTGCCATGCCGTGCCATGCCGTGCCATGCCGTGCCATGCCGTGCCATGCCATTCCATGCCATTCCATGCCATTCCATGCCGTGCCATGCCATTCCATGCCGTGCCATGCCGGTGCCATGCCGTGCCATGCCGGTGCCATGCCGTGCCATGCCGGTGCCATGCCGTGCCATGCCGTGCCATGCCGGTGCCATGCCGTGCCATGCCGGTGCCATGCCGTGCCATGCCGGTGCCATGCCGTGCCATGCCGGTGCCATGCCGTGCCATGCCGGTGCCATGCCGTGCCATGCCGGTGCCATGCCGGTGCCATGCCGTGCCATGCCGGTGCCATGCCGTGCCATGCCGGTGCCATGCCGTGCCATGCCGGTGCCATGCCGTGCCATGCCGGTGCCATGCCGTGCCATGCCGGTGCCATGTCGTGCCATGCCGGTGCCATGCCGTGCCATGCCGGTGCCATGCCGTGCCATGCCGGTGCCATGCCGTGCCATGCCGTGCCATGCCGTGCCATGCCGTGCCATGCCGTGCCATGCCGTGCCATGCCGTGCCATGCCGTGCCATGCCGTGCCATGCCGTGCCATGCCGTGCCATGCCGTGCCATGCCGTGCCATGCCGGGCCATGCCGTGCCATGCCGTGCCATGCCGTGCCATGCCGTGCCATGCCGTGCCATGCCGTGCCATGCCGTGCCATTCCATGCCATTCCATGCCATTCCATGCCATTCCATGCCATTCCATGCCATTCCATGCCATTCCATGCCATTCCATGCCATTCCATGCCATTCCATGCCATTCCATGCCATTCCATGCCATTCCATGCCATTCCATGCCATTCCATGCCATTCCATGCCATTCAATGCCGTGCCATGCCGTGCCATGCCGTGCCATGCCGTGCCATGCCGGTGCCATGCCGTGCCATGCCGGTGCCATGCCGTGCCATGCCGGTGCCATGCCGTGCCATGCCGGTGCCATGCCGTGCCATGCCGGTGCCATGCCGTGCCATGCCGGTGCCATGCCGTGCCATGCCGTGCCATGCCGGTGCCATGCCGTGCCATGCCGTGCCATGCCGTGCCATGCCGTGCCATGCCGTGCCATGCCGTGCCATGCCGTGCCATGCCGTGCCATGCCGTGCCATGCCGTGCCATGCCGTGCCATGCCGTGCCATGCCGTGCCATGCCGTGCCATGCCGTGCCATGCCATTCCATGCCATTCCATGCCATTCCATGCCGTGCCATGCCATTCCATGCCGTGCCATGCCGGTGCCATGCCGTGCCATGCCGGTGCCATGCCGTGCCATGCCGGTGCCATGCCGTGCCATGCCGTGCCATGCCGGTGCCATGCCGTGCCATGCCGGTGCCATGCCGTGCCATGCCGGTGCCATGCCGTGCCATGCCGGTGCCATGCCGTGCCATGCCGGTGCCATGCCGTGCCATGCCGGTGCCATGCCGGTGCCATGCCGTGCCATGCCGGTGCCATGCCGTGCCATGCCGGTGCCATGCCGTGCCATGCCGGTGCCATGCCGTGCCATGCCGGTGCCATGCCGTGCCATGCCGGTGCCATGCCGTGCCATGCCGGTGCCATGCCGTGCCATGCCGGTGCCATGCCGTGCCATGCCGTGCCATGCCGTGCCATGCCGTGCCATGCCGGTGCCATGCCGTGCCATGCCGGTGCCATGCCGTGCCATGCCGTGCCATGCGGTGCCATGCCATTCCATGCCATTCCATGTCATTCCATGCCATTCCATGTCATTCCATGCCATTCCATGTCATTCCATGCCATTCCATGTCATTCCATGCCATTCCATGTCATTCCATGCCATTCCATGCCATTCCATGCCATTCCATGCCATTCCATGCCATTCCATGCCATTCCATGCCATTCCATGCCATTCCATGCCATTCCATGCCATTCCATGCCATTCCATGCCATTCCATGCCATTCCATGCCATTCCATGCCATTCCATGCCATTCCATGCCATTCCATGCCATTCCATGCCATTCCATGCCATTCCATGCCATTCCATGCCATTCCATGCCATTCCATGCCATTCCATGCCATTCCATGCCATTCCATGCCATTCCATGCCATTCCATGCCATTCCATGCCATTCCATGCCATTCCATGCCATTCCATGCCATTCCATGCCATTCCATGCCATTCCATGCCATTCCATGCCATTCCATGCCATTCCATGCCATTCCATGCCATTCCATGCCATTCCATGCCATTCCATGCCATTCCATGCCATTCCATGCCATTCCATGCCATTCCATGCCGTGCCATGCCGGTGCCATGCCGTGCCATGCCGGTGCCATGCCGTGCCATGCCGGTGCCATGCCGTGCCATGCCGGTGCCATGCCGTGCCATGCCGTGCCATGCCGTGCCATGCCGTGCCATGCCGGTGCCATGCCGTGCCATGCCGTGCCATGCCGGTGGCATGCCGTGCCATGCCGGTGCCATGCCGTGCCATGCCGTGCCATGCCGGTGCCATGCCGTGCCATGCCGGTGCCATGCCGTGCCATGCCGGTGCCATGCCGTGCCATGCCGGTGCCATGCCGTGCCATGCCGGTGCCATGCCGTGCCATGCCGGTGCCATGCCGTGCCATGCCGTGCCATGCCGTGCCATGCCGGTGCCATGCCGTGCCATGCCGGTGCCATGCCGTGCCATGCCGGTGCCATGCCGTGCCATGCCGTGCCATGCGGTGCCATGCCATTCCATGCCATTCCATGTCATTCCATGCCATTCCATGTCATTCCATGCCATTCCATGTCATTCCATGCCATTCCATGCCATTCCATGCCATTCCATGCCATTCCATGCCATTCCATGCCATTCCATGCCATTCCATGCCATTCCATGCCATTCCATGCCATTCCATGCCATTCCATGCCAGTGCCATGCCGGTGCCATGCCGTGCCATGCCGGTGCCATGCCGTGCCATGCCGGTGCCATGCCGTGCCATGCCGTGCCATGCCGGTGCCATGCCGTGCCATGCCGTGCCATGCCGTGCCATGCGGTGCCATGCCATTCCATGCCATTCCATGCCATTCCATGCCATTCCATGTCATTCCATGCCATTCCATGCCATTCCATGCCATTCCATGCCATTCCATGCCATTCAATGCCGTGCCATGCCGTGCCATGCCGGTGCCATGCCGTGCCATGCCGGTGCCATGCCGTGCCATGCCGGTGCCATGCCGTGCCATGCCGGTGCCATGCCGTGCCATGCCGGTGCCATGCCGTGCCATGCCGGTGCCATGCCGTGCCATGCCGTGCCATGCCGTGCCATGCCGTGCCATGCCGTGCCATGCCGTGCCATGCCGTGCCATGCCGGTGCCATGCCGTGCCATGCCGGTGCCATGCCGGTGCCATGCCGTGCCATGCCGGTGCCATGCCGTGCCATGCCGGTGCCATGCCGTGCCATGCCGTGCCATGCGGTGCCATGCCGTGCCATGCCGGTGCCATGCCGTGCCATGCCGGTGCCATGCCGTGCCATGCCGGTGCCATGCCGTGCCATGCCGGTGCCATGCCGTGCCATGCCGGTGCCATGCCGTGCCATGCCGGTGCCATGCCGTGCCATGCCGGTGCCATGCCGTGCCATGCCGGTGCCATGCCGTGCCATGCCGGTGCCATGCCGTGCCATGCCGGTGCCATGCCGTGCCATGCCGGTGCCATGCCGTGCCATGCCGGTGCCATGCCGTGCCATGCCGGTGCCATGCCGTGCCATGCCGGTGCCATGCCGTGCCATGCCGGTGCCATGCCGTGCCATGCCGGTGCCATGCCGTGCCATGCCGGTGCCATGCCGTGCCATGCCGGTGCCATGCCGGTGCCATGCCGTGCCATGCCGGTGCCATGCCGTGCCATGCCGGTGCCATGCCGTGCCATGCCGGTGCCATGCCGTGCCATGCCGGTGCCATGCCGTGCCATGCCGTGCCATGCCGTGCCATGCGGTGCCATGCCATTCCATGCCATTCCATGCCATTCCATGCCATTCCATGTCATTCCATGCCATTCCATGCCATTCCATGCCATTCCATGCCATTCCATGCCATTCAATGCCGTGCCATGCCGTGCCATGCCGGTGCCATGCCGTGCCATGCCGGTGCCATGCCGTGCCATGCCGGTGCCATGCCGTGCCATGCCGGTGCCATGCCGTGCCATGCCGGTGCCATGCCGTGCCATGCCGGTGCCATGCCGTGCCATGCCGGTGCCATGCCGTGCCATGCCGTGCCATGCCGTGCCATGCCGTGCCATGCCGTGCCATGCCGTGCCATGCCGTGCCATGCCGGTGCCATGCCGTGCCATGCCGGTGCCATGCCGGTGCCATGCCGTGCCATGCCGGTGCCATGCCGTGCCATGCCGGTGCCATGCCGTGCCATGCCGGTGCCATGCCGTGCCATGCCGTGCCATGCGGTGCCATGCCGTGCCATGCCGTGCCATGCGGTGCCATGCCATTCCATGTCATTCCATGCCATTCCATGTCATTCCATGCCATTCCATGCCATTCCATGCCATTCCATGTCATTCCATGCCATTCCATGCCATTCCATACCATTCCATGCCATTCCATGCCATTCCATGCCATTCCATGCCATTCCATGCCATTCCATGCCATTCCATGCCATTCCATGCCATTCCATGCCATTCCATGCCATTCCATGCCATTCCATGCCATTCCATGCCATTCCATGCCATTCCATGCCATTCCATGCCATTCCATGCCATTCCATGCCATTCCATGCCATTCCATGCCATTCCATGCCATTCCATGCCATTCCATGCCATTCCATGCCATTCCATGCCATTCCATGCCATTCCATGCCATTCCATGCCATTCCATGCCATTCCATGCCATTCCATGCCATTCCATGCCATTCCATGCCATTCCATGCCGTGCCATGCCGGTGCCATGCCGTGCCATGCCGGTGCCATGCCGTGCCATGCCGGTGCCATGCCGTGCCATGCCGGTGCCATGCCGTGCCATGCCGGTGCCATGCCGTGCCATGCCGGTGCCATGCCGTGCCATGCCGGTGCCATGCCGTGCCATGCCGGTGCCATGCCGTGCCATGCCGTGCCATGCCGGTGCCATGCCGTGCCATGCCGGTGCCATGCCGTGCCATGCCGGTGCCATGCCGTGCCATGCCGTGCCATGCCGGTGCCATGCCGTGCCATGCCGGTGCCATGCCGTGCCATGCCGGTGCCATGCCGTGCCATGCCGGTGCCATGCCGTGCCATGCCGGTGCCATGCCGTGCCATGCCGTGCCATGCCGGTGGCATGCCGTGCCATGCCGGTGCCATACCGTGCCATGCCGTGCCATGCCGGTGCCATGCCGTGCCATGCCGGTGCCATGCCGTGCCATGCCGGTGCCATGCCGTGCCATGCCGGTGCCATGCCGTGCCATGCCGGTGCCATGCCGTGCCATGCCGGTGCCATGCCGGTGCCATGCCGTGCCATGCCGGTGCCATGCCGTGCCATGCCGGTGCCATGCCGTGCCATGCCGGTGCCATGCCGTGCCATGCCGGTGCCATGCCGTGCCATGCCGGTGCCATGCCGTGCCATGCCGGTGCCATGCCGTGCCATGCCGGTGCCATGCCGTGCCATGCCGGTGCCATGCCGTGCCATGCCGGTGCCATGCCGTGCCATGCCGGTGCCATGCCGTGCCATGCCGGTGCCATGCCGTGCCATGCCGGTGCCATGCCGTGCCATGCCGGTGCCATGCCGTGCCATGCCGGTGCCATGCCGTGCCATGCCGGTGCCATGCCGTGCCATGCCGGTGCCATGCCGTGCCATGCCGGTGCCATGCCGTGCCATGCCGGTGCCATGCCGTGCCATGCCGGTGCCATGCCGTGCCATGCCGTGCCATGCCGTGCCATGCCGTGCCATGCCGTGCCATGCCGTGCCATGCCGTGCCATGCCGTGCCATGCCATTCCATGCCATTCCATGCCATTCCATGTCATTCCATGCCATTCCATGCCATTCCATGCCATTCCATGCCATTCCATGCCATTCCATGCCATTCCATGCCATTCCATGCCATTCCATGCCATTCCATGCCATTCCATGTCATTCCATGCCATTCCATGTCATTCCATGCCATGCCGGTGCCATGCCGTGCCATGCCGGTGCCATGCCGTGCCATGCCGGTGCCATGCCGTGCCATGCCGGTGCCATGCCGTGCCATGCCGGTGCCATGCCGTGCCATGCCGGTGCCATGCCGTGCCATGCCGTGCCATGCCGTGCCATGCCGTGCCATGCCGTGCCATGCCGTGCCATGCCGGTGCCATGCCGTGCCATGCCGGTGCCATGCCGGTGCCATGCCGTGCCATGCCGGTGCCATGCCGTGCCATGCCGGTGCCATGCCGTGCCATGCCGGTGCCATGCCGTGCCATGCCGGTGCCATGCCGTGCCATGCCGGTGCCATGCCGTGCCATGCCGTGCCATGCCGTGCCATGCCGTGCCATGCGGTGCCATGCCGTGCCATGCCATTCCATGCCATTCCATGCCATTCCATGCCATTCCATGCCATTCCATGCCATTCCATGCCATTCCATGCCATTCCATGCCATTCCATGCCATTCCATGCCGGTGCCATGCCGTGCCATGCCGGTGCCATGCCGTGCCATGCCGGTGCCATGCCGTGCCATGCCGTGCCATGCCGTGCCATGCCGTGCCATGCCGTGCCATGCCGTGCCATGCCGGTGCCATGCCGTGCCATGCCGGTGCCATGCCGGTGCCATGCCGTGCCATGCCGGTGCCATGCCGTGCCATGCCGGTGCCATGCCGTGCCATGCCGTGCCATGCCGTGCCATGCCGTGCCATGCGGTGCCATGCCGTGCCATGCCATTCCATGCCATTCCATGCCATTCCATGCCATTCCATGCCATTCCATGTCATTCCATGCCATTCCATGCCATTCCATGTCATTCCATGCCATTCCATGCCATTCCATGCCATTCCATACCATTCCATGCCATTCCATGCCATTCCATGCCATTCCATGCCATTCCATGCCATTCCATGCCATTCCATGCCATTCCATGCCATTCCATGCCATTCCATGCCATTCCATGCCATTCCATGCCATTCCATGCCATTCCATGCCATTCCATGCCATTCCATGCCATTCCATGCCATTCCATGCCATTCCATGCCATTCCATGCCATTCCATGCCATTCCATGCCATTCCATGCCATTCCATGCCATTCCATGCCATTCCATGCCATTCCATGCCATTCCATGCCATTCCATGCCATTCCATGCCATTCCATGCCATTCCATGCCATTCCATGCCATTCCATGCCATTCCATGCCGTGCCATGCCGGTGCCATGCCGTGCCATGCCGGTGCCATGCCGTGCCATGCCGGTGCCATGCCGTGCCATGCCGGTGCCATGCCGTGCCATGCCGGTGCCATGCCGTGCCATGCCGGTGCCATGCCGTGCCATGCCGGTGCCATGCCGTGCCATGCCGGTGCCATGCCGTGCCATGCCGTGCCATGCCGGTGCCATGCCGTGCCATGCCGGTGCCATGCCGTGCCATGCCGTGCCATGCCGGTGCCATGCCGTGCCATGCCGGTGCCATGCCGTGCCATGCCGGTGCCATGCCGTGCCATGCCGGTGCCATGCCGTGCCATGCCGGTGCCATGCCGTGCCATGCCGGTGCCATGCCGTGCCATGCCGTGCCATGCCGGTGGCATGCCGTGCCATGCCGGTGCCATACCGTGCCATGCCGTGCCATGCCGGTGCCATGCCGTGCCATGCCGGTGCCATGCCGTGCCATGCCGGTGCCATGCCGTGCCATGCCGGTGCCATGCCGTGCCATGCCGGTGCCATGCCGTGCCATGCCGGTGCCATGCCGGTGCCATGCCGTGCCATGCCGGTGCCATGCCGTGCCATGCCGGTGCCATGCCGTGCCATGCCGGTGCCATGCCGTGCCATGCCGGTGCCATGCCGTGCCATGCCGGTGCCATGCCGTGCCATGCCGGTGCCATGCCGTGCCATGCCGGTGCCATGCCGTGCCATGCCGGTGCCATGCCGTGCCATGCCGGTGCCATGCCGTGCCATGCCGGTGCCATGCCGTGCCATGCCGGTGCCATGCCGTGCCATGCCGGTGCCATGCCGTGCCATGCCGGTGCCATGCCGTGCCATGCCGGTGCCATGCCGTGCCATGCCGGTGCCATGCCGTGCCATGCCGGTGCCATGCCGTGCCATGCCGGTGCCATGCCGTGCCATGCCGGTGCCATGCCGTGCCATGCCGGTGCCATGCCGTGCCATGCCGGTGCCATGCCGTGCCATGCCGGTGCCATGCCGTGCCATGCCGGTGCCATGCCGTGCCATGCCGGTGCCATGCCGTGCCATGCCGGTGCCATGCCGTGCCATGCCGTGCCATGCCGTGCCATGCCGTGCCATGCCGTGCCATGCCGTGCCATGCCGTGCCATGCCGTGCCATGCCATTCCATGCCATTCCATGCCATTCCATGTTATTCCATGCCATTCCATGCCATTCCATGCCATTCCATGCCATTCCATGCCATTCCATGCCATTCCATGCCATTCCATGCCATTCCATGTCATTCCATGCCATTCCATGTCATTCCATGCCATGCCGGTGCCATGCCGTGCCATGCCGGTGCCATGCCGTGCCATGCCGGTGCCATGCCGTGCCATGCCGGTGCCATGCCGTGCCATGCCGGTGCCATGCCGTGCCATGCCGGTGCCATGCCGTGCCATGCCGGTGCCATGCCGTGCCAAGCCGTGCCATGCCGTGCCATGCCGTGCCATGCCGTGCCATGCCGTGCCATGCCGGTGCCATGCCGTGCCATGCCGGTGCCATGCCGTGCTATGCCGTGCCATGCCGTGCTATGCCGTGCCATGCCGGTGCCATGCCGTGCCATGCCGGTGCCATGCCGTGCCATGCCGGTGCCATGCCGTGCCATGCCGGCGCCATGCCGTGCCATGCCGTGCCATGCCGTGCCATGCCGTGCCATGCCGTGCCATGCGGTGCCATGCCATTCCATGCCATTCCATGCCATTCCATGCCATTCCATGCCATTCCATGCCATTCCATGACATTCCATGCCATTCAATGCCGTGCCATGCCGGTGCCATGCCGTGCCATGCCGGTGCCATGCCGTGCCATGCCGGTGCCATGCCGTGCCATGCCGGTGCCATGCCGTGCCATGCCGGTGCCATGCCGTGCCATGCCGGTGCCATGCCGTGCCATGCCGGTGCCATGCCGTGCCATGCCGTGCCATGCCGGTGCCATGCCGTGCCATGCCGGTGCCATGCCGTGCCATGCCGGTGCCATGCCGTGCCATGCCGTGCCATGCCGGTGCCATGCCGTGCCATGCCGGTGCCATGCCGTGCCATGCCGGTGCCATGCCGTGCCATGCCGGTGCCATGCCGTGCCATGCCGTGCCATGCCGTGCCATGCCGGTGCCATGCGGTGCCATGCCATTCCATGCCATTCCATGTCATTCCATGCCATTCCATGTCATTCCATGCCATTCCATGCCATTCCATGCCATTCCATGCCATTCCATGCCATTCCATGCCATTCCATGCCATTCCATGCCATTCCATGCCATTCCATGCCATTCCATGCCATTCCATGCCATTCCATGCCATTCCATGCCATTCCATGCCATTCCATGCCATTCCATGCCATTCCATGCCATTCCATGCCATTCCATGCCATTCCATGCCATTCCATGCCATTCCATGCCATTCCATGCCATTCCATGCCATTCCATGCCATTCCATGCCATTCCATGCCATTCCATGCCATTCCATGCCATTCCATGCCATTCCATGCCATTCCATGCCATTCCATGCCATTCCATGCCATTCCATGCCATTCCATGCCATTCCATGCCATTCCATGCCATTCCATGCCATTCCATGCCATTCCATGCCATTCCATGCCATTCCATGCCATTCCATGCCATTCCATGCCATTCCATGCCATTCCATGCCATTCCATGCCATTCCATGCCATTCCATGCCATTCCATGCCATTCCATGCCATTCCATGCCATTCCATGCCATTCCATGCCATTCCATGCCATTCCATGCCATTCCATGCCATTCCATGCCATTCCATGCCATTCCATGCCATTCCATGCCATTCCATGCCATTCCATGCCATTCCATGCCATTCCATGCCATTCCATGCCATTCCATGCCATTCCATGCCATTCCATGCCATTCCATGCCATTCCATGCCATTCCATGCCATTCCATGCCATTCCATGCCATTCCATGCCATTCCATGCCATTCCATGCCATTCCATGCCATTCCATGCCATTCCATGCCATTCCATGCCATTCCATGCCGTGCCATGCCATTCCATGCCGTGCCATGCCATTCCATGCAGTGCCATGCCGGTGCCATGCCGTGCCGTGCCGGTGCCATGCCGTGCCATGCCGGTGCCATGCCGTGCCATGCCGGTGCCATGCTGTGCCATGCCGGTGCCATGCCGTGCCATGCCGGTGCCATGCCGTGCCATGCCGGTGCCATGCCGTGCCATGCCGGTACCATGCCGTGCCATGCCGGTGCCATGCCGTGCCATGCCGGTGCCATGCCGTGCCATGCCGGTGCCATGCCGTGCCATGCCGTGCCATGCCGGTGCCATGCCGTGCCATGCCGGTGCCATGCCGTGCCATGCCGGTGCCATGCCGGTGCCATGCCATTCCATGCCATTCCATGCCATTCCATGCCATTCCATGCCATTCCATGCCATTCCATGCCATTCCATGCCATTCCATGCCATTCCATGCCATTCCATGCCATTCCATGCCATTCCATGCCATTCCATGCCATTCCATGCCATTCCATGCCATTCCATGCCATTCCATGCCATTCCATGCCATTCCATGCCATTCAATGCCGTGCCATGCCGTGCCATGCCGTGCCATGCGGTGCCATGCCATTCCATGCCATTCCATGCCATTCCATGCCATTCCATGCCATTCCATGCCATTCAATGCCGTGCCATGCCGTGCCATGCCGGTGCCATGCCGTGCCATGCCGGTGCCATGCCGTGCCATGCCGGTGCCATGCCGTGCTATGCCGTGCCATGCCGGTGCCATGCCGTGCCATGCCGGTGCCATGCCGTGCCATGCCGGTGCCATGCCGTGCCATGCCGGTGCCATGCCGTGCCATGCCGTGCCATGCCGTGCCATGCCGTGCCATGCCGTGCCATGCCGTGCCATGCCGTGCCATGCCGTGCCATGCGGTGCCATGCCATTCCATGCCATTCCATGCCATTCCATGCCATTCCATGCCATTCCATGCCATTCCATGCCATTCCATGCCATTCCATGCCATTCAATGCCGTGCCATGCCGTGCCATGCCGGTGCCATGCCGTGCCATGCCGGTGCCATGCCGTGCCATGCCGGTGCCATGCCGTGCCATGCCGGTGCCATGCCGTGCCATGCCGGTGCCATGCCGTGCCATGCCGGTGCCATGCCGTGCCATGCCGTGCCATGCCGGTGCCATGCCGTGCCATGCCGGTGCCATGCCGTGCTATGCCGTGCCATGCCGGTGCCATGCCGTGCCATGCCGGTGCCATGCCGTGCCATGCCGGTGCCATGCCGTGCCATGCCGTGCCATGCGGTGCCATGCCATTCCATGCCATTCCATGCCATTCCATGCCATTCCATGCCATTCCATGCCATTCCATGTCATTCCATGCCATTCCATGCCATTCCATGCCATTCCATGCCATTCCATGCCATTCAATGCCGTGCCATGCCGTGCCATGCCGGTGCCATGCCGTGCCATGCCGGTGCCATGCCGTGCCATGCCGGTGCCATGCCGTGCCATGCCGGTGCCATGCCGTGCCATGCCGGTGCCATGCCGTGCCATGCCGGTGCCATGCCGTGCCATGCCGGTGCCATGCCGTGCCATGCCGGTGCCATGCCGTGCCATGCCGGTGCCATGCCGTGCCATGCCGGTACCATGCCGTGCCATGCCGGTGCCATGCCGTGCCATGCCGGTGCCATGCCGTGCCATGCCGGTGCCATGCCGTGCCATGCCGTGCCATGCCGGTGCCATGCCGTGCCATGCCGGTGCCATGCCGTGCCATGCCGGTGCCATGCCGTGCCATGCCGGTGCCATGCCGTGCCATGCCGGTGCCATGCCGTGCCATGCCGGTGCCATGCCGTGCCATGCCGGTGCCATGCCGTGCCATGCCGGTGCCATGCCGTGCCATGCCGGTGCCATGCCGTGCCATGCCGGTGACATGCCGTGCCATGCCGGTGCCATGCCGTGCCATGCCGGTGCCATGCCGTGCCATGCCGGTGCCATGCCGTGCCATGCCGGTGCCATGCCGTGCCATGCCGGTGCCATGCCGTGCCATGCCGGTGCCATGCCGTGCCATGCCGGTGCCATGCCGTGCCATGCCGGTGCCATGCCGTGCCATGCCGGTGCCATGCCGTGCCATGCCGGTGCCATGCCGTGCCATGCCGGTGCCATGCCGTGCCATGCCGTGCCATGCCGGTGCCATGCCGTGCCATGCCGGTGCCATGCCGTGCCATGCCGGTGCCATGCCGTGCCATGCCGGTGCCATGCCGTGCCATGCCGGTGCCATGGCGGTGCCATGCCGTGCCATGCCGGTGCCATGCCGTGCCATGCCGGTGCCATGCCGTGCCATGCCGTGCCATGCCGTGCCATGCCGTGCCATCCCGTGCCATGCCGTGCCATGCCGTGCCATGCCGTGCCATGCCGTGCCATGCCGTGCCATGCCGTGCCATGCCGTGCCATGCCGTGCCATGCCGTGCCATGCCGTGCCATGCCGTGCCATGCGGTGCCATGCCATTCCATGCCATTCCATGCCATTCCATGCCATTCCATGCCATTCCATGCCATTCCATGCCATTCCATGCCATTCCATGCCATTCCATGCCATTCCATGTCATTCCATGCCATTCCATGTCATTCCATGCCATGCCGGTGCCATGCCGTGCCATGCCGTGCCATGCCGTGCCATGCCGGTGCCATGCCGTGCCATGCCGGTGCCATGCCGTGCCATGCCGGTGCCATGCCGTGCCATGCCGGTGCCATGCCGTGCCATGCCGTGCCATGCCGGTGGCATGCCGTGCCATGCCGGTGCCATACCGTGCCATGCCGTGCCATGCCGGTGCCATGCCATTCCATGCCATTCCATGCCATTCCATGCCATTCCATGCCATTCCATGCCATTCCATGCCATTCCATGCCATTCCATGCCATTCCATGCCATTCCATGCCATTCCATGCCATTCCATGCCATTCCATGCCATTCCATGCCATTCCATGCCATTCCATGCCATTCCATGCCATTCCATGCCATTCCATGCCATTCCATGCCATTCCATGCCATTCCATGCCATTCCATGCCATTCCATGCCATTTCATGCCATTCCATGCCATTCCATGCCATTCCATGCCATTCCATGCCATTCCATGCCATTCCATGCCATTCAATGCCGTGCCATGCCGTGCCATGCCGTGCCATGCGGTGCCATGCCATTCCATGCCATTCCATGCCATTCCATGCCATTCCATGCCATTCCATGCCATTCAATGCCGTGCCATGCCGTGCCATGCCGGTGCCATGCCGTGCCATGCCGGTGCCATGCCGTGCTATGCCGTGCCATGCCGGTGCCATGCCGTGCCATGCCGGTGCCATGCCGTGCCATGCCGGTGCCATGCCGTGCCATGCCGGTGCCATGCCGTGCCATGCCGGTGCCATGCCGTGCCATGCCGTGCCATGCCGTGCCATGCCGTGCCATGCCGTGCCATGCCGTGCCATGCCGTGCCATGCCGTGCCATGCCGTGCCATGCGGTGCCATGCCATTCCATGCCATTCCATGCCATTCCATGCCATTCCATGCCATTCCATGCCATTCCATGCCATTCAATGCCGTGCCATGCCGTGCCATGCCGGTGCCATGCCGTGCCATGCCGTGCCATGCCGGTGCCATGCCGTGCCATGCCGGTGCCATGCCGTGCCATGCCGGTGCCATGCCGTGCCATGCCGGTGCCATGCCGTGCCATGCCGGTGCCATGCCGTGCCATGCCGTGCCATGCCGGTGCCATGCCGTGCCATGCCGGTGCCATGCCGTGCTATGCCGTGCCATGCCGGTGCCATGCCGTGCCATGCCGGTGCCATGCCGTGCCATGCCGGTGCCATGCCGTGCCATGCCGTGCCATGCGGTGCCATGCCATTCCATGCCATTCCATGCCATTCCATGCCATTCCATGCCATTCCATGCCATTCCATGTCATTCCATGCCATTCCATGCCATTCCATGCCATTCCATGCCATTCCATGCCATTCAATGCCGTGCCATGCCGTGCCATGCCGGTGCCATGCCGTGCCATGCCGGTGACATGCCGTGCCATGCCGGTGCCATGCCGTGCCATGCCGGTGCCATGCCGTGCCATGCCGGTGCCATGCCGTGCCATGCCGGTGCCATGCCGTGCCATGCCGGTGCCATGCCGTGCCATGCCGGTGCCATGCCGTGCCATGCCGGTGCCATGCCGTGCCATGCCGGTGCCATGCCGTGCCATGCCGGTGCCATGCCGTGCCATGCCGGTGCCATGCCGTGCCATGCCGGTGCCATGCCGTGCCATGCCGTGCCATGCCGTGCCATGCCGTGCCATGCCGTGCCATGCCGTGCCATGCCGTGCCATGCGGTGCCATGCCATTCCATGCCATTCCATGCCATTCCATGCCATTCCATGCCATTCCATGCCATTCAATGCCGTGCCATGCCGTGCCATGCCGGTGCCATGCCGTGCCATGCCGGTGCCATGCCGTGCTATGCCGTGCCATGCCGGTGCCATGCCGTGCCATGCCGGTGCCATGCCGTGCCATGCCGGTGCCATGCCGTGCCATGCCGGTGCCATGCCGTGCCATGCCGGTGCCATGCCGTGCCATGCCGTGCCATGCCGTGCCATGCCGTGCCATGCCGTGCCATGCCGTGCCATGCCGTGCCATGCCGTGCCATGCCGTGCCATGCGGTGCCATGCCATTCCATGCCATTCCATGCCATTCCATGCCATTCCATGCCATTCCATGCCATTCCATGCCATTCCATGCCATTCCATGCCATTCAATGCCGTGCCATGCCGTGCCATGCCGGTGCCATGCCGTGCCATGCCGTGCCATGCCGGTGCCATGCCGTGCCATGCCGGTGCCATGCCGTGCCATGCCGGTGCCATGCCGTGCCATGCCGGTGCCATGCCGTGCCATGCCGGTGCCATGCCGTGCCATGCCGTGCCATGCCGGTGCCATGCCGTGCCATGCCGGTGCCATGCCGTGCTATGCCGTGCCATGCCGGTGCCATGCCGTGCCATGCCGGTGCCATGCCGTGCCATGCCGGTGCCATGCCGTGCCATGCCGTGCCATGCGGTGCCATGCCATTCCATGCCATTCCATGCCATTCCATGCCATTCCATGCCATTCCATGCCATTCCATGTCATTCCATGCCATTCCATGCCATTCCATGCCATTCCATGCCATTCCATGCCATTCAATGCCGTGCCATGCCGTGCCATGCCGGTGCCATGCCGTGCCATGCCGGTGACATGCCGTGCCATGCCGGTGCCATGCCGTGCCATGCCGGTGCCATGCCGTGCCATGCCGGTGCCATGCCGTGCCATGCCGGTGCCATGCCGTGCCATGCCGGTGCCATGCCGTGCCATGCCGGTGCCATGCCGTGCCATGCCGGTGCCATGCCGTGCCATGCCGGTGCCATGCCGTGCCATGCCGGTGCCATGCCGTGCCATGCCGGTGCCATGCCGTGCCATGCCGGTGCCATGCCGTGCCATGCCGTGCCATGCCGTGCCATGCCGTGCCATGCCGTGCCATGCCGTGCCATGCCGTGCCATGCCGTGCCATGCCGTGCCATGCCGTGCCATGCCGTGCCATGCCGTGCCATGTCATTCCATGCCATTCCATGCCATTCCATGCCATTCCATGCCATTCCATGCCATTCCATGCCATTCCATGTCATTCCATGCCATTCCATGTCATTCCATGCCATGCCGGTGCCATGCCGTGCCATGCCGTGCCATGCCGTGCCATGCCGGTGCCATGCCGTGCCATGCCGGTGCCATGCCGTGCCATGCCGGTGCCATGCCGTGCCATGCCGGTGCCATGCCGTGCCATGCCGGCGCCATGCCGTGCCATGCCGGTTCCATGCCGTGCCATGCCGTGCCATGCCGGTGGCATGCCGTGCCATGCCGGTGCCATACCGTGCCATGCCGTGCCATGCCGGTGCCATGCCATTCCATGCCATTCCATGCCATTCCATGCCATTCCATGCCATTCCATGCCATTCCATGCCATTCCATGCCATTCCATGCCATTCCATGCCATTCCATGCCATTCCATGCCATTCCATGCCATTCCATGCCATTCCATGCCATTCCATGCCATTCCATGCCATTCCATGCCATTCCATGCCATTCCATGCCATTCCATGCCATTCCATGCCATTCCATGCCATTCCATGCCATTCCATGCCATTCCATGCCATTCCATGCCATTCAATGCCGTGCCATGCCGTGCCATGCCGTGCCATGCCGTGCCATGCCGTGCCATGCCGTGCCATGCCGTGCCATGCCGTGCCATGCCGTGCCATGCCGTGCCATGCCGTGCCATGCCGTGCCATGCCGTGCCATGCCGTGCCATGCCGTGCCATGCCGGTGCCATGCCGTGCCATGCCGGTGCCATGCCGTGCCATGCCGGTGCCATGCCGTGCCATGCCGGTGCCATGCCGTGCCATGCCGGTGCCATGCCGTGCCATGCCGTGCCATGCCGGTGCCATGCCGTGCCATGCCGGTGCCATGCCGTGCCATGCCGGTGCCATGCCGTGCTATGCCGTGCCATGCCGGTGCCATGCCGTGCCATGCCGGTGCCATGCCGTGCCATGCCGGTGCCATGCCGTGCCATGCCGTGCCATGCCGTGCCATGCCGTGCCATGCCGTGCCATGCGGTGCCATGCCATTCCATGCCATTCCATGTCATTCCATGCCATTCCATGCCATTCCATGCCATTCCATGCCATTCCATGCCATTCAATGCCGTGTCATGCCGTGCCATGCCGGTGCCATGCCGTGCCATGCCGGTGCCATGCCGTGCCATGCCGGTGCCATGCCGTGCCATGCCGGTGCCATGCCGTGCCATGCCGGTGCCATGCCGTGCCATGCCGGTGCCATGCCGTGCCATGCCGGTGCCATGCCGGTGCCATGCCGTGCCATGCCGTGCCATGCCGGTGCCATGCCGTGCCATGCCGGTGCCATGCCGTGCTATGCCGTGCCATGCCGGTGCCATGCCGTGCCATGCCGGTGCCATGCCGTGCCATGCCGGTGCCATGCCGTGCCATGCCGGTGCCATGCCGTGCCATGCCGTGCCATGCCGTGCCATGCCGTGCCATGCCGTGCCATGCCGTGCCATGCCGTGCCATGCCGTGCCATGCGGTGCCATGCCATTCCATGCCATTCCATGCCATTCCATGCCATTCCATGCCATTCCATGCCATTCCATGCCATTCCATGCCATTCCATGCCATTCAATGCCGTGCCATGCCGTGCCATGCCGGTGCCATGCCGTGCCATGCCGGTGCCATGCCGTGCCATGCCGGTGCCATGCCGTGCCATGCCGGTGCCATGCCGGTGCCATGCCGTGCCATGCCGGTGCCATGCCGTGCCATGCCGGTGCCATGCCGTGCCATGCCGGTGCCATGCCGTGCCATGCCGGTGCCATGCCGTGCCATGCCGTGCCATGCCGTGCCATGCCGTGCCATGCCGTGCCATGCCGTGCCATGCGGTGCCATGCCATTCCATGCCATTCCATGCCATTCCATGTCATTCCATGCCATTCCATGCCATTCCATGCCATTCCATGCCATTCCATGCCATTCAATGCCGTGCCATGCCGTGCCATGCCGGTGCCATGCCGTGCCATGCCGGTGCCATGCCGTGCCATGCCGGTGCCATGCCGTGCCATGCCGGTGCCATGCCGTGCCATGCCGGTGCCATGCCGTGCCATGCCGGTGCCATGCCGTGCCATGCCGTGCCATGCCGTGCCATGCCGGTGCCATGCCGTGCCATGCCGGTGCCATGCCGTGCCATGCCGGTGCCATGCCGTGCCATGCCGGTGCCATGCCGTGCCATGCCGGTGCCATGCCGTGCCATGCCGGTGCCATGCCGTGCCATGCCGGTGCCATGCCGTGCCATGCCGGTGCCATGCCGTGCCATGCCGGTGCCATGCCGTGCCATGCCGGTGCCATGCCGTGCCATGCCGGTGCCATGCCGGTGCCATGCCGTGCCATGCCGGTGCCATGCCGTGCCATGCCGGTGCCATGCCGTGCCATGCCGGTGCCATGCCGTGCCATGCCGGTGCCATGCCGTGCCATGCCGGTGCCATGCCGTGCCATGCCGGTGCCATGCCGTGCCATGCCGGTGCCATGTCGTGCCATGCCGGTGCCATGCCGTGCCATGCCGGTGCCATGCCGTGCCATGCCGGTGCCATGCCGTGCCATGCCGTGCCATGCCGTGCCATGCCGTGCCATGCCGTGCCATGCCGTGCCATGCCGTGCCATGCCGTGCCATGCCGTGCCATGCCGTGCCATGCCGTGCCATGCCGTGCCATGCCGTGCCATGCCGGGCCATGCCGTGCCATGCCGTGCCATGCCGTGCCATGCCGTGCCATGCCGTGCCATGCCGTGCCATGCCGTGCCATGCCGTGCCATGCCGTGCCATGCCGTGCCATGCCGTGCCATGCCGTGCCATGCCGTGCCATGCCGTGCCATGCGTGCCATGCCGTGCCATGCCGTGCCATGCCGTGCCATGCGGTGCCATGCCATTCCATGCCATTCCATGCCATTCCATGTCATTCCATGCCATTCCATGCCATTCCATGTCATTCCATGCCATTCCATGTCATTCCATGCCATGCCGGTTCCATGCCGTGCCATGCCGTGCCATGCCGTGCCATGCCGGTGCCATGCCGTGCCATGCCGGTGCCATGCCGTGCCATGCCGGTGCCATGCCGTGCCATGCCGTGCCATGCCGGTGGCATGCCGTGCCATGCCGGTGCCATGCCATTCCATGCCATTCCATGCCATTCCATGCCATTCCATGCCATTCCATGCCATTCCATGCCATTCCATGCCATTCCATGCCATTCCATGCCATTCCATGCCATTCCATGCCATTCCATGCCATTCCATGCCATTCCATGCCATTCCATGCCATTCCATGCCATTCCATGCCATTCCATGCCATTCCATGCCGTGCCATGCCGTGCCATGCCGTGCCATGCCATTCCATGCCATTCCATGCCATTCAATGCCGTGCCATGCCGTGCCATGCCGTGCCATGCCGTGCCATGCCGTGCCATGCCGTGCCATGCCGTGCCATGCCGTGCCATGCCGTGCCATGCCGTGCCATGCCGTGCCATGCCGTGCCATGCCGGTGCCATGCCGTGCCATGCCGGTGCCATGCCGTGCCATGCCGTGCCATGCCGGTGCCATGCCGTGCCATGCCGGTGCCATGCCGGTGCCATGCCGTGCTATGCCGTGCCATGCCGGTGCCATGCCGTGCCATGCCGGTGCCATGCCGTGCCATGCCGGTGCCATGCCGTGCCATGCCGTGCCATGCCGTGCCATGCCGTGCCATGCCGTGCCATGCGGTGCCATGCCATTCCATGCCATTCCATGCCATTCCATGCCATTCCATGTCATTCCATGCCATTCCATGCCATTCCATGCCATTCCATGCCATTCCATGCCATTCCATGCCATTCAATGCCGTGCCATGCCGTGCCATGCCGGTGCCATGCCGTGCCATGCCGGTGCCATGCCGGTGCCATGCCGTGCCATGCCGGTGCCATGCCGTGCCATGCCGGTGCCATGCCGTGCCATGCCGGTGCCATGCCGGTGCCATGCCGTGCCATGCCGTGCCATGCGGTGCCATGCCATTCCATGCCATTCCATGTCATTCCATGCCATTCCATGTCATTCCATGCCATTCCATGCCATTCCATGCCATTCCATGCCATTCCATGCCATTCCATGCCATTCCATGCCATTCCATGCCATTCCATGCCATTCCATGCCATTCCATGCCATTCCATGCCATTCCATGCCATTCCATGCCATTCCATGCCATTCCATGCCATTCCATGCCATTCCATGCCATTCCATGCCATTCCATGCCATTCCATGCCATTCCATGCCATTCCATGCCATTCCATGCCATTCCATGCCGTGCCATGCCATTCCATGCCGTGCCATGCCGGTGCCATGCCGTGCCATGCCGGTGCCATGCCGTGCCATGCCGGTGCCATGCCGTGCCATGCCGGTGCCATGCCGTGCCATGCCGGTGCCATGCCGTGCCATGCCGGTGCCATGCCGTGCCATGCCGGTGCCATGCCGTGCCATGCCGGTGCCATGCCGTGCCATGCCGGTGCCATGCCGTGCCATGCCGTGCCATGCCGTGCCATGCCGGTGCCATGCCGTGCCATGCCGTGCCATGCCGGTGGCATGCCGTGCCATGCCGGTGGCATGCCGTGCCATGCCGGTGCCATGCCGTGCCATGCCGGTGCCATGCCGTGCCATGCCGGTGCCATGCCGTGCCATGCCGGTGCCATGCCGTGCCATGCCGGTGCCATGCCGTGCCATGCCGGTGCCATGCCGTGCCATGCCGGTGCCATGCCGTGCCATGCCGGTGCCATGCCGTGCCATGCCGGTGCCATGCCGTGCCATGCCGGTGCCATGCCGTGCCATGCCGGTGCCATGCCGGTGCCATGCCGTGCCATGCCGGTGCCATGCCGTGCCATGCCGGTGCCATGCCGTGCCATGCCGGTGCCATGCCGTGCCATGCCGGTGCCATGGCGTGCCATGCCGGTGCCATGCCGTGCCATGCCGGTGCCATGCCGTGCCATGCCGGTGCCATGCCGTGCCATGCCGGTGCCATGCCGTGCCATGCCGGTGCCATGCCGTGCCATGCCGGTGCCATGCCGTGCCATGCCGTGCCATGCCGTGCCATGCCGTGCCATGCCGTGCCATGCCGTGCCATGCCGTGCCATGCCGTGCCATGCGGTGCCATGCCATTCCATGCCATTCCATGCCATTCCATGTCATTCCATGCCATTCCATGCCATTCCATGTCATTCCATGCCATTCCATGTCATTCCATGCCATGCCGGTTCCATGCCGTGCCATGCCGTGCCATGCCGTGCCATGCCGTGCCATGCCGTGCCATGCCGGTGCCATGCCGTGCCATGCCGGTGCCATGCCGTGCCATGCCGGTGCCATGCCGTGCCATGCCGTGCCATGCCGGTGGCATGCCGTGCCATGCCGGTGCCATACCGTGCCATGCCGTGCCATGCCGGTGCCATGCCATTCCATGCCATTCCATGCCATTCCATGCCATTCCATGCCATTCCATGCCATTCCATGCCATTCCATGCCATTCCATGCCATTCCATGCCATTCCATGCCATTCCATGCCATTCCATGCCATTCCATGCCATTCCATGCCATTCCATGCCATTCCATGCCATTCCATGCCATTCCATGCCATTCCATGCCATTCCATGCCATTCCATGCCATTCCATGCCATTCAATGCCGTGCCATGCCGGTGCCATGCCGTGCCATGCCGGTGCCATGCCGTGCCATGCGGTGCCATGCCATTCCATGCGGTGCCATGCCATTCCATGCGGTGCCATGCCATTCCATGCGGTGCCATGCCATTCCATGCCATTCCATGCCATTCCATGCCATTCCATGCCATTCCATGCCATTCCATGCCATTCCATGCCATTCCATGCCATTCCATGCCATTCCATGCCATTCCATGCCATTCCATGCCATTCCATGCCATTCCATGCCATTCAATGCCGGTTCCATGCCGTGCCATGCCGGTGCCATGCCGTGCCATGCCGGTGCCATGCCATGCCATGCCGCTGCCATGCCGTGCCATGCCGGTGCCATGCCGTGCCATGCCGGTGCCATGCCGTGCCATGCCGTGCCATGCCGGGCCATGCCATTCCATGCCATTCCATGCCAGTCCATGCCAGTCCATGCCATTCCATGCCATTCCATGCCACTCAATGCGGTGCCATGCCGTGCCATGCCGTGCCATTCCGTGCCATTCAATGCCATTCCATGCCATTCAATGCCGTGCCATGCCGTGCCATGCCGGTGCCATGCCGGTGCCATGCCGTGCCATGCCGGTGCCATGCCGTGCCATGCGGTGCCATGCCATTCCATGCCATTCCATGCCATTCCATGCCATTCCATGCCATTCCATGCCATTCCATGCCATTCCATGCCATTCCATGCCATTCCATGCCATTCCATGCCATTCCATGCCATTCCATGCCATTCCATGCCATTCCATGCCATTCCATGCCATTCCATGCCATTCCATGCCATTCCATGCCATTCCATGCCATTCCATGCCATTCCATGCCATTCCATGCCATTCCATGCCATTCCATGCCATTCCATGCCATTCCATGCCATTCCATGCCATTCCATGCCATTCCATGCCATTCCATGCCATTCCATGCCATTCCATGCCATTCCATGCCATTCAATGCCGTGCCATGCCGTGCCATGCCGTGCCATGCCGTGCCATGCCGTGCCATGCCGTGCCATGCCGTGCCATGCCGTGCCATGCCGTGCCATGCCGGTGCCATGCCGTGCCATGCCGGTGCCATGCCGTGCCATGCCGGTGCCATGCCGTGCCATGCCGGTGCCATGCCGTGCCATGCCGGTGCCATGCCGTGCCATGCCGTGCCATGCCGGTGCCATGCCGTGCCATGCCGGTGCCATGCCGTGCCATGCCGGTGCCATGCCGTGCTATGCCGTGCCATGCCGGTGCCATGCCGTGCCATGCCGGTGCCATGCCGTGCCATGCCGGTGCCATGCCGTGCCATGCCGTGCCATGCCGTGCCATGCCGTGCCATGCCGTGCCATGCGGTGCCATGCCATTCCATGCCATTCCATGTCATTCCATGCCATTCCATGCCATTCCATGCCATTCAATGCCGTGTCATGCCGTGCCATGCCGGTGCCATGCCGTGCCATGCCGGTGCCATGCCGTGCCATGCCGGTGCCATGCCGTGCCATGCCGGTGCCATGCCGTGCCATGCCGGTGCCATGCCGTGCCATGCCGGTGCCATGCCGTGCCATGCCGGTGCCATGCCGTGCCATGCCGGTGCCATGCCGGTGCCATGCCGGTGCCATGCCGTGCCATGCCGGTGCCATGCCGTGCCATGCCGGTGCCATGCCGTGCTATGCCGTGCCATGCCGGTGCCATGCCGTGCCATGCCGGTGCCATGCCGTGCCATGCCGGTGCCATGCCGTGCCATGCCGGTGCCATGCCGTGCCATGCCGTGCCATGCCGTGCCATGCCGTGCCATGCCGTGCCATGCCGTGCCATGCCGTGCCATGCGGTGCCATGCCATTCCATGCCATTCCATGCCATTCCATGCCATTCCATGCCATTCCATGCCATTCCATGCCATTCCATGCCATTCCATGCCATTCAATGCCGTGCCATGCCGTGCCATGCCGGTGCCATGCCGTGCCATGCCGGTGCCATGCCGTGCCATGCCGGTGCCATGCCGTGCCATGCCGGTGCCATGCCGGTGCCATGCCGTGCCATGCCGGTGCCATGCCGTGCCATGCCGGTGCCATGCCGTGCCATGCCGGTGCCATGCCGTGCCATGCCGTGCCATGCCGTGCCATGCCGTGCCATGCCGTGCCATGCCGTGCCATGCGGTGCCATGCCATTCCATGCCATTCCATGCCATTCCATGTCATTCCATGCCATTCCATGCCATTCCATGCCATTCCATGCCATTCCATGCCATTCAATGCCGTGCCATGCCGTGCCATGCCGGTGCCATGCCGTGCCATGCCGGTGCCATGCCGTGCCATGCCGGTGCCATGCCGTGCCATGCCGGTGCCATGCCGTGCCATGCCGGTGCCATGCCGTGCCATGCCGTGCCATGCCGTGCCATGCCGGTGCCATGCCGTGCCATGCCGGTGCCATGCCGTGCCATGCCGGTGCCATGCCGTGCCATGCCGGTGCCATGCCGTGCCATGCCGGTGCCATGCCGTGCCATGCCGGTGCCATGCCGTGCCATGCCGGTGCCATGCCGTGCCATGCCGGTGCCATGCCGTGCCATGCCGGTGCCATGCCGTGCCATGCCGGTGCCATGCCGTGCCATGCCGGTGCCATGCCGGTGCCATGCCGTGCCATGCCGGTGCCATGCCGTGCCATGCCGGTGCCATGCCGTGCCATGCCGGTGCCATGCCGTGCCATGCCGGTGCCATGCCGTGCCATGCCGGTGCCATGCCGTGCCATGCCGGTGCCATGTCGTGCCATGCCGGTGCCATGCCGTGCCATGCCGGTGCCATGCCGTGCCATGCCGGTGCCATGCCGTGCCATGCCGTGCCATGCCGTGCCATGCCGTGCCATGCCGTGCCATGCCGTGCCATGCCGTGCCATGCCGTGCCATGCCGTGCCATGCCGTGCCATGCCGTGCCATGCCGTGCCATGCCGGGCCATGCCGTGCCATGCCGTGCCATGCCGTGCCATGCCGTGCCATGCCGTGCCATGCCGTGCCATGCCGTGCCATGCCGTGCCATGCCGTGCCATGCCGTGCCATGCCGTGCCATGCCGTGCCATGCCGTGCCATGCCGTGCCATGCCGTGCCATGCCGTGCCATGCCGTGCCATGCCGTGCCATGCCGTGCCATGCCGTGCCATGCCGTGCCATGCCGTGCCATGCCGTGCCATGCCGTGCCATGCGGTGCCATGCCATTCCATGCCATTCCATGCCATTCCATGTCATTCCATGCCATTCCATGCCATTCCATGTCATTCCATGCCATTCCATGTCATTCCATGCCATGCCGGTTCCATGCCGTGCCATGCCGTGCCATGCCGTGCCATGCCGGTGCCATGCCGTGCCATGCCGGTGCCATGCCGTGCCATGCCGGTGCCATGCCGTGCCATGCCGTGCCATGCCGGTGGCATGCCGTGCCATGCCGGTGCCATGCCATTCCATGCCATTCCATGCCATTCCATGCCATTCCATGCCATTCCATGCCATTCCATGCCATTCCATGCCATTCCATGCCATTCCATGCCATTCCATGCCATTCCATGCCATTCCATGCCATTCCATGCCATTCCATGCCATTCCATGCCATTCCATGCCATTCCATGCCATTCCATGCCATTCCATGCCATTCCATGCCATTCCATGCCGTGCCATGCCGTGCCATGCCGTGCCATGCCATTCCATGCCATTCAATGCCGTGCCATGCCGTGCCATGCCGTGCCATGCCGTGCCATGCCGTGCCATGCCGTGCCATGCCGTGCCATGCCGTGCCATGCCGTGCCATGCCGTGCCATGCCGTGCCATGCCGTGCCATGCCGTGCCATGCCGGTGCCATGCCGTGCCATGCCGGTGCCATGCCGTGCCATGCCGTGCCATGCCGGTGCCATGCCGTGCCATGCCGGTGCCATGCCGGTGCCATGCCGTGCTATGCCGTGCCATGCCGGTGCCATGCCGTGCCATGCCGGTGCCATGCCGTGCCATGCCGGTGCCATGCCGTGCCATGCCGTGCCATGCCGTGCCATGCCGTGCCATGCCGTGCCATGCGGTGCCATGCCATTCCATGCCATTCCATGCCATTCCATGCCATTCCATGTCATTCCATGCCATTCCATGCCATTCCATGCCATTCCATGCCATTCCATGCCATTCCATGCCATTCCATGCCATTCAATGCCGTGCCATGCCGTGCCATGCCGGTGCCATGCCGTGCCATGCCGGTGCCATGCCGGTGCCATGCCGTGCCATGCCGGTGCCATGCCGTGCCATGCCGGTGCCATGCCGTGCCATGCCGGTGCCATGCCGGTGCCATGCCGTGCCATGCCGTGCCATGCGGTGCCATGCCATTCCATGCCATTCCATGTCATTCCATGCCATTCCATGCCATTCCATGCCATTCCATGCCATTCCATGCCATTCCATGCCATTCCATGCCATTCCATGCCATTCCATGCCATTCCATGCCATTCCATGCCATTCCATGCCATTCCATGCCATTCCATGCCATTCCATGCCATTCCATGCCATTCCATGCCATTCCATGCCATTCCATGCCATTCCATGCCATTCCATGCCATTCCATGCCATTCCATGCCATTCCATGCCATTCCATGCCATTCCATGCCATTCAATGCCGTGCCATGCCGGTGCCATGCCGTGCCATGCCGGTGCCATGCCGTGCCATGCGGTGCCATGCCATTCCATGCGGTGCCATGCCATTCCATGCGGTGCCATGCCATTCCATGCGGTGCCATGCCATTCCATGCCATTCCATGCCATTCCATGCCATTCCATGCCATTCCATGCCATTCCATGCCATTCCATGCCATTCCATGCCATTCCATGCCATTCCATGCCATTCCATGCCATTCCATGCCATTCCATGCCATTCCATGCCATTCCATGCCATTCAATGCCGGTTCCATGCCGTGCCATGCCGGTGCCATGCCGTGCCATGCCGGTGCCATGCCATGCCATGCCGCTGCCATGCCGTGCCATGCCGGTGCCATGCCGTGCCATGCCGGTGCCATGCCGTGCCATGCCGTGCCATGCCGGGCCATGCCATTCCATGCCATTCCATGCCAGTCCATGCCAGTCCATGCCATTCCATGCCATTCCATGCCACTCAATGCGGTGCCATGCCGTGCCATGCCGTGCCATTCCGTGCCATTCAATGCCATTCCATGCCATTCAATGCCGTGCCATGCCGTGCCATGCCGGTGCCATGCCGGTGCCATGCCGTGCCATGCCGGTGCCATGCCGTGCCATGCGGTGCCATGCCATTCCATGCCATTCCATGCCATTCCATGCCATTCCATGCCATTCCATGCCATTCCATGCCATTCCATGCCATTCCATGCCATTCCATGCCATTCCATGCCATTCCATGCCATTCCATGCCATTCCATGCCATTCCATGCCATTCCATGCCATTCCATGCCATTCCATGCCATTCCATGCCATTCCATGCCATTCCATGCCATTCCATGCCATTCCATGCCATTCCATGCCATTCCATGCCATTCCATGCCATTCCATGCCATTCCATGCCATTCCATGCCATTCCATGCCATTCCATGCCATTCCATGCCATTCCATGCCATTCAATGCCGTGCCATGCCGTGCCATGCCGTGCCATGCCGTGCCATGCCGTGCCATGCCGTGCCATGCCGTGCCATGCCGTGCCATGCCGTGCCATGCCGGTGCCATGCCGTGCCATGCCGGTGCCATGCCGTGCCATGCCGGTGCCATGCCGTGCCATGCCGGTGCCATGCCGTGCCATGCCGGTGCCATGCCGTGCCATGCCGGTGCCATGCCGTGCCATGCCGTGCCATGCCGGTGCCATGCCGTGCCATGCCGGTGCCATGCCGTGCCATGCCGGTGCCATGCCGTGCTATGCCGTGCCATGCCGGTGCCATGCCGTGCCATGCCGGTGCCATGCCGTGCCATGCCGGTGCCATGCCGTGCCATGCCGGTGCCATGCCGTGCCATGCCGGTGCCATGCCGTGCCATGCCGGTGCCATGCCGTGCCATGCCGGTGCCATGCCGTGCCATGCCGGTGCCATGCCGGTGCCATGCCGTGCCATGCCGTGCCATGCCGGTGCCATGCCGTGCCATGCCGGTGCCATGCCGTGCTATGCCGTGCCATGCCGGTGCCATGCCGTGCCATGCCGGTGCCATGCCGTGCCATGCCGGTGCCATGCCGTGCCATGCCGGTGCCATGCCGTGCCATGCCGTGCCATGCCGTGCCATGCCGTGCCATGCCGTGCCATGCCGTGCCATGCCGTGCCATGCGGTGCCATGCCATTCCATGCCATTCCATGCCATTCCATGCCATTCCATGCCATTCCATGCCATTCCATGCCATTCCATGCCATTCCATGCCATTCAATGCCGTGCCATGCCGTGCCATGCCGGTGCCATGCCGTGCCATGCCGGTGCCATGCCGTGCCATGCCGGTGCCATGCCGTGCCATGCCGGTGCCATGCCGGTGCCATGCCGTGCCATGCCGGTGCCATGCCGTGCCATGCCGGTGCCATGCCGTGCCATGCCGGTGCCATGCCGTGCCATGCCGGTGCCATGCCGTGCCATGCCGTGCCATGCCGTGCCATGCCGTGCCATGCCGTGCCATGCCGTGCCATGCGGTGCCATGCCATTCCATGCCATTCCATGCCATTCCATGTCATTCCATGCCATTCCATGCCATTCCATGCCATTCCATGCCATTCCATGCCATTCAATGCCGTGCCATGCCGTGCCATGCCGGTGCCATGCCGTGCCATGCCGGTGCCATGCCGTGCCATGCCGGTGCCATGCCGTGCCATGCCGGTGCCATGCCGTGCCATGCCGTGCCATGCCGTGCCATGCCGGTGCCATGCCGTGCCATGCCGGTGCCATGCCGTGCCATGCCGGTGCCATGCCGTGCCATGCCGGTGCCATGCCGTGCCATGCCGGTGCCATGCCGTGCCATGCCGGTGCCATGCCGTGCCATGCCGGTGCCATGCCGTGCCATGCCGGTGCCATGCCGTGCCATGCCGGTGCCATGCCGTGCCATGCCGGTGCCATGCCGGTGCCATGCCGTGCCATGCCGGTGCCATGCCGTGCCATGCCGGTGCCATGCCGTGCCATGCCGGTGCCATGCCGTGCCATGCCGGTGCCATGCCGTGCCATGCCGGTGCCATGCCGTGCCATGCCGGTGCCATGTCGTGCCATGCCGGTGCCATGCCGTGCCATGCCGGTGCCATGCCGTGCCATGCCGGTGCCATGCCGTGCCATGCCGTGCCATGCCGTGCCATGCCGTGCCATGCCGTGCCATGCCGTGCCATGCCGTGCCATGCCGTGCCATGCCGTGCCATGCCGTGCCATGCCGTGCCATGCCGTGCCATGCCGGGCCATGCCGTGCCATGCCGTGCCATGCCGTGCCATGCCGTGCCATGCCGTGCCATGCCGTGCCATGCCGTGCCATGCCGTGCCATGCCGTGCCATGCCGTGCCATGCCGTGCCATGCCGTGCCATGCCGTGCCATGCCGTGCCATGCCGTGCCATGCCGTGCCATGCCGTGCCATGCCGTGCCATGCCGTGCCATGCCGTGCCATGCCGTGCCATGCCGTGCCATGCCGTGCCATGCCGTGCCATGCCGTGCCATGCCGTGCCATGCCGTGCCATGCGGTGCCATGCCATTCCATGCCATTCCATGCCATTCCATGTCATTCCATGCCATTCCATGTCATTCCATGCCATTCCATGCCATTCCATGTCATTCCATGCCATTCCATGTCATTCCATGCCATGCCGGTTCCATGCCGTGCCATGCCGTGCCATGCCGTGCCATGCCGGTGCCATGCCGTGCCATGCCGGTGCCATGCCGTGCCATGCCGGTGCCATGCCGTGCCATGCCGTGCCATGCCGGTGGCATGCCGTGCCATGCCGGTGCCATGCCATTCCATGCCATTCATGCCATTCCATGCCATTCCATGCCATTCCATGCCATTCCATGCCATTCCATGCCATTCCATGCCATTCCATGCCATTCCATGCCATTCCATGCCATTCCATGCCATTCCATGCCATTCCATGCCATTCCATGCCATTCCATGCCATTCCATGCCATTCCATGCCATTCCATGCCATTCCATGCCATTCCATGCCATTCCATGCCATTCCATGCCATTCCATGCCGTGCCATGCCGTGCCATGCCGTGCCATGCCATTCCATGCCATTCCATGCCATTCAATGCCGTGCCATGCCGTGCCATGCCGTGCCATGCCGTGCCATGCCGTGCCATGCCGTGCCATGCCGTGCCATGCCGTGCCATGCCGTGCCATGCCGTGCCATGCCGTGCCATGCCGTGCCATGCCGTGCCATGCCGGTGCCATGCCGTGCCATGCCGGTGCCATGCCGTGCCATGCCGTGCCATGCCGGTGCCATGCCGTGCCATGCCGGTGCCATGCCGGTGCCATGCCGTGCTATGCCGTGCCATGCCGGTGCCATGCCGTGCCATGCCGGTGCCATGCCGTGCCATGCCGGTGCCATGCCGTGCCATGCCGTGCCATGCCGTGCCATGCCGTGCCATGCCGTGCCATGCGGTGCCATGCCATTCCATGCCATTCCATGCCATTCCATGCCATTCCATGTCATTCCATGCCATTCCATGCCATTCCATGCCATTCCATGCCATTCCATGCCATTCCATGCCATTCCATGCCATTCCATGCCATTCCATGCCATTCAATGCCGTGCCATGCCGTGCCATGCCGGTGCCATGCCGTGCCATGCCGGTGCCATGCCGGTGCCATGCCGTGCCATGCCGGTGCCATGCCGTGCCATGCCGGTGCCATGCCGTGCCATGCCGGTGCCATGCCGGTGCCATGCCGTGCCATGCCGTGCCATGCGGTGCCATGCCATTCCATGCCATTCCATGTCATTCCATGCCATTCCATGTCATTCCATGCCATTCCATGCCATTCCATGCCATTCCATGCCATTCCATGCCATTCCATGCCATTCCATGCCATTCCATGCCATTCCATGCCATTCCATGCCATTCCATGCCATTCCATGCCATTCCATGCCATTCCATGCCATTCCATGCCATTCCATGCCATTCCATGCCATTCCATGCCATTCCATGCCATTCCATGCCATTCCATGCCATTCCATGCCATTCCATGCCATTCCATGCCATTCCATGCCATTCCATGCCATTCCATGCCGTGCCATGCCATTCCATGCCGTGCCATGCCGGTGCCATGCCGTGCCATGCCGGTGCCATGCCGTGCCATGCCGGTGCCATGCCGTGCCATGCCGGTGCCATGCCGTGCCATGCCGGTGCCATGCCGTGCCATGCCGGTGCCATGCCGTGCCATGCCGGTGCCATGCCGTGCCATGCCGGTGCCATGCCGTGCCATGCCGTGCCATGCCGTGCCATGCCGGTGCCATGCCGTGCCATGCCGTGCCATGCCGGTGGCATGCCGTGCCATGCCGGTGGCATGCCGTGCCATGCCGGTGCCATGCCGTGCCATGCCGGTGCCATGCCGTGCCATGCCGGTGCCATGCCGTGCCATGCCGGTGCCATGCCGTGCCATGCCGGTGCCATGCCGTGCCATGCCGGTGCCATGCCGTGCCATGCCGGTGCCATGCCGTGCCATGCCGGTGCCATGCCGTGCCATGCCGGTGCCATGCCGGTGCCATGCCGTGCCATGCCGGTGCCATGCCGTGCCATGCCGGTGCCATGCCGTGCCATGCCGGTGCCATGCCGTGCCATGCCGGTGCCATGGCGTGCCATGCCGGTGCCATGCCGTGCCATGCCGGTGCCATGCCGTGCCATGCCGGTGCCATGCCGTGCCATGCCGGTGCCATGCCGTGCCATGCCGGTGCCATGCCGTGCCATGCCGGTGCCATGCCGTGCCATGCCGTGCCATGCCGTGCCATGCCGTGCCATGCCGTGCCATGCCGTGCCATGCCGTGCCATGCCGTGCCATGCGGTGCCATGCCATTCCATGCCATTCCATGCCGTGCCATGCCGTGCCATGCCGTGCCATGCCGTGCCATGCCGGTGCCATGCCGTGCTATGCCGTGCCATGCCGGTGCCATGCCGTGCCATGCCGGTGCCATGCCGTGCCATGCCGGTGCCATGCCGTGCCATGCCGTGCCATGCCGTGCCATGCCGTGCCATGCCGTGCCATGCGGTGCCATGCCATTCCATGCCATTCCATGTCATTCCATGCCATTCCATGCCATTCCATGCCATTCCATGCCATTCCATGCCATTCAATGCCGTGTCATGCCGTGCCATGCCGGTGCCATGCCGTGCCATGCCGGTGCCATGCCGTGCCATGCCGGTGCCATGCCGTGCCATGCCGGTGCCATGCCGTGCCATGCCGGTGCCATGCCGTGCCATGCCGGTGCCATGCCGTGCCATGCCGGTGCCATGCCGGTGCCATGCCGTGCCATGCCGTGCCATGCCGGTGCCATGCCGTGCCATGCCGGTGCCATGCCGTGCTATGCCGTGCCATGCCGGTGCCATGCCGTGCCATGCCGGTGCCATGCCGTGCCATGCCGGTGCCATGCCGTGCCATGCCGGTGCCATGCCGTGCCATGCCGTGCCATGCCGTGCCATGCCGTGCCATGCCGTGCCATGCCGTGCCATGCCGTGCCATGCGGTGCCATGCCATTCCATGCCATTCCATGCCATTCCATGCCATTCCATGCCATTCCATGCCATTCCATGCCATTCCATGCCATTCCATGCCATTCCATGCCATTCAATGCCGTGCCATGCCGTGCCATGCCGGTGCCATGCCGTGCCATGCCGGTGCCATGCCGTGCCATGCCGGTGCCATGCCGTGCCATGCCGGTGCCATGCCGGTGCCATGCCGTGCCATGCCGGTGCCATGCCGTGCCATGCCGGTGCCATGCCGTGCCATGCCGGTGCCATGCCGTGCCATGCCGGTGCCATGCCGTGCCATGCCGTGCCATGCCGTGCCATGCCGTGCCATGCCGTGCCATGCCGTGCCATGCGGTGCCATGCCATTCCATGCCATTCCATGCCATTCCATGTCATTCCATGCCATTCCATGCCATTCCATGCCATTCCATGCCATTCCATGCCATTCAATGCCGTGCCATGCCGTGCCATGCCGGTGCCATGCCGTGCCATGCCGGTGCCATGCCGTGCCATGCCGGTGCCATGCCGTGCCATGCCGGTGCCATGCCGTGCCATGCCGGTGCCATGCCGTGCCATGCCGTGCCATGCCGTGCCATGCCGGTGCCATGCCGTGCCATGCCGGTGCCATGCCGTGCCATGCCGGTGCCATGCCGTGCCATGCCGGTGCCATGCCGTGCCATGCCGGTGCCATGCCGTGCCATGCCGGTGCCATGCCGTGCCATGCCGGTGCCATGCCGTGCCATGCCGGTGCCATGCCGTGCCATGCCGGTGCCATGCCGTGCCATGCCGGTGCCATGCCGGTGCCATGCCGTGCCATGCCGGTGCCATGCCGTGCCATGCCGGTGCCATGCCGTGCCATGCCGGTGCCATGCCGTGCCATGCCGGTGCCATGCCGTGCCATGCCGGTGCCATGCCGTGCCATGCCGGTGCCATGTCGTGCCATGCCGGTGCCATGCCGTGCCATGCCGGTGCCATGCCGTGCCATGCCGGTGCCATGCCGTGCCATGCCGTGCCATGCCGTGCCATGCCGTGCCATGCCGTGCCATGCCGTGCCATGCCGTGCCATGCCGTGCCATGCCGTGCCATGCCGTGCCATGCCGTGCCATGCCGTGCCATGCCGTGCCATGCCGGGCCATGCCGTGCCATGCCGTGCCATGCCGTGCCATGCCGTGCCATGCCGTGCCATGCCGTGCCATGCCGTGCCATGCCGTGCCATGCCGTGCCATGCCGTGCCATGCCGTGCCATGCCGTGCCATGCCGTGCCATGCCGTGCCATGCCGTGCCATGCCGTGCCATGCCGTGCCATGCCGTGCCATGCCGTGCCATGCCGTGCCATGCCGTGCCATGCCGTGCCATGCGGTGCCATGCCATTCCATGCCATTCCATGCCATTCCATGTCATTCCATGCCATTCCATGTCATTCCATGCCATTCCATGCCATTCCATGTCATTCCATGCCATTCCATGTCATTCCATGCCATGCCGGTTCCATGCCGTGCCATGCCGTGCCATGCCGTGCCATGCCGGTGCCATGCCGTGCCATGCCGGTGCCATGCCGTGCCATGCCGGTGCCATGCCGTGCCATGCCGTGCCATGCCGGTGGCATGCCGTGCCATGCCGGTGCCATGCCATTCCATGCCATTCCATGCCATTCCATGCCATTCCATGCCATTCCATGCCATTCCATGCCATTCCATGCCATTCCATGCCATTCCATGCCATTCCATGCCATTCCATGCCATTCCATGCCATTCCATGCCATTCCATGCCATTCCATGCCATTCCATGCCATTCCATGCCATTCCATGCCATTCCATGCCATTCCATGCCATTCCATGCCATTCCATGCCGTGCCATGCCGTGCCATGCCGTGCCATGCCATTCCATGCCATTCCATGCCATTCAATGCCGTGCCATGCCGTGCCATGCCGTGCCATGCCGTGCCATGCCGTGCCATGCCGTGCCATGCCGTGCCATGCCGTGCCATGCCGTGCCATGCCGTGCCATGCCGTGCCATGCCGTGCCATGCCGTGCCATGCCGTGCCATGCCGGTGCCATGCCGTGCCATGCCGTGCCATGCCGGTGCCATGCCGTGCCATGCCGGTGCCATGCCGGTGCCATGCCGTGCTATGCCGTGCCATGCCGGTGCCATGCCGTGCCATGCCGGTGCCATGCCGTGCCATGCCGGTGCCATGCCGTGCCATGCCGTGCCATGCCGTGCCATGCCGTGCCATGCCGTGCCATGCGGTGCCATGCCATTCCATGCCATTCCATGCCATTCCATGCCATTCCATGTCATTCCATGCCATTCCATGCCATTCCATGCCATTCCATGCCATTCCATGCCATTCCATGCCATTCCATGCCATTCAATGCCGTGCCATGCCGTGCCATGCCGGTGCCATGCCGTGCCATGCCGGTGCCATGCCGGTGCCATGCCGTGCCATGCCGGTGCCATGCCGGTGCCATGCCGGTGCCATGCCGTGCCATGCCGGTGCCATGCCGGTGCCATGCCGTGCCATGCCGTGCCATGCGGTGCCATGCCATTCCATGCCATTCCATGTCATTCCATGCCATTCCATGTCATTCCATGCCATTCCATGCCATTCCATGCCATTCCATGCCATTCCATGCCATTCCATGCCATTCCATGCCATTCCATGCCATTCCATGCCATTCCATGCCATTCCATGCCATTCCATGCCATTCCATGCCATTCCATGCCATTCCATGCCATTCCATGCCATTCCATGCCATTCCATGCCATTCCATGCCATTCCATGCCATTCCATGCCATTCCATGCCATTCCATGCCATTCCATGCCATTCCATGCCATTCCATGCCATTCCATGCCGTGCCATGCCATTCCATGCCGTGCCATGCCGGTGCCATGCCGTGCCATGCCGGTGCCATGCCGTGCCATGCCGGTGCCATGCCGTGCCATGCCGGTGCCATGCCGTGCCATGCCGGTGCCATGCCGTGCCATGCCGGTGCCATGCCGTGCCATGCCGGTGCCATGCCGTGCCATGCCGGTGCCATGCCGTGCCATGCCGGTGCCATGCCGTGCCATGCCGGTGCCATGCCGTGCCATGCCGGTGCCATGCCGTGCCATGCCGGTGCCATGCCGTGCCATGCCGTGCCATGCCGTGCCATGCCGGTGCCATGCCGTGCCATGCCGTGCCATGCCGGTGGCATGCCGTGCCATGCCGGTGGCATGCCGTGCCATGCCGGTGCCATGCCGTGCCATGCCGGTGCCATGCCGTGCCATGCCGGTGCCATGCCGTGCCATGCCGGTGCCATGCCGTGCCATGCCGGTGCCATGCCGTGCCATGCCGGTGCCATGCCGTGCCATGCCGGTGCCATGCCGTGCCATGCCGGTGCCATGCCGTGCCATGCCGGTGCCATGCCGTGCCATGCCGGTGCCATGCCGTGCCATGCCGGTGCCATGCCGGTGCCATGCCGTGCCATGCCGGTGCCATGCCGTGCCATGCCGGTGCCATGCCGTGCCATGCCGGTGCCATGCCGTGCCATGCCGGTGCCATGGCGTGCCATGCCGGTGCCATGCCGTGCCATGCCGGTGCCATGCCGTGCCATGCCGGTGCCATGCCGTGCCATGCCGGTGCCATGCCGTGCCATGCCGGTGCCATGCCGTGCCATGCCGGTGCCATGCCGTGCCATGCCGTGCCATGCCGTGCCATGCCGTGCCATGCCGTGCCATGCCGTGCCATGCCGTGCCATGCCGTGCCATGCCGTGCCATGCCGTGCCATGCGGTGCCATGCCATTCCATGCCATTCCATGCCATTCCATGTCATTCCATGCCATTCCATGCCATTCCATGTCATTCCATGCCATTCCATGTCATTCCATGCCATGCCGGTTCCATGCCGTGCCATGCCGTGCCATGCCGTGCCATGCCGTGCCATGCCGTGCCATGCCGGTGCCATGCCGTGCCATGCCGGTGCCATGCCGTGCCATGCCGGTGCCATGCCGTGCCATGCCGTGCCATGCCGGTGGCATGCCGTGCCATGCCGGTGCCATACCGTGCCATGCCGTGCCATGCCGGTGCCATGCCATTCCATGCCATTCCATGCCATTCCATGCCATTCCATGCCATTCCATGCCATTCCATGCCATTCCATGCCATTCCATGCCATTCCATGCCATTCCATGCCATTCAATGCCGTGCCATGCCGGTGCCATGCCGTGCCATGCCGGTGCCATGCCGTGCCATGCGGTGCCATGCCATTCCATGCGGTGCCATGCCATTCCATGCGGTGCCATGCCATTCCATGCGGTGCCATGCCATTCCATGCCATTCCATGCCATTCCATGCCATTCCATGCCATTCCATGCCATTCCATGCCATTCCATGCCATTCCATGCCATTCCATGCCATTCCATGCCATTCCATGCCATTCCATGCCATTCCATGCCATTCCATGCCATTCAATGCCGGTTCCATGCCGTGCCATGCCGGTGCCATGCCGTGCCATGCCGGTGCCATGCCATGCCATGCCGCTGCCATGCCGTGCCATGCCGGTGCCATGCCGTGCCATGCCGGTGCCATGCCGTGCCATGCCGTGCCATGCCGGGCCATGCCATTCCATGCCATTCCATGCCAGTCCATGCCAGTCCATGCCATTCCATGCCATTCCATGCCACTCAATGCGGTGCCATGCCGTGCCATGCCGTGCCATTCCGTGCCATTCAATGCCATTCCATGCCATTCAATGCCGTGCCATGCCGTGCCATGCCGGTGCCATGCCGGTGCCATGCCGTGCCATGCCGGTGCCATGCCGTGCCATGCGGTGCCATGCCATTCCATGCCATTCCATGCCATTCCATGCCATTCCATGCCATTCCATGCCATTCCATGCCATTCCATGCCATTCCATGCCATTCCATGCCATTCCATGCCATTCCATGCCATTCCATGCCATTCCATGCCATTCCATGCCATTCCATGCCATTCCATGCCATTCCATGCCATTCCATGCCATTCCATGCCATTCCATGCCATTCCATGCCATTCCATGCCATTCCATGCCATTCCATGCCATTCCATGCCATTCCATGCCATTCCATGCCATTCCATGCCATTCCATGCCATTCCATGCCATTCCATGCCATTCCATGCCATTCCATGCCATTCCATGCCATTCCATGCCATTCCATGCCATTCCATGCCATTCCATGCCGTGCCATGCCATTCCATGCCGTGCCATGCCGGTGCCATGCCGGTGCCATGCCGTGCCATGCCGTGCCATGCCGGTGCCATGCGGTGCCATGCCGTGCCATGCCGGTGCCATGCCATTCCATGCCGTGCCATGCGGTGCCATGCCATTCCATGCGGTGCCATGCCATTCCATGCCGTGCCATGCGGTGCCATGCCATTCCATGCGGTGCCATGCCATTCCATGCGGTGCCATGCCATTCCATGCGGTGCCATGCCATTCCATGCCATTCCATGCCATTCCATGCCATTCCATGCCATTCCATGCCATTCCATGCCATTCCATGCCATTCCATGCCATTCCATGCCATTCCATGCCATTCCATGCCATTCCATGCCATTCAATGCCGGTGCCATGCCGTGCCATGCCGGTGCCATGCCGTGCCATGCCGTGCCATGCCGGTGCCATGCCGTGCCATGCCGGTGCCATGCCGTGCCATGCCGGTGCCATGCCGTGCCATGCCGGTGCCATGCCGTGCCATGCCGGTGCCATGCCGTGCCATGCCGGTGCCATGCCGTGCCATGCCGTGCCATGCCGTGCCATGCCGGTGCCATGCCGTGCCATGCCGGTGCCATGCCGTGCCATGCCGGTGCCATGCCGTGCCATGCCGTGCCATGCCGGTGCCATGCCGTGCCATGCCGGTGCCATGCCGTGCCATGCCGGTGCCATGCCGTGCTATGCCGGTGCCATGCCGGTGCCATGCCGTGCCATGCCGGTGCCATGCCGTGCCATGCCGTGCCATGCCGTGCCATGCCGTGCCATGCCGTGCCATGCGGTGCCATGCCATTCCATGCCATTCCATGCCATTCCATGCCATTCCATGCCATTCCATGCCATTCCATGCCATTCCATGCCATTCCATGCCATTCCATGCCATTCCATGCCATTCCATGCCATTCCATGCCATTCCATGCCATTCCATGCCATTCCATGCCATTCCATGCCATTCCATGCCATTCCATGCCATTCCATGCCATTCCATGCCATTCCATGCCATTCCATGCCATTCAATGCCGTGCCATGCCGTGCCATGCCGTGCCATGCCGGTGCCATGCCGTGCCATGCCGTGCCATGCCGTGCCATGCGGTGCCATGCCATTCCATGCCATTCCATGTCATTCCATGCCATTCCATGTCATTCCATGCCATTCCATGCCATTCCATGCCATTCCATGCCATTCCATGCCATTCCATGCCATTCCATGCCATTCCATGCCATTCCATGCCATTCCATGCCATTCCATGCCATTCCATGCCATTCCATGCCATTCCATGCCATTCCATGCCATTCCATGCCATTCCATGCCATTCCATGCCATTCCATGCCATTCCATGCCATTCCATGCCATTCCATGCCATTCCATGCCATTCCATGCCATTCCATGCCATTCCATGCCATTCCATGCCATTCCATGCCATTCCGTGCCATGCCGGTGCCATGCCGTGCCATGCCGGTGCCATGCCGTGCCATGCCGGTGCCATGCCGTGCCATGCCGGTGCCATGCCGTGCCATGCCGGTGCCATGCCGTGCCATGCCGGTGCCATGCCGTGCCATGCCGGTGCCATGCCGTGCCATGCCGGTGCCATGCCGTGCCATGCCGGTGCCATGCCGTGCCATGCCGGTGCCATGCCGTGCCATGCCGGTGCCATGCCGTGCCATGCCGGTGCCATGCCGTGCCATGCCGGTGCCATGCCGTGCCATGCCGGTGCCATGCCGTGCCATGCCGGTGCCATGCCGTGCCATGCCGGTGCCATGCCGTGCCATGCCGGTGCCATGCCGTGCCATGCCGGTGCCATGCCGTGCCATGCCGTGCCATGCCGGTGCCATGCCGTGCCATGCCGGTGCCATGCCGTGCCATGCCGGTGCCATGCCGTGCCATGCCGGTGCCATGCCGTGCCATGCCGGTGCCATGCCGGTGCCATGCCGTGCCATGCCGGTGCCATGCCGTGCCATGCCGGTGCCATGCCGTGCCATGCCGGTGCCATGCCGTGCCATGCCGGTGCCATGCCGTGCCATGCCGGTGCCATGCCGTGCCATGCCGGTGCCATGCCGTGCCATGCCGGTGCCATGCCGTGCCATGCCGGTGCCATGCCGTGCCATGCCGTGCCATGCCGGTGCCATGCCGTGCCATGCCGGTGCCATGCCGTGCTATGCCGTGCCATGCCGGTGCCATGCCGTGCCATGCCGGTGCCATGCCGTGCCATGCCGGTGCCATGCCGTGCCATGCCGGTGCCATGCCGTGCCATGCCGGTGCCATGCCGTGTCATGCCGTGCCATGCGGTGCCATGCCATTCCATGCCATTCCATGCCATTCCATGCCATTCCATGCCATTCCATGTCATTCCATGCCATTCCATGCCATTCCATGCCATTCCATGCCATTCCATGCCATTCCATGCCATTCCATGCCATTCCATGCCATTCCATGCCATTCCATGCCATTCCATGCCATTCAATGCCGTGCCATGCCGTGCCATGCCGGTGCCATGCCGTGCCATGCCGGTGACATGCCTTGCCATGCCGGTGCCATGCCGTGCCATGCCGGTGCCATGCCGTGCCATGCCGGTGCCATGCCGTGCCATGCCGGTGCCATGCCGTGCCATGCCGGTGCCATGCCGTGCCATGCCGGTGCCATGCCGGTGCCATGCCGTGCCATGCCGGTGCCATGCCGTGCCATACCGGTGCCATGCCGTGCCATGCCGGTGCCATGCCGTGCCATGCCGGTGCCATGCCGTGCCATGCCGGTGCCATGCCGTGCCATGCCGGTGCCATGCCGTGCCATGCCGGTGCCATGCCGTGCCATGCCGGTGCCATGCCGTGCATGCCGGTGCCATGCCGTGCCATGCCGGTGCCATGCCGTGCCATGCCGGTGCCATGCCGTGCCATGCCGGTGCCATGCCGGTGCCATGCCGTGCCATGCCGGTGCCATGCCGTGCCATGCCGGTGCCATTCCATGTCATTCCATGCCATGCCGGTGCCATTCCATGTCATTCCATGCCATGCCGGTGCCATGCCGTGCCATGCCGTGCCATGCCGTGCCATGCCGGTGCCATGCCGTGCCATGCCGGTGCCATGCCGTGCCATGCCGGTGCCATGCCGTGCCATGCCGGTGCCATGCCGTGCCATGCCGTGCCATGCCGGTGGCATGCCGTGCCATGCCGGTGCCATACCGTGCCATGCCGGTGCCATACCGTGCCATGCCGTGCCATGCCGGTGCCATGCCATTCCATGCCATTCCATGCCATTCCATGCCATTCCTTGCCATTCCATGCCATTCCATGCCATTCCATGCCATTCCATGCCATTCCATGCCATTCCATGCCATTCCATGCCATTCCATGCCATTCCATGCCATTCCATGCCATTCCATGCCATTCCATGCCATTCCATGCCATTCCATGCCATTCCATGCCATTCCATGCCATTCCATGCCATTCCATGCCATTCCATGCCATTCCATGCCATTCCATGCCATTCCATGCCATTCCATGCCATTCCATGCCATTCCATGCCATTCAATGCCGTGCCATGCCGTGCCATGCCGTGCCATGCCGTGCCATGCCGTGCCATGCCGTGCCATGCCGTGCCATGCCGTGCCATGCCGTGCCATGCCGTGCCATGCCGGTGCCATGCCGGTGCCATGCCGTGCCATGCCGGTGCCATGCCGTGCCATGCCGGTGCCATGCCGTGCCATGCCGGTGCCATGCCGTGCCATGCCGGTGCCATGCCGTGCCATGCCGTGCCATGCGGTGCCATGCCATTCCATGCCATTCCATGTCATTCCATGCCATTCCATGTCATTCCATGCCATTCCATGCCATTCCATGCCATTCCATGTCATTCCATGCCATTCCATGTCATTCCATGCCATTCCATGCCATTCCATGCCATTCCATACCATTCCATGCCATTCCATGCCACTCCATGCCATTCCATGCCATTCCATGCCATTCCATGCCATTCCATGCCATTCCATGCCATTCCATGCCATTCCATGCCATTCCATGCCATTCCATGCCATTCCATGCCATTCCATGCCATTCCATGCCATTCCATGCCATTCCATGCCATTCCATGCCATTCCATGCCGTGCCATGCCATTCCATGCCGTGCCATGCCATTCCATGCCGTGCCATGCCGGTGCCATGCCGTGCCATGCCGGTGCCATGCCGTGCCATGCCGGTGCCATGCCGTGCCATGCCGGTGCCATGCCGTGCCATGCCGGTGCCATGCCGTGCCATGCCGGTGCCATGCCGTGCCATGCCGGTGCCATGCCGTGCCATGCCGGTGCCATGCCGGTGCCATGCCGTGCCATGCCGGTGCCATGCCGTGCCATGCCGGTGCCATTCCATGTCATTCCATGCCATGCCGGTGCCATTCCATGTCATTCCATGCCATGCCGGTGCCATGCCGTGCCATGCCGTGCCATGCCGTGCCATGCCGGTGCCATGCCGTGCCATGCCGGTGCCATGCCGTGCCATGCCGGTGCCATGCCGTGCCATGCCGGTGCCATGCCGTGCCATGCCGTGCCATGCCGGTGGCATGCCGTGCCATGCCGGTGCCATACCGTGCCATGCCGGTGCCATACCGTGCCATGCCGTGCCATGCCGGTGCCATGCCATTCCATGCCATTCCATGCCATTCCATGCCATTCCTTGCCATTCCATGCCATTCCATGCCATTCCATGCCATTCCATGCCATTCCATGCCATTCCATGCCATTCCATGCCATTCCATGCCATTCCATGCCATTCCATGCCATTCCATGCCATTCCATGCCATTCCATGCCATTCCATGCCATTCCATGCCATTCCATGCCATTCCATGCCATTCCATGCCATTCCATGCCATTCCATGCCATTCCATGCCATTCCATGCCATTCCATGCCATTCCATGCCATTCCATGCCATTCAATGCCGTGCCATGCCGTGCCATGCCGTGCCATGCCGTGCCATGCCGTGCCATGCCGTGCCATGCCGTGCCATGCCGTGCCATGCCGTGCCATGCCGTGCCATGCCGGTGCCATGCCGGTGCCATGCCGTGCCATGCCGGTGCCATGCCGTGCCATGCCGGTGCCATGCCGTGCCATGCCGGTGCCATGCCGTGCCATGCCGGTGCCATGCCGTGCCATGCCGTGCCATGCGGTGCCATGCCATTCCATGCCATTCCATGTCATTCCATGCCATTCCATGTCATTCCATGCCATTCCATGCCATTCCATGCCATTCCATGTCATTCCATGCCATTCCATGTCATTCCATGCCATTCCATGCCATTCCATGCCATTCCATACCATTCCATGCCATTCCATGCCACTCCATGCCATTCCATGCCATTCCATGCCATTCCATGCCATTCCATGCCATTCCATGCCATTCCATGCCATTCCATGCCATTCCATGCCATTCCATGCCATTCCATGCCATTCCATGCCATTCCATGCCATTCCATGCCATTCCATGCCATTCCATGCCATTCCATGCCGTGCCATGCCATTCCATGCCGTGCCATGCCATTCCATGCCGTGCCATGCCGGTGCCATGCCGTGCCATGCCGGTGCCATGCCGTGCCATGCCGGTGCCATGCCGTGCCATGCCGGTGCCATGCCGTGCCATGCCGGTGCCATGCCGTGCCATGCCGGTGCCATGCCGTGCCATGCCGGTGCCATGCCGTGCCATGCCGGTGCCATGCCGTGCCATGCCGTGCCATGCCGGTGCCATGCCGTGCCATGCCGGTGCCATGCCGTGCCATGCCGGTGCCATGCCGTGCCATGCCGTGCCATGCCGGTGGCATGCCGTGCCATGCCGGTGCCATACCGTGCCATGCCGTGCCATGCCGGTGCCATGCCGTGCCATGCCGGTGCCATGCCGTGCCATGCCGGTGCCATGCCGTGCCATGCCGGTGCCATGCCGTGCCATGCCGTGCCATGCCGGTGCCATGCCGTGCCATGCCGGTGCCATGCCGTGCCATGCCGGTGCCATGCCGTGCCATGCCGGTGCCATGCCGTGCCATGCCGGTGCCATGCCGTGCCATGCCGGTGCCATGCCGTGCCATGCGGGTGCCATGCCGTGCCATGCGGGTGCCATGCCGTGCC